>CM019720.1:30903001-31503001 GCA_009760885.1 Achatina immaculata
TGCACACTACTACCAGTATTAAAGGATATATTGCCTTTATTTTTTTTTATCCTCTCTCTCGTAATAAAGATTCCAACAATTTACTCCAGTATATAGAGAACCCGCTGACCTAGAAAAATAAGGTTACATTCCTTGAAATTCAATAAACGCTTGGAGTTTTCAATCTTTTTTTTTATTTTCCGATATTTCGTGAAGCACAGCGTGCCTAACTTAACAACTCTCAAGACTAAAGCCCAGTGTGCCTAACGTCAGCAACTCTCAAGACTAAAGCCCAGTGTGCCTAACGTCAACAACTCTCAACACTAAAAGCCCACATTGCCTAACATCAACAACTCTCAACACTAAAAGCCCACATTGCCTAACATCAACAACTCTCAACACTAAAAGCCCACATTGTCTAACATCAACAACTCTCAACACTAAAAGCCCACATTGCCTAACGTCAACAACTCTCAACACTAAAAGCCCAGCGTGCCTAACATCAACAACTCTCAAGACTAAAAGCCCAGCGTGCCTAACGTCAACAACTCTCAAGACTAAAAGCCCAGCGTGCCTAACGTCAACAACTCTCAAGACTAAAAGCCCAGCGTGCCTAACGTCAGCAACTCTCAAGACTAAAAGCCCAGCGTGCCTAACTTCAACAACTCTCAAAATTATGTCACCCAGAGAGCGTCTCTACACTAGAGCAGAAACGAGCGCAGAGGAGACACATTGAACTTAGAAAATGCACATACACTAAAAGACTGGCCCTTATAATATCGGCCTGTTTCCCCTGAGAAAGTTACGTCAATCATATATTTGTAATTGACAGACGTTGTTCAAGAAAATCATCCTAGGCACCTGTCTCATTCAGATAACATCTGCCTACTTCAAACTCTGAATTTAGGAAATGAAACCGCTTCAAAATCCGATTTTAGTATAGGAAACATAAAAACAGAATTAACTGGAGAGCCCTTGCTGATGGCTTGTGCCCCAGATAGGGTCATGAAGGCGAGGATGAATGGGTGGAAACAAGAAAATAAAACACAACTACTTCAAATTCAAATTTTAGTAAACGAAACAGCTTCAAAATTGTATTCTAGTTTGTGTTTTTTATCCCACGAAACGAACTTTGCAGCAGTTCGAGTTGAAAATGGAATTGGAAAATACCAACCTATAAAACAAGGGGTGCGACAAGGATGTGTACTATCTCCAGACCTTTTTTCTCTGTACAGTGAGAATATTCTAAGAACAATCATCACAGAACCAGGCATAAAAATTGGAGGATACAATATTAACAACCTTCGGTATGCTGATGACACAGTACTGATAGCTGAAAACCAACAAGACCTGCAAAATCTCTTGGATAAAGTCGCCAAAGAAAGTGAACAGAAAGGCCTTACTTTGAACATCAAAAAGACAGAGACTATGGTTATATCTAAGAAACAGAATCCACCAGCATGCAGTATTCAATTAAACGGAACCATTCTAAAGCAGGTGCAGAAATTCAAATACCTTGGAGCAGTAATAACTTCAGATGGGAAATGCAAAACAGAAATTAGGAACAGAATAGGCCAAGCAAAGACTGCATTTCAGAGAATGAGAAACATATTAGCTAACACATCGTTATCAATGAATGTTAGAAAACGAGTCCTAAAATGCTATATTGAACCTATCTTGTTATATGGAAGTGAATCATGGACAATAGGCAAGTCTGCACAAAAATCATTGGAAGCAGCAGAAATGTGGTTTATTAGAAGAATGTTGCGAATCCCCTGGACAGCAAAAATAACTAATGAAGAATGTATGAGAAGAGCTGGAGAGACAAAAAACCTTGTCAAAAAGATAAGAGAGAGACAATATACTTTCATAGGACATGCAATGAGAAGAGGGGGCATTGAAAATATTATAACAACAGGAAGAATAGAAGGAAGAAGATCAAGAGGAAGACCAAGAGAAATGATACTGGACAGTCTGACGGGATGGTGTGAGAGGAGATCACCAACTGAACTGACGGCCTGCATGAAGGATCGGGTACTCTGGAGAAGCATAATAGCCAACGCCAGTCGGCACGGCACCTGATGATGATGATGATGATGAAACGAACTTTAAGACCAAAAAAAAAACAAAAAACAGAAACAAACACAACAACTGCAACAACAAACACCATAAATCCCGCATGAAATACACCGACACAGAAGAACATTAACTTTGAATAACACAAATTCACCACGAACGCAGACATATAAACAGCCATAATCTTCATTTTTATTCACTGTAGCTTTCATCACATTAAAACAGTTGATTCTTTTCTACGATCGTCGAACTGAAATTGTGAAAAACCTTTTCCAGTCCACGTTTATATTTTTGCAGAAGTGACTGGTGAAACGATTTATCCACTTCTCATTTCTGTCACTCTCTAAAAATCTTTTATGATATGCCAGGCAATATCCCTGAGTGCTAAAACCGTTCTTGTAGTGTTTTCATGGCTCTGTATGAAGATAGAAGGAATCTTCTATTATATGGTATTGAAATACTCGTGCTGAACAATTTCAAGTTGGCCTTTATGCAGATAATGGATTTTCTAAATACTCGTATTATGGTTTTCCAAAAATAATCTCACAAAATCTGGCAGAAATGTATGCAGGAAACTCTCTGCTGTGGAGAGCGGAAAACACAACTCCCTTGATCATCAGAGAAAGTTCCTCTCTCCTCCCTCCCCAGACAAGTGTTTCGGCCCTATTAAACTTCTGGCATTCTAAGGAGAGTTAAAGGTGCTGAGATCGTGACATCTACCACATACAGCTGGAGATACTGAGGTGGTAACTACATCTACCACATACAGCTGGAGATACTGAGGTGGTAACTACATCTACCACATACAGCTGGAGATACTGAGGTGGTAACTACATCTACCACATACAGCTGGAGATACTGAGGTGGTAACTACATCTACTACATACAGCTGGAGATACTGAGATGGTAACTACATCTACTACATACAGCTGGAGATACTGAGATGGTAACTACATCTACTACATACAGCTGGAGATACTGAGGTGGTAACTACATCTACCACATACAGCTGGAGATACTGAGGTGGTAACTACATCTACCACATACAGCTGGAGATACTGAGATGGTAACTACATCTACTACATACAGCTGGAGATACTGAGATGGTAACTACATCTACTACATACAGCTGGAGATACTGAGATTGTGACTACATCTACCACATACAGCTGGAGATACTGAGATTGTGACTACATCTACAGTATGCAACTGGAGATGTTGAGAAAATCTATCAAACTTTGAGCATATTTGTCTTGTTTTATGTGGCCCCCGCCCCCACTAATCTTACTTGCACATAAATATACGATTTATGCTGATTTATTCTCTACGATGGATAAGAAATATTAAAATGTTAAAACGCCAACGCGTTATCTTTATTATACTCCAGAGCTATATTCTACATCGAAGAAGGATCGCATTACATTAGGTTTCCCGAACTCTGTAGCACTGACGATAACCCTGGCGAATGATGCTGGGTTTCAGCCAGTGACAATCAGTCAAAGAAGCTGAGTCGATATCGGCTGGTCTTTTCTTTCCCCTAAAACTATATTAGTACTTTGGTTCTGTTAGCACTAGTCTGAAAAAGAGTGATAGAAAAAGAGAAAGAGAGAGAGAGAGAGTGAGAAACTGAGAGAGAGAGAATATGTCATTAATTTAATAATCATCGTTAAGGACCATCTCCTGCCATCTCTCCACGAAATGTTGAGAGAAATGAATTTTAAGCTCGTAAATCTGTTCTTTTTTTCTCCGGTGCTTTCTTTTGCCAAATTGCTTTTTGTTTATCGCTTCACATTGTCCTTTTATTTGTATCACTATCATCTCCTTTCTATTTTGCACCCATCTTCTCTCTCTCTCTCTCTCTCTCTCTCTCTCTGTGTCTCTCTCTCTTTAACAGTCTCAGTATATTAAATGTATGTATATTATATTATGTATGCACAAAGAACAGCTTTGATTCACCTGCTTCTACTCTACGTTTACCTACATCTATCGTAACGCATTTTGTGCCTGTCTTTCGTAAAAAACGGGATATAAAAAAAAAGCTACGTGTTTAATTTTTAATCTATTTTTTGTGGGTGTTTTTTCTGCTATGTTGTTTCTTCTTGTATGTGAAAAGAACTTTTGACGAAATATTGATTGTTGTATGCTATTCATTTACTCATCTCACTTTCTACCATTCTTGTTTCTGATCACTCTTTCCTCACTCTTTTCATATTTTTTTGTAAAACTGAGCCATATACCTTCGTCTCCTTTATTACTAGAACCAATTCTACAGCGGCCGTCATTTTTCTTAGCCGAAATATGCAACTAAATTATAAACACTGATACTTCCGCACTCATAGTTAGCCTGCGTTTGGGGTTTATCTAATAATTCACGAACTAAAAGTACTGTCCAAGTATTCCCGACCAATGTATCATTCATGGAATGTCATAACAAGAGTATGGTTTATAACCCGTTACTTGAATTATTGGGCACTTTGTCTCTTTGTGGTTTTCACCTGTGATTTATGCTTTTTTTTAAGTAGCCTAGGCTACCTTAGGCCTACATGTTTCGGTATCATTCCTGAATGGACCATTATGTTCGACAATAATATCCGGCACTGCAATTGTAGTATATATAGGAATAGGTCAGTCATTTGCATGTCCCTTGAGGAACTTTGCCTCCCTAACAGCTCACCTGTAGGTCTCTCGGTTGTAAGCAAGATGCCCTGCTGCTGATGCATCCATTTGTAGATCATCAACGATGTCTTGCAACGATCTTCGCCTTGGTCTTCCTATTTTTCTTTTTCCCATTACGTACCCTTCCAAGACTGTCTTCTCTAGATTATCATGACGTTTAATGTTATCAAAATATTTAGGTTTTCTCTCTTTAATCCTCTTTACTACCCAGCCTTCTTCAATATTAAGTTCTTGTAGTATGGATATATTTGTTCTTTTTTTCTGTCCATGATATCTGAAAAACTCTTCCGTAGCATTTACATTCAAAGGCATTTATGTGTTTCTCAGTTGTTTTGTTAAGTGTCCAGGTCTCACAGGCATATGTTGCGATGGGAAAGATGCATGCCCTTAAAAATCTTATTTTTGTAGTTCTGTCTGTTCCTCTCCACAGCTTCTTTAGTTGTTTTACTTTCTGAAGGGCAATAGATGTTCTCCTTTCAATTTCCCTCATTGTATCTCCATTATTAGTTAGTAGTGATCCAAGATATTCAAAATTCTCCTCTTCTTTCAATGTTTCCTCATTGATACATATTTCAGCTGCCTTATTTGTTTATTTATTAACACAGAGGCTTTGCTCTTCACTATTCTTACGGACTGACATAATTAGTTTTTCCATTCCTTATTGTGTTGTGGGCAGTAATACTGTGTTATCAGCATTTCAATCTCTGTTATTTCATAAGTAGGAATAAGTACAGGTTATTAAACTTAAAGTTTTTTTTATATACCAGAGGCAATATAAAAAGAATAAATAAGGTCACCGACTGGTTTACTCGAAGGGTGCGCAACTCCGAGTAGATCGGTACCGACGAAACAGTATAGATAGGAGACGTGAGAGAATTTTGGTCGGTCGGGAAATCGTACGTTGAGCACATAGGACGATGCCAGCGTATCGGAGGGAGTTGCTTTCGTTTAAGCACGAATGAGTATGTATTTCGCCGATGGATATATAAATATATATTTGAAGAAGTCTACATTAAAAATGACGTGACAAGCGCTACGAACATGGCCCCGCTGATTAATCGCAATTAAGGGGGGAAAAAATCAACGTATGAATTTTTTAACGCAAAACGTAAATGCATTAATTAAGTCGGATTAATTTGAACATGCTTCACATGTTAAATTAATGAAGCAGCGCCAAATGAGTCCAAGTCTATTAATAGTAGATGTAAGTCACCGAAGTCAGTTTTCCTGAATCGTTTCCTGTTTTCTTTCCAGTCTTTCTCGTTCTTGGCCCTCCATGCCTCAGAATTACGGGCTGCTCAATTATTCTTTCAGTGTTCTGAACTTTGGAGTCGGAATGGCAGTATATGGTGATGACCATCCAAGCAGTGTATGTTTTTGCTCGATTTCGAGCGATGCAAAGTGAACTTTAACCCCTCATGGTTGAGAACTGTGACCGTGCTGGACCTGCGTTTAATAAATCGTAGATGCTCGCGAGATGACAAAAGAAAACGAGGTCTGGGAAGAGCTACAAGTTCTACCGAAATATTTAGATCCGGAAGTCCCACACAGAAATAACATGCGAATACATAAAATGCCATCGAACTCTGAAGATGAGCCAGTGATGTCCTGCTCGTAGTTCGTGGAAGAGGTTGTTGAGCGATACAGACTTGAGCAACAGACTGACATTGACTTGGATCCATTTCACCTCTTGTACCATAACTCGCCAGCTACCAAGTTCTTTTCTTATGTAACGTTAGAAATTCTTAGAAATTGTCTGAATGAATGTGAAAGAATTTGATGTTAGAAGAACTGCATTGAAAATACATTTTTCTGTGTGCGTGTGTAATCTTTTAAATTAATGACCTCTCATGTAGTTCATTATCTTATATCTGTGAATGTGATAGTTCCCCTTTGCATTTTAAAATATTTCGATTCCAGCATGGCGGAAGGGCGAATGACACCGTTGCAGATTGTGCCTTTGCTTGCCTTTCACAATGTTTTGTCTGCGCCTGTTTTGTTTGTGTTGTGGTTTGGGGGGGGGGGGGTCCGATTCGGCGCCCCAGCTACTGAGTTAAGTGCTCGGGGCGTCATTGTGAGCTGTGACTTTCAGTGGCGTGTGGATTTCCCTGACAATGATCGGTATCGTGAGTGACATTGATGTCTGTGGCTGATACATTCTGCTGTGCTCTTGGAAAGTCGGCGCTCTACAGCTGCTTAGAGCTGACTGTGAGTGCCTCCCTAATGAAGATATTTGCGGAGATGCGCTCATTCATCGCGCACGGATCACTTTTCCGTCATTGTGCATGGACATGACGTGGGACCTTTCATGCGCCCTCCAGGAGATATCACTGCCACGGGCGGCGGAGAAATTATGGGATGTTCTCGTTTGCTGTGACGTCGAAACCGTCCTGAACTTGAACATTTTTATACATGCTTCTTCCCTTTCTTTTCCTCTAATTTGTTTACTTCTGTTAAATCGAACGTGAATTAAGAAAGGCAGAATATATGAGCGGCCTGTGTGTCCAGTTCTTTACCTTCTGAAAATAAATACATTTCATTTCAGTAGAGGACATTACAGGCGGACAAATACTCATTTCTGGCTAAGTTAGCTTTAAAATGCCTAGCATCCTCAGCCAATACTATCCTTTGTGAATGTTTATTTTCTGTATCTATTGTCCCTTGTGAATGTTTGTTTTCTGTATCTACTGTTCCTTGTGAATGTTTGTTTTCTGCATCTACTGTCCTTTGTGAATGTTTGTTTTCTGTATCTACTGTCCCTTGTGAATGTTTGTTTTCTGTATCTACTGTCCCTTGTGAATGTTTGTTTTCTGCATCTACTGTCCTTTGTGAATGTTTGTTTTCTGTATCTACTGTCCCTTGTGAATGTTTGTTTTCTGTATCTACTGTCCCTTGTGAATGTTTGTTTTCTGTATCTACTGTCCCTTGTGAATATTTATTTTCTGTATCTGCTGTCTCTTGTGAATGTTTTTTTATCTATTGTCCCTAGTGAATGTGTGTGTGTATGTTTTTTTTTGTATCTACTGTTCCTTGTGAATTTTTAAAAATCTGGATACGTTCATAATAGGAGAAATAGCAGTTCTTGAACTGACCCGTGTAAATGAACTCGTCTGCTTAAACAATTCGCTGAATAAAAAATATGAGAGAATCAACTAGTTTTCATCTTCACATTATTTTAAAGACAGCATTAATGACAGAACTAATCCAAGTGCTAGATTAATCCACATTGTGATGTGGTTAAATTTTTTTTAAAACCAACTTACTTTGATCTGTTCCTTGGTTTAGCTTCGTTATTTCATTGTTCATGTTACATAAAAATGTTATTAACCCAAATGAAATAATTTAATACGTTCAGACAAGCGATTATTAAAACTCTTTTATATTAGACATTATCATTTAGCTGTTTCTGCTTTATAGAACAACAGTAATATTCATGAAGGAAATGCGGAAAATGTCCATTAAAATCCATTTCGACTAAACATTTCAACCGTGCAAATTGTCTATTATCTAAAGTCTAACGGAGCAACAGGCCTTACACAGACATACACAGAGATATGTGCATGCATGATGTTTGTGATGTTTCATGATTCTGACATGAGCAATGCAGTGAGATGTCCTTCTAATTTTATCTAATTAACTTTTTGTTTACAGAAACATCAGGCTTTTTTTCTGCATGTTTAGATTTTCACAGTAATTATTAGCGCTAATTTTCCAGCATCTAAGAAAAATATTTGATTCCAAGAGATTTTAATTCTAATATATTTATGCTGTTGGCGACAGGACTTTCTTCATAGTAAAACTAAGACTAAAATAAGTCTTGTTTTCATAGTGTATACAGGAAAACGCATTCTTTTAAGGACAATTTCTTTCAAGATACAGGCTACAAATACAAATGTCTATGTCCCGTAGCATTTGCATGCCGTGGAGGTGTTAAGCGTTAGTGCCACTCCAGCATTTGAGGTAGGGCTGCCAAGACTTGTCTTCGCTAGCTTTGTTTTCCTGGGGAAACCCCAGGTACATATTTTGTTTGGAGGCTAGGTTGACCTCGGTGCCGGTCGGTCCGAAAAAGAATTCCACCTTATTGCGAAATTGAACTATGGAGCTTCTGATCAGCAGGCGAGTGTACTAACCGCTACATCTCATCGGGTGTATTGAGATTTTGTGGGCAATATGTAGGAAAACGTTGCTAGAAACATTTCACAGCATGCGAGCGCTCATATGTGTCTGTTAGAATGCACGTTACCAGTACATTGCAAGGCTGCTGTATCAGCTGCACCCACACATTCTCTCATCTCATTTTAGAGTGCCCTCATTGTTTGGATGCCAACTGCCTGGTTCTCTGCTGCCATCACTATGTTTCCCCTTCCCCAACACACGTCAGAACTAATTTATTTATAACAGAAACAAGAGCTTAGCACAAGGACTGCGACAGAAAATGACTTTTACTAAATGGCTAATTCCAGACTTGGGCAGAGTACAGAAACTGTCAATCTCAGCGCGAGGACACTGCTGACCCTTGATAAAACAGGATTAAAGGATTGCTCAGAGATTATAGAGGAGCAGACTAAGACAAAACTGATCAAGTACGCGGTCATGCGTCCACAGTTTGTGCTTGCTGGAAAGAGCTAAAACAATATCAGAGCTCGCCTCTAGTATAAGACCTGCAGGCCTTTTACAATACTAGACACTGCCACAACTGCAGCAGATGGGATGTAAATACCATTCAGTTTATTATCGGAGCAGCGGTTCTCGAAATTTTTTCCACTGCTGCACACTTAGTGATGAAAATATTCGTCTCGGGACACATCTGATCTTAATGCTGGACTCTCATATATTTACAGTATTTTATAGTTTATATTCCTTTCACAACATTCAAATTCTATTACAATAAATATTTGTATAGTAAAACAAGGTACATGAAACCTTAGAGAAAAATGTTACAGTCTATTATACAAATGCTTTGTTTTCAATGTAAAATGCGAGCATACCTGAAAGCACAGGTCTTTATTCATGAGGAATTCTGAAAAAAAACATTCTTAATACATGTTGTACAAATAAAAGGCTTTGTGAAAGGTTTTATACAAATATAATTGTATGAATGAACAAAAATAGCTGTAATTTGAATTAAAATATGTTCTTTTCCTAGTAATCTTTAGCGCCATATCTCTGATTCTTGTGGCATATCCGTAACTTTTGGTACACACCCCTGACTCTTGTAGCATACCCTTGCCTTTTGCTACACACCCCTGACTCTTGTGACATACCTCTGACTTTTGCTACGCCCCTGACTCTTGTGACATACCCCTGACTTTTGCTACACACCCCTGACTCTTGTGGCACATCTTTTGACTCCTGCTACTTATTTCGGACTCTGAAGCACAACCCTGACTCTTGCTAAACACCTCTCACTCTGCGGCCCACCACTGACTCCTGCGCCATACTTCTGACTTCGGCCCAGCACAGACTCTTGCGCCATACTTCTGACTGCGGCCCACCACTGACCCCTGCGCCATACTTCTGACTGCGACCCACCACTGACTCCTGCGCCATACTTCTGACTGCGGCCCACCACTGACTCCTGCGCCATACCTCTTCTTACCGCGGCGCAGTTTCTGATCCTGTCTTACTACCTGCGTCACTCTTGGAAACCTGGTTAAACTTAAGACTCTTCAGTTTAAGATCCGTATTTAAACTCATAAAATAATAAACTACACCGAAAATAAACCCATTTTCCTCCACACTTACGGCAGCCGCCCATTAAACCTACTCAGGAAACCACAGGAAAATGAAACTGTAGTTTAGAAACTTATACAGAAATTAAATACATTCTTTCAGAAAACAGTTAAGTTTGGGTTTTAGAGAACCCCTTCTGGTTTATTAGCGTCAATAACCCCAGGGAGTTTATAGGTGAGAAACAACAGAAAGATCCAGGTGAGGTGAATGTCTCCTATCATAGTCAGCGCTAGGAACAAACAGTAGAACTATATGGATAAGAGTTTGCGTGAGAAAGAGTTGTTTTGTAGACCACACCAATGACCGCGACTGAGTAGGCAGTTAATGAGCAATTAGATAAAAATATAGACAATGAGATCACACAGAGAGAGAGAGAGAGAGAGAGAGAGAGAGAGAGAGAAGGCGGAAAAGGAGATAAACAGAGAGCGAGACTGAAAGAAGAGGGAGGAAATAGAGAGGACGTGAGAGACAGAAAGAGCCAGAGAGAGAAGAGAGACAGAGAGAGAGAGACAGAGACTGTAATTACCTTAGCTTGGGATATGAAACCTATACCAAAGTGAGTACATTCCTACAATATCTTCAGTATTGAACGATGAGGTTTTTGGCAGCAAAATTCATCATTTTAAACCACAAATATATCCGAAAATTTTAATCACACTTTTCTAGTAATATTTTACTTTAATTGTTAATTTTAAAACGTGATCTCATTAGCCATGCCAAATGTAAAACAATCAAACTTGCTTTAAATCTACTAATACCCCACAAAATTGCTGTCATCCTTAGAAGATTTTCAGTCAAAACGCATTTTCTTGCGATCTTCCAGGCTCTCGAAATCATAGGCCTCGGGCAGTGGGAACAAACGAAGACGCAGTCAGAACTATTGCGACATATTCCATCAATTTTCAGTCTAATTAATCCCTTTGAGCCGTGAGAAAGTTTCATCACAAAATTAGTCTATCTAAATATCAAATACCCATAAAATAATCGAAACCTGCAGCAAAAAAAAAAAAAACAGAAAAGCTTTGTAAATGAAGGTCAAGGATTCAGTTCTTTACTCTCATCTTTATTTTAAAAACGAATATTTGTACTATTAATATGTCTGAAAATATGATGTTATCGACAGTATTTCGCCTGGTTTTAAAACAAATGAAAGTCGAGCTATTTTGTTACTCTTATTATTTATATCGTCATTTCCCCATTATGTTAAATGAGAAACGTATCAGAAATTATTTTTAACTAGGTTATTTTTCCACGTACTTCTCTTCACAGCAGGAAACCACATTTTAAAAGATATGATACAAACTAGATTTTAATGGCGATATGATAACAAGTAATGGACTTTTTTTTCTAAGAGAAACGAGCTGTAGCACGAAGTAAATTGTTTGTCAGACAGCTAAGAGTTAACGATATTGCTAGCAACAGTCTGAGATTTCTTCCACTAGGCTGGTCTTCAATGACGGTCTGGATGATTGTTTGCGAGGGGAAGAACACAATGTCAGACGTACACAGTTTGTCCCTTTCTGATGATAAACCTCTTGCGCTCCATCCGGGTTTGAGAGAGAGAGAGAGAGATTTAAAAGTGGTAAATATGTAACGGGGATATGTTTATGATTATGAAACAGGGATATGTGAAAGAAATTGTGCCTCGGACTGACATGCCATCGATGAGTTCAAGTTGTTTATGAAGGCACGCGTTTTTATACTTCAGTACTGATCAGCGCGAGAGCTTGTTGAACGTTCTCGAGAGAAGGTTGAGGGGGGAAAAAGCTCAGTTTACATGGTAGAGCAAAGAGTTAAAGATCTCTTAGCTCTTCCTATCTGGATTACCGAGCTCATGTTGTAGAATTAAGGCATTTATAACCAAGAATCTGCAGACATTTTAGGTGAAAAAGTGGCAGTAGTAATTAGTGCTGATGAGTACTGAAATTTGCGTCTTCTTTGCTTCAGTAAAGAAGATTAAAGAGAGAAAATTAAAGTCCTTCGGAAATATTAAACGTCATTAGAATTTAGAGAAGGCAGTCGTGGAAAGGCACATAATAGGGAAAAAGAGAGGAAGACAAAGCCGAAGATCGCAACCAAGACATCGTTGATGATCTGCGAATGGGTGCAGCAGCAAGAGGGGTATCTTGCTTACAATCGAGAGGCTTTCATGAGAGCTGTTGGGAGGAGAGAGAGAGAGAGTTCCGCAAGGGGCTTGCTAATGAATGAATGAGTAGGGGGTGATTGATTGCTCAATTAATCATTGTCACTAAAACATTTTGAACGTGAAAGTGATAAATTCCTGATTAATTTTCTTACCGGAGATGGATGATAAGTGATGGAATATGAACCCAAAAAGCAACAAAATGTGAAAATGGCGTAATCCCCCATGGGTTGAGAACCCTTGGTACAAAGTTTGCAAAATAACTCTTTTTTTTACAAAATCTAGGAAGATAATACATAACACTCTGAGAAACCCCGACACCAGCTTAGCAAGACAGGCACCGACATGGAATCCTCAAGGAAATAGAAAACGAGGAAGATCTAGACTTACTTGGAGAAGAGAAACTATGACAGTGCTCAGAGACAAGGGATGCACAAGGAAGAAAGCAAAGAATAATTCCAAGAGCAGGGATGACTGGAAAGCCTTTATCCGTGGCCTAAGCTCTCAAGGAAGTGAAAGGCGAAGATGATGATGGTGGTGGTGGTGGTGGTGATGATGATGATACATAAAGTTTTAAACTCCTATAACTTTTCCTATGATATCACTACTTTGCTGTGTTACTCTACACATAGATTTAACGCATTTCTAGAACTCCAACTTTCGTATTTAATATGCTGCCAGAACAACAGAACAGACATAATAATCAGCGCTTTGAATTGTACAGTCTTAAGTACCATATCGTATGTTACCTTTCCCAGCGGCAACAAGAATGGAAGAAAAAAAGTGAAAATATAATTTATATCTAAACATAACTGAGCTTAGGATGAGCCACATTTGGCAGACAACTCCCAAAAATATCATTGTTTACAACACTGAACAATATTATTTGTCGGATGAAAATATCCTCCACAAATGATAAGTTTACAGTTGGTAAGTTCACAACAAATGGTAAAAGTTTAACACAGATGATACAAGTTTACCATGGATGATAACAGTTTACCACAAATGATAAAAGTTTACCACAGATGATAAATGTATCACAAAGGACAAGTTAATCAACACATGATAGTTTTACCATAAATGATAAGTTTGTCACAAATGATACGTTTATGACAGATGACAAGTTCACTACAAATGAACGTTCATTTGGCAACACTGAAATCTGAACAATGAACATTGCTGCTTCAGAGTTTTCTTGTAATAGTGAGACTGAACTCTTCACGTGCATGTTTTCTGTAAACATAATTGTAATTTTACTATATTTAGGGCAGTATGATCTCGTTTTACCAAGCCAACAGTTATTCTGATTGTTGAAATTTAAAAAAAAACTGTATAACATTTGACGTCTCCTGGAACATTCGCCAGAGAGTTTTATGGTGACGCAGTCTTACCTAAACTAGATCTGCTTCTTCGGTGGTATGAAATTATCTAGTATGTTTATATCAGTAAACTCTGCTCTTTTAAAATTCTTTTTTGTTTTATTTGTTCAATTCTCCCTTAATATTTCTGACCTTTCTGTGAAGGTCACTGTGGTGGTTTTAAGAAACCCCTTAGGAGAGTTTTGTTTTATGGATATGAAGCATGGTCTATGAGTAAGAGAGTACAGCGAGAAACAGAGGCCATGGAAATGTGGTTCATAAGAAAGATGTTGAAGGTACCATGGACAGCTAAGAAAACCAACGAAGAAGCTTTAAGAGAGGCTGGAGTTAAAAGGCAAATTACGGCAAAGATCAGAGGCAGACAAGTGGAATTTGTAGGACATTTTCTGAGAAGAGGAAAATTGGAACACATTTTGGCAACTGGAAAAACTGAGGGAAGAAGAGACAGAAGAAGACAGAGAGAGAAATTACTGGATGGGCTGTCAGTGTGGCTAGGAAGAAAGTCACCGGCGGATCTCATAATCAAGTCTAAAGATAGGGAATTGTGGAGAGAAATGATCACCTACGACACGCGACACGGCACTTGATTGATTGATTGATTGATTGATTGGGAGAGTTGTGTGTTTGCTGTCCTCATTGCTGACAGCAGAGTCGCTGGAATTCCAGTAACTTCCTGATAAAGTTGCTGCCGGACATTAAATTTCTGACAAAGCTGCTGATGGACCTTTTGGGTGACAACTACAGAAGCAAATGAAGTAAGGCAGCAATGGTCCTATAATGTCAAGGAGACACCTAGAGGAAAATGTTGGCATCAGTAAGGTAACAGTGGCCTTATAATGTCAAGGAGACACCTAGAGGACGACGTGGGCATCAGTAAGGTAACAGTGGCCTTATAATGTCAAGGAGACACCTAGAGGAAAATGTGGGCATCAGTAAGACAACAGTGGCCCTATAATGTCAAGGAGACACCTAGAGGAAAATGTGGGCATCAGTAAGACAACAGTGGCCCTATAATGTCAAGGAGACACCTAGAGGACGACGTGGGCATCAGTAAGGTAACAGTGGCCTTATAATGTCAAGGAGACACCTAGAGGAAAATGTGGGCATCAGTAAGGTAACAGTGGGCTTATAATGTCAAGGAGACACCTAGAGGAAAATGTGGGCATCAGTAAGACAACAGTGGCCCTATAATGTCAAGGAGACACCTAGAGGACAATATGGGCAGCATCATAATTGGCGGACTCTCCCTTCCCTAGGCCCACAAAAATCCAAGTACCAGTTCCCACATTTGGGTGACTGGAACGTCTCGAGTGGGATTCGAACCCTCTCTCTCTTGAGAGACTAAGCGCAGCTACCTGAAACATCTCAATCAGTTCAGAACAATATAAAGCAAGGGGATAACGAAGCAATGACACTCACGCCCAAAACTGACGAACAAAATCCCAAACTTACACACTTCAAAGAACACGGTCAGAATTCTCCACGTCACGTGACAGGTTAACGTGCGGACATTAATGAGGTACAAAAAATATTTGTTTAAGACAAAATTAAGATAAATTTAGCATTTGTGGTGGGATTTAGACAGATAAAGTAACGCTGTTACTGCTAGCAACAATTCTCAAAATAACTGTCAACAAACGTAACTTATTTGGGGGGGGGGGGGGAGGGGGAATCAATGTTACACAATAAGAGTTAATAATAAACTTGTATATTTTATTTTTATCGAGTAAATTGATTTTAGTTCAGTTCTAATTTCAAATTTTAGTAAATTAAAAGAAAGCCAATCGTTGTTTTATTTCTCTCAGTTTATCGTGTTATCAAAGCACAGATCGTCTGGTGCCTATTTGTGGATTTTATCGCTCTCGTTTTGATATAAACACAAGCAAGCAAATCAAAGATCTTCGCGAATTTTGAATGCGTATGCGTAAGCTGATACCTGACCTTCCAACTGTAGTCACTCCATTATCATCTGTACCAGAGCATACACCATGGAAAGAAACAGATTATGCACAAATAACTATTCAGACTGAAGTGAAAGGTGTGCAGAATGGTGAGATGCAGAGCAGCCTTGTAAGATCAACAGCCACACTTAGTGTTCTAGATGACAAATATCCACGTGACACCTGGATACGTGTGTATACAGATGGATCTGCACATAATGCCATAAAGAATGGAGGGGCAGGAGCATATATTGAATATCCAAACAACACCATTGACAAGATTTCCATACCCACTGGTAAATACTGCAACAACTTTGATGCAGAAGTTAGGGCAATTATTGCTGCAGTTGAAAAACTATCAGACTCCAGAATTGATACATGTCCCGTGGTAATTCTCACAGATGCAAGATCAGTACTGGAGGCTATTCAGTGCAACAAACTACCAGACCTTAAGGATGCCTTATCAAAATTGGCTTACAACACAGAGTCACCTTGCAGTGGATTCCCTCCCACTGTGGGATACCAGGCAATGAGAAAGCTGACCATCTGGCCAAAGATGGCACTGAAATGGAGCAACCAGACATACCAATCACCTATAATCAGAAGAAAAGCATGATAAAAACCTACAGGAAGCCACAAACACCACCACATAATGACTATCACATGCTAAACAGAAAGGAACAAGTCACCATCTTTCGTCTCCGAACAGGACACAGCCGACTCCGAAGTCATATGTATACAAAGTTTAAGGTTGGTACTACTAATCTATCTACATGTGTCCAGGTGCCCCAAACTGTGGAACATATCCTCCAAAACTCCACCAACTATGAGACACTGAGAAATAATTACTGGCCCAGTGAAACCACTAAAGAAGATAAGCTCTACGATTCCATACATGAATTACAAAAAACAGTGAAATTTATCCAAGAGACAGGACTGCAGATATAGACAGACAATGCGAACGAAGAAGAAGAAGAAGAAGAAAGATCTTCGTGAATTTTGAAAATTTGGCATTCATCGCTTTCGGTCACTCGGTATAAAAGTCTGAACAACTGTAGTATATTGCCAGCTTGTATATTGCCAGCTTGTGACTACCTTCTAGTTCCTTCCTTATCGACATTTTAGAAGAAAAGATGTGGAAAGGAATTGTTCTATACTTTAGAAATATGGGTTGGATTAGAAATGTGTAATTTTTTCATTTTATTTAGATTTTACATAAATATCATTCTGAGCATTGATTCGCATTAGTATGATGAATCTATCAGCCGTGGCATTTTGCTCTGGAGCGCAATAGTTAATGTTAGTGAATAAACCGATAAGATATTCTGAAAGTGCTTTTATAGCTCCTCCAATAAGATATTCTTAAAGTGCTTTTATAGCTCCTCCAATAAGATATTCTTAAAGTGCTTTTATAGCTCCCCCAATAAGATATTCTTAAAGTGCTTTTATAGCTCCCCCAATAGGAGTTTCTTAAAGTGCTTTTATAGCTCCCCCAAAAAGAGATTCTTAAAGTACTTTTATAGCTCCCCCAAAAAGAGATTCTTAAAGTGCTTTTATAGCTCCCACAGTAGGAGTTTCTTAAAGTGTTTTTATAGCTCCCACAGTAGGAGTTTCTTAAAGTGTTTTTATAGCTCCCACAGTAGGAGTTTCTTAAAGTGCTTTTATAGCTCTCCTAAAAAGAGACTCTTAAAGAGCTTTTATAGCTCCCCTAATCAGATGAACAACTCAGAGCAGTATTGATATTTCGTACATTACTTACTAAACCAGCACAGATCATTTGGCCGCAGTCAACAGTTGGAACTTGTCACGTGGCAATTTACTGCGCAGTCAAGCAACTCTGACAGTACGTTAAGTTCCGTTGCTTCGCCTGCGGCAGGATGTTAGGAGCTTAACAGAGACCTTGAAAGCACAGAGCGTGCCCAGGGGCACAAAGTGATCAATAATGGCAGGAAGAAATTATGCTTTCCCCCACAATCAAAATAGTTTACGGCCAGACGTTCGCTGACCAGACAAATGTAGTTGTTTTGTAAGGGAAGTGGTTTTCATATTGAAATAGTTCTGTCGATGTAATTTTATGGTATTTTTTTCTCTGGCTTACATAGGCAGGGCGGTACCAGAATTCGTTGTGTTTTGTTTAAAACAAAATTCTAAGAGTTTATGTGTAGAAAAGACGAGGGAAAGGCAGCCTGAGTGTGTGTGTCTGTGGGGGAAGAGGGATGGACAGATGGATTACGATGTTCCTATTCATTCATCTGTACGATCTTTCTCTCATTCTCTCTTCCTCTCCCTCCCTCCTCACTTCCTTTCCGTCCGTCTCTCTCTCCCACCCACTCCTCCACACACAGTCACACACACTCTCTCTCTCACACACACATACCCTATCACGGCAACAAACCAAACGTCAACACCCGAAGATCCCAATTATATTCCACAGGCCACTAAAGAGCTTTCACAAATCACAGAAGTAGTTTTGAACTTATCTGCATTCTTGAATATGTTGCCGATATTTGTAAAGTTTTCTAAAGCATCATATTTCTCCATATCATCATCACGATTTAAGGCCCTGCTGAAAGGATTTGACACGCCTGCTTTTCTGCGCTTGTAGGTCCGGCTGGGTCGGTGGACCATAAACGCTTGGATCGAGGGGTGTACGACCTTGACCGAAGCGTCATCGTCCACGTGATTTAGTAGTTGATTTCGGGGGGGGGGGGTGGTCAGGGGGAAGAAGGGCGGGGGCATTATATATTGAAACATTGGCTTGCATCACATTAGATAGGGCGACATGGCCGGCAATGTCGTGTCTCCGTTGTGCTCATATTATTGTGCGTCTTTAGTATATTCTTCCGAGCCCACCTCATGTGGCGTAGATTTTGTAGTTGTGAATTAATCTGTCATGTAGGGTTCTTGTATTTACTTATAGGTATGGAAATTTCGTGTATGATATCAGTGTGATTTATCGGTATACTAGATGGCCAACATGCATGATTCGCTTATTATGCTTTTCACGTAGACTGATCGTGTGCTGAAGAAGCCCAGTTATATGGAGGTGTGTCATGGCAGATACAGCTGCGAGGGGGGGGGGGGGATAAGTGCTATTGCATATCAGATTCGTAGTGAAGGCTACGCGGAGTGCCAAGAGATTGGCCTCGAGTAAGGCAGTACATTGCCCAGGATTGTTGGCATGTAACCATCCTGAGAAAATATTCCTCCCACTAGCTTTAATGTAAACATGCACCGAACAAGTTCTACGATACATTGGAGTTATTATATCCATGTTCTTCTCTCCTGCTCTTCCTTGACATTTCTTCCTGTTATGATATTTTCAAGCCCTCCCTTCTCACTGTATATCCAGTGAATGTCTTTTTATAGTTTAAATCAACTGCTTCATTGATATTTGTAAATTTGTCCTCGTCGGGCATCTTGGCTGTCAATTCTGCTCTTAACGTTCTACTCAGAAACCACATCTATGGTGCCTCTGCTGATCTTTGCATTAGACTCTTTTATTGCCCACCATTTACCTGTACAAGGTAAGACATCACTGCGATGTAGTTCAGTATAACACTTCTATCCTCCTTTTCTGATATTTGGTCACAGAGAAGAGAAAGACTGTGCATCAATCATTCTTATGCAAGCCGTTTTTGGCTTTACGTTTTCGATTCTTGATTTCAGACGCAAATTTCCAGTCTAATGACTGCAGTGTTTATATATTTGAATGTACTTGATTCAAAGCTCTTCTTTTTTTCACTTTAATTTCAATACTTGATTCAGGTGTGTTCTTCTGTGATATAATCCAGTGACTTCCTATGGAAGGAGATTATTTACAGAATATATTCGCGTAGTTTTATTGAACATGATATAAAATTGGCTAGAAGACCAGACATTTATGTCCGCTATCCGTTTATCGCTGATGTCCGTGCTGACTTGTGATAATCTCGTGGTTACAAAAGCTATAAAGCGTCAGATGAAGCGTCTCGTGGCAATAAAGAGTTCCTCCGGGAATTTATCGCGAGGCACAGTTCAGTAATAAATGTCTGTTCACACATTCGTACACTGGCGTAATCGTGGTGCACACATTTGTATGAGTTGCTCTCCTGCCGCGACTGTTAACACCCTACTGTGTTCATGGGCGAGAGAATACGATGAACCCCAAAAAACTGTTGAAAGTAGTGCCATTTTGTGCGGAATGCGGGAGCGATCTTGTGCATTTCGTTTATGAAGAGAGAAATCATGAACGTTGTTTACATTACAGGAAAACTGTAGTTGAGAGCAAATCAGTCACATCTCCACTTAGATCATCAGATTGTGCCTTCATTTGCCTTTCTCTACGCTTTGTCTGCGCCTGTTTCGTTGTTTTTGTGGGTTGTAGTTTTGTGCCCTATCTACTGAGTTAAGTGCTCGGGGCGTCACTGTGAGCTGTGACTTTCAGTGGCGTGTGGATTTCCCTGACAGTGACCTGTACCGTGAATGACACTGATGTCTATGGCTGATACATTCTGCTGTGCTCTTGGAAAGTCGGCGCTCTACAGCTGCTTAGAGCTGACTGTGAGTGCCTCCCTAATGAAGATATTTGCGGAGATGCGCTCATTCATCGCGCACGGATCACTTTTCCGTCATTGTGCATGGACATGACGTGGGACCTTTCATGCGCGCTCCAGGAGATGTCACTGCCACGGGCGGCGGAGAAATTATGGGATATTCTCTTTTGCTGGCATGCCGAAATCTTAATGAACATGAACATGATGATAATAAGAAAAACGAGAAAAGAAACTCTCCAAATGAATCATGAACATTGCTGATAAAAGAAATCGTGACCTTTTAACTGAGAAATTTCATGACTTTTACGACAAATCTTGAAAATTATTGATGGGAGAAATCACATTTGTTGATAATTAGAGACGCCATGAACACTTTTTTTCCATGGCGGTCACATGTGTTATTACATTTACTGAGATCTGTTTCGCAGATCTTTGAGAAGATATTTACGCTTTTTCTTTTCAGATGATCTGCTTGTTGTCAGTCTGAAGTCTCTAGCAAAGATACTGGAACACTTCAAGTCTGTTATTCTTTTTTTCTTGTGGTGTCGCCTTGCTAACATGTCCCTGCTAACAAGTCCTTGCTAACATGACCCTGCTAGCATGTGTCTGCTAACATATCCCTGCTACCATGTTCCTGCTAACATGTCCTGCTAACATGTGCCTGCTAACATGTGCCTGCTAACATGTCCTGCTAACATGTCCCTGTTAACATGTCCCTGCTAACATGTCCCTGTTAACATGTCCCTGCTAACATGTGCCTGCTAATATGTGCCTGCTAACATGTCCCTGCTAACCTGTCAGAAGACGGACATGAGTTATTTTGCTCTTCAGTGTTCTCAGAACAATCTCTGTTAGTTACACTGTCACTGAACTTTTTTCTGCACATTTCGTTTAGCGACTTTTAAAAAAAAAATTAGGTAAGTTTACAAAAAGCAAATGAAAATGAAAAAGTAAAGAAAAGTGCCAAGACAATATTGCCAAGAACTATCAAATACCAGACTGAAAATTGAGATAATGTGACATTTGAAATCTTAAGCACGAATTCGGTCACCCAACTTAACCGACCTTCTGTAGCAGGTAAACATTGAAATTAAAAGTTTTCATTCCTTGCTGTTTTCTCCGCTAGAGGCAGTTCTATACATGGCAACGATGATCAAATTAATTATCTCCCATATACGACTGCCTTTTATTTCAGTCTCTCTCTCTCTCTCTCTCTGATGACTAGAAATACGAGCACATCAGCTTGGGGAGTAATCGTTGAATGTGCATGCAGAGTGGAATTACATCTAAACGTCCCGTTGTTATTGCTTTGCTTGCTCCAGCTGTATCTTTGGGGTCGGCGGTGGAGGTGGGGTGCAGGATGGGCTATTATGTTGATAGAAGTCAACTGAATATTTCAACGCTCAGCTCTGTAGGATTGAAGATTTTAACACTCAACTCTGTAGGACTGAAGATTTTAACACTCAACTCTGTAGGATTGAAGATTTTAACACTCAACTCTGTAGGATTGAAGATTTTAACACTCAACTCTGTAGGATTGAAGATTTTAACACTCAACTCTGTAGGATTGAAGATTTCAACACTCAACTCTGTAGGACTGAAGATTTTAACACTCAACTCTGTAGGACTGAAGATTTTAACACTCAACTCTGTAGGACTGAAGATTTTAACACTCAACTCTGTAGGACTGAAGATTTTAACACTCAACTCTGTAGGACTGAAGATTTTAACACTCAACTCTGTAGGATTGAAGATTTCAACACTCAACTCTGTAGGACTGAAGATTTTAACACTCAACTCTGTAGGACTGAAGATTTCAACACTCAACTCTGTATGATTGAAGATTTCAACACTCAACTCTGTGAGGCTGAAGATTTCACCACTCAGCTCTGTAGGATTGAAGATTTCAACACTCAACTTTGTAGGTTTGAAGATTTCAACACTCAGCTCTGTAGGATTGAAGATTTCAACACTCAACTTTGTAGGTTTGAAGATTTCAACACTCAGCTTTGTAGGTTTGAAGATTTCAACACTCAGCTTTGTAGGTTTGAAGATTTCAACACTCAGCTTTGATACCACGTGTCTGTTTAGGATGGATGAGCCGAGAGAAAAGTGCTGAGATGGCCCGGCGATGTTGTAAACGTGTAAGACAAAATGTAACGCATCATCCACATGATCTCATCATTTGATATACAGTGATGTCATTAGATCTGGTCTCCCTGACATTTGTCCAAAGTACAATAATTTCAGGACACACGAATATTTTTAGTATAAATATAAATATATATGTTATACAGTGATGGCGTTAACCGACAATTATAGGTAAATTACCGATTAAAAACGAGATATACCGAAACTTTTGGAAGTCATCGTTTACTGTAACCGGTTTATAATATTAAAACAAAAAAACTAGTAAAAAAAGCAACCAGCGAAATCGGTTGAAGGATAATCCGACCAGTAGGATGATGATGATGCTCAAGTTGCATGGAAGAGAATCAGCCAGGTTTTGTAAAGATTAAATCTCACCACTTGTAAAATTAACACACACATACATAAAGTTAACGTGAATATTTACTGTCTGCAGATGTTTGTAAAATGTGTTAACGAATTCGAATTTTATAGCGAGATTTACCCCTATTTGAGGCGCATACCATCAACAAGGGCTCTCCAATTATTTCTATCCTAGGCTGCTTCTTCTATCTGTCTCCAGGTGTAGTCCATCTTTCTGATCTCTGCTTCGAGACTCCTTCGTCAGGGGTTTCTAGGCCTTCCTTGTTCCTCTTACCCCGGGGATTCCAGGTGAGAACTTGCCTGGTTATGTTAGTAGCAGGCTTTCGAAGTGTGTGTCCTAACCATCTCCAGCGTCTTTTTATTATCATTTCTTTTACCGTGTGTTGGTTCGTTCTCTCCCATAGTTCTTCATTGCTGATGTTATCTGGCCATCTAATGTGAGGGATCTTCCTTAGGCAGGTGTTAACAAAGGTCTGCAGTTTCTTGGTACTTTTGGCCGATGCTGCCCATGTTTCTGATACGCAAAACAGGACTAATTTGATATTTCTGTTGAAGAGTCTAATTTGTATTATTAAGGATATTCCCTTGGCATTCCAGATGTTTCTCAGCTGTAGAAATGTTATTCTAGCCTTCCCAATTCTTGCTGTACTATCTGCTTCTCTACCACCCACTCTGTCTACAATGCTGAGATATGTGAGTGTTTCTGCTCCTCTCTCACCCACTCTGTCTACAATGCTGCTGAGGTATGTGAGTGCTTCTGCTTCTTCTAATTTCTTGCCTTCTAAGGTAATTGAATTTGATTTGTGTTTGTTGGATTTATTCTGAGAATTTTTTTTCGTTTTTCCTCCATTTATTTTTAGTCCAGCTTGTTCTATATCTCGGACACCCTGTTGGTCTCTCCTGGCAGTTGTTCTTAATTATGTGATAACAACGCCAAATTATCTGCAAAATCCAAATCTTCTAGTTGTGTCCATGAATTCCACTGTGTTCTATTTCTACTTTGCTCTGCAGCCGTTTTCTTAATCCAGTCTATTACTAGCAGGAATATTGAGAAAACTATTATTTCGAAAAGTTCTTCGTGCGAGGTGACAGACATGTATAAATCTAGCGGTTTCAAAAATTCCTTGCGCAGTCACTGATATATAACCCCAGATATACCAATAAATATACAGAAAAAAGCCACCGCAGTAAAATCCTGATAACAAAATTTTATGATTATTTAAAATAAAAAATAGTAACAGCTTTATTAATTTATGAGCATTCCCAGCCGAAGTTTCATGCAGGTCACATCCAAGTGCCTCAGTTTTCTCCATTATTTATTTTTCATTCTTATTTGTTGTATATCATTCATGCGAATTTATATTTTATCTTCTTTCCCTATTTATTCGTCCTTAATGTGTTCATATGATTCAGGTTTAATCATATGATTAAATGTTACACCACTGTACATGTTAATTAATAAAGCTATTCCTACTTTTGTTTTTAAACAGTCACAATGATTTCAGAAGGTCTTGTCTCCCTTCCATGTACTTGTCCAGAGAACAATAATTTCACCAGTCCTCCTTCCCATGTACTTGTCCAGAGTACAATAATTTCACCATTCCTCCCTCCCATGTACTTGTCCAGAGTACAATAATTTCACCAGTCCTCCTTCCCATATACTTGTCCAGAGTACAATAATTTCACCAGTCCTCCTTCCCATGTACTTGTCCAGAGTACAATAATTTCACCATTCCTCCCTCCCATGTACTTGTCCAGAGTACAATAATTTCACCAGTCCTCCTTCCCATGTACTTGTCCAGAGTACAATAATTTCACCATTCCTCCCTCCCATGTACTTGTCCAGAGTACAATAATTTCACCAGTCCTCCCTCCCATGTACTTGTCCAGAGTACAATAATTTCACCAGTCCTCCTTCCCATGTACTTGTCCAGAGTACAATAATTTCACCAGTCCTCCTTCCCATGTACATATCCAGAGTACAAGGATTTCACGAGATCTGATCTCCGTCCCAAGTACTTGTCCAGAGTACATTGATGATGAATATAACTAAATGATTGCTAACAAATATCCGTGCAAGAAAGATTAATGACTAGGCGTGTAGTTTACTCAAGAGTAGTTGCTATGGGCGTTGCTATATTTGGTTTAGTTCGTTGCCCATGTGCGCGAGTTCATAGCCCTTTTGCTCAGTCTACAGTGCGGGAGTCTACAGTCCGAAGGCAGGGTTGTTTGGTCTGAGATGTCTGTGATCACCTTGCCATAATAAAACCGAAGTTCTGCCCAAGAATGTAAGACTGGAACTTGTCTTGAAACGTGAAGGGAAATTGAGATTACTAACCCTCGGGGTAAAACATATCTAAGTATGCGCGCGCAACATTACTCACAATATATTCAATACATCGGTAAGCTGACTTGTAGCCCTGGCACAGCCGTCAGTAGAGACAAGCCAGTTAATCTGCTCTCTACAGATATAGTAATTTTAAAGTGTATTTTCCTTGAGTCCCGGGGGGTGGGGGTGGGGGTGAAGAGGCTGTCTGATTAGACAATCAGCAATCCATGACATGCTAGCTCCAAGATTAGCGAATCGTAGCTGACCAAGACCCTGTCCCACCTCTCCGTTGTATCCTTAGTAACAGGCCTAGCCTGGCTAACGGGGGCAGGGATCGCCATAGTCCTCATGGTGGTGGAGTCTGCTAAAGAAGCATTGCACACCCCCTGCTTTTTAGCTGTACTCCGGGACTGAAAAAAATAGCCGCCATAACCCGCTCCCACGCCGATATGATGCTGTACCTCAACACCTCCACAGCATCGGCTGCAAAGAATACTAAATGGCAGTTACAGAAAGATAGCACAGGACGAAACGTCAAGACAAGTAGATGAGTTCTCTCGCACACTGTCTCACAAGATTATCGTTAGGCTAATACCTCAAACTTAGCTTAGAAGTGGTCAGTGGGAATATCAATGTCAAGGTCATATATATCAGGTCGAGTGTACCTGTTATGCGTTCAATATTATCATAGTTTGTGCTAGACTAAGAGCAGAAAGGGCTGCATTAGTGAGATTCATAGACAATGCGTCAGTAGACAACATGTTTTTTCATCACTTGACACGGAAATGGTTGAATTCTCACAACTTTACTATACCCGAACATCGGACATGGTTCAGAGAAAAAAAGAGATACACAAGCGACAGGATGAGTTCCTCATTACTGTAAATGTCCTGTGCTCATTTAAATGTATGCGTACCTCATTTGTTCAGAAAGTAGTGAGTACGTTAATTGAAAATGCTATTAAAAACGTGAGTTTGCTCCCTGAGTACGTCTAGTTAAGTTTAGATTCTTTCTACGTGTTCATCATGTTTATGTCTCTTGCTAATAGCTCAGTGTAACATTATTCCCTACATGAGGAACACTAAGTGTAACATTATTCCCTACATGAGGAACACTAAGTGTAACATTATTCCCTACATGAGGAACACTAAGTGTATCATTATTCCCTACACGAGGAACACTAAGTGTAACATTATTCCCTACATGAGGATCACTAAGTGTAACATTATTCCCTACATGAGGAACACTAAGTGTAACATTATTCCCTACATGAGGAACACTAAGTGTAACATTATTCCCTACATGAGGAACACTAAGTGTAACATTATTCCCTACATGAGGAACGCTAAGTGTAACATTATTCCCTACATGAGGAACACTAAGTGTAACATTATTCCATTATTCCCTACATGAGGAACACTAAGTGTAACATTATTCCCTACACGAGGAACACTAAGTGTAACAGTATTCTCTATAAGAAGAACATTGAGTCTGGTACTTAACGAGACTTACGGGCAGTGAAACAAAAAGGGCACTGTACAACACGGTAATTTTCTTCCCAACTCTATGCTGTCAATGTCAAACATGGACAACTAATAACCAAGAACAAAAGAAAAATCATCACGACAGAAATGAGAATACTAACTGTGACAGGGGATACCAAATAAGAAAAGACACCATCAGGGCAAAGATTGGAGTAACAAATAAGATACGACACCATCAGGGCAAAGATTGGAGTAACAAATAAGATACGACACCATCAGGGCAAAGATTGGAGTAACACCAGTATTACACTATATCAAGAAACATCAAATCAAATGGTTTGGCCATGTTACACGGTTACTACCAGACAGTATATCACAGACAATATTCACACTGAGATTTGTAGGTAACAGAGGAAGAGGCCGCCCACGCAAGAGATGGAGAGAGGAAATTATAGAAGCATTAAATATCCCATTATATGAAGCAGATCATCGAGCCCTATCAAGATGTCTATTTGTCCCCTCAACACCGAAAGGTATATGAGGAAGGAGACAAGACAAGACACAAGACAAGACAAGAGCCAATGCTACGGCTTGCTACAGAGCGTTTTTAAGACCTGGGACTAGATAAAAGCTAAAGGGCTTTCCATGGCCTGATTTTTTTTTTGCAGGTGCTGGACTTCTTGCAGGCTCCACCTCACCTAGTTTCATATGTAGTGAAGCAATCTTAACTGTAGCTGAAAAAAATCATTCATCGAACTTCAGATACGATAGGAGAACTTTTCAGTGCTAGGTCGCTGACAACGGTGCAAGTATCGTTATATGTTTGGAGATAAACCGCAGCAGCTTTTTACATAACTTCAAGAAATATACTCCTTAACACAGAAAACTATACCTAGCATAAGCTGAAACGATCGTTAGGTGATGTATATTCCACCGCCATTTCAGTTTTAAAATGGCGTAAACTGAGTACCATGGCCAAGTTACTATTATTAAAAATGTTTTGAAAAAAACAAACTGCTATGAAAAGCTGTGGACATAGACAAATTTTTAGGAAAGAAGAGTGTAGAAGCCACTGTATTTCTTTATTCTGTTTTTAAAAAAAATCAGCCAAAGATACAGGGACTCTGAACGTAGGATCTGAAAGTACATTTAGTACAGCTGAAATTAGGTGTCCACTTTCTTGTACTAAGCTGTAGTGGCCTTAGGACGCACGGTTGTTACGTCTTTCAATCAGGGAATTTGTGGCTGTAGATTTTGCTATGATTCGTATTCGAGACGTTCTGTCTCCCTACAATGCTGAGTCTGAAGTTCTACTAAGATGTGAGAAAATACTATGAGCCACTATAGTGGCATTCAGAAGCCACTAAATCTCGGAGGTACACAAAAACTAGGTCAGGAGATTTGCCACGTAATTAGATAGATAAAATGTTCTGTTATAAGTTTTCTTGAAAATGTTAGAACTTTATATTGGTGTGACTGGAGTGAAATGCTGCATGCGAGGGAAACGACCTGAGAAATGCCGTTGCCAAAGGTTATGGCGAAGTTTTAGGAATTAGAACTAAAATGATACAAATATAAATGAAACAGCAGTAGGATTTCAACCCAACAATTTTTCAGTTTGTACTCTAATCGAATTTGAAAGAGACATGCTCTTTGTCTTTTTAATAGTTTGTCTTTCTTTGTTACTGATAAATACAATTTGCAGAAATATTGGGGTTTTTTTTGTCTTTCTTTGACATTTATTTCCGTTTCCTTTTCTTTTGTTTTTCATGTCTCATGTAAAACCTGTGTCACTTGCCCCTGTCCACGTCTTCTGCAATCATATATTATATCTTTCTTTCACTAGGAATGTTTCTTTAATGTGCCTTATAAAGGAAAATTGTACAACAGATAATATGATAAACTGAAACTTACAATCAGGTCCGACAAGAAAGGAGAGAGAGGAGAGAGAGAGAGAGAGAGTGGGTGGGGCCGAGCTATAGAGGGAACCCTGTGGCCTTGTTTACCCCTCTTTTATTAATACAGGTTCCCCCCTCTTTCATTAATACAGGTTCCCCCCTCTTTTATTAATACAGGTTTCCCCCTCTTTTATTAATACAGGTTTCCCCCTCTTTTATTAATACAGGTTCCCCCCTCTTTTATTAATACAGGTTCCCCCCTCTTTTATTAATACAGGTTCCCCCCTCTTTTATTAATACAGGTTCCCCCCTCTTTTATTAATGCAGATTCCCCCCTTTTTCCCCTTCTTTTATTAATACAAGTCCCCCCCCCACTTTTATTAATACAGGTTCCCCCACTTTTATTAATACAGGTTCCCCCCTCTTTTATTAATACAGGTTCCCCCCTCTTTTATTAATACAGGTTCCCCCTCTTTTATTAATACAGGTTCCCCCTCTTTTATTAATACAGGTTCCCCCCTCTTTTATTAATACAGGTTCCCCCCTCTTTTATTAATACAGGTTCCCCCCTCTTTTATTAATACAGGTTCCCCCACTTTTATTAATACAGGTTCCCCCTCTTTTATTAATACAAGTTCCCCTCTTTTATTAATACAGGTTCCCCCCTCTTTTATTAATGCAGGTTCCCCCCTCTTTTATTAATACAGGTTTCCCCTTCTTTTATTAATACAGGTTTCCCCTTCTTTTATTAATACAGGTTTCCCCTTCTTTTATTAATACAGGTTCCCCCTTCTTTTATTAATACAGGTTCCCCCCTCTTTTATTAATACAGGTTCCCCTTCTTTTATTAATACAGGTTTTCCTCCTCCTTTATTAATACAAGCCTCCCCATCTTTTGTTAATACAGACATTGAAAATGTTAATATGCTAAATGTGTTATCATTGGACATACAGTCTCCTCCTGTCAGGAAGAATCTCAAGACGATGCAAGTACTCCGCAGCATCGGCGAGAACCTAAGGGACTGGAAGTAGCAAGCACGGTTCAGACCCGCCCCTCGCGTCCTTACCATAAGTTTAAGACTGCTTGCCTGACACACCCGGCCAATCCTACTCTTACAGACAGAATTTAGAAGAACATTGTAAAGCTCCGCCTATAGAGTTTTTTGTGTTTGGATTGAGGGCCCAGTAGTAACTGACCCAGGGGCTCCACCTGGATTTTCACTTCCCTGCTAGCGATCATGATAGTAGAAACAGAAAGGACTGCTATAACGTACTGACGACAAACATCTAAACGCAAGACTCCGTAAGTTCGGTTACATGGATCAAGTTTCGGCAACCTGTTCCAATCTCCCTTACATTACTCTTTTTTCATGTGGGGTACCCACAGTAGAACTTTGCTGTCTTGACAGACAGTCTGTAAACGTCTCCTTAACCAGACAAGACGTTTGCTTCAGTGAATACCGTGTTTAGAGTACCACCGATGTCCTGACCTTATCGTCTCCCTTGTCATCGCCTTTCTTGCTGCTTTCTCTATGGCATCAGTTCGTTAAGGCGATCTTTCATTTGTTGATAAAACTGAGGATCCAAGTTCCATTTACGTGATATTTTTCTAACATTTTTTATCTTTTCATCAGTGGATGATACTTTAGTCTCGTGAATTTGTCACACGCCGTGTGGTTGCTTGGGCCCTGATCTGGGGAGACAAGAATAGAACCACTGCCACCTTCCACGCATGTCGTAAGAGGCGAATAACGGGGTTAGGGGATAGGCCAACGACTTGTTCTCTGTAAAAAAAAAAAAACCGGAGCGCTACAGAAACACGGAGAGGAAAACCAGGAAACTTTGTCTTGGATAAGGAATGGACTCTGATAACAGAGCGCATGACGTTGTGCAACTAAAGCCTAGAGGAAGCTGAAGAGCCGATATCCCAACTGAGCACCAGGATGCAGTTTACCACTGAGTGTTAGGATGGTGGACCAATGTGTGAAAGTGGAAAGGCTGCCAACATAGCAATACACTGGGGCTGAGTCTATCCACACTCCAGAGTGTGACCTACAATGTTTACTCCTTCCAGGACAGACAGTCGAGGTAGGGTCCTAACTGAATTCGGGGTGGAATGTTTACTCCTTCCAGGACAGACAGTCGAGGTAGGGTCCTAACTGAATTCGGGGTGGAATGTTTACTCCTTCCAGGACAGACAGTCGAGGTAGGGTCCTAACTGAATTCGGGGTGGAATGTTTACTCCTTCCAGGACAGACAGTCGAGGTAGGGTCCTAACTGAATTCGGGGTGGAATGTTTACTCCTTCCAGGACAGACAGTCGAGGTAGGGTCCTAACTGAATTCGGGGAATATTTACTCCGTCCTTGACAAACAGTCAGTGGACATGCGAAATTGTTAGTTTTTTTTCTCCTAAAAGGTGAAATTACATTTTTCTTAATAAAAAGACAAATAAATAATGTCATAATCTAAAACATAACTTTAAAAAGTTTTTAAAAAGAAAAAAAATCGCTAATAATGGGGTTCTAACCCATATCAACTATATTAATAGATTCATGCTCCTACTGACTGAGCTAGCCGGACGGTTAAAGTACTACTCATTTTGTAGCATATAAGCAGACTCGATGCGCAGTCAATGTAGGTCAGGGTGCGGATAGACAGCGTACACTGGACAGGAACAGGTAAGCTTAGACTATCAACAGGTGAGACAATCCTCGTTTCAAGTCACCAGAAACCAGATGCAACACACTCAGATGGCGTGGCACTAATGCTATCCAGAGTCACAGAGAGCATTGATGAGCTGGGAGGCAGTTACCTCGAGGATAATTACAGCCTGCTTCTCAACAAAGAAGGGTATTAAGCTGAATATCATCCAGGCATATGCGCCAACGGATAATGCATAAGATGTAGTAAAGGATGAATTCCACAACGCATTGCAGGAAATCCTAGGCCACCAAGGCAACAAACACATAACAGTTTTAATGGGGGAGATCAATGCAAAGGTAGGTAAGATCAACACAGGTTATGAGAAAGTAATGGGTCAAAATGGATTAGGAATAATGATCGAAAATGGAGAAAGGCTAGCGAATCTATGCATGCTCAACAACCTTGTCATTGGAGGAAATATATTTCCACATAAAACTATACACAAAGCCACGTATCACCAGATCATGTCACTGAGAACAAGATAGACCATATTTGTATCAGTAGAAGCGTTCGCAGAACATTACAAGATGTCAGAGTGAAACGAGGTGCAGATGTAGCATCTGACCACCACCTACTGATAGCTAAACTGATAATGAAACTGAAGAAGCACCACAAAACAAACATGGCAAGGAAGAGATATAATATGGTACTGTTTGAAGACCCAGAAGTCGCAAAAAACTTTAAACTGAAACTGGGCAACAGATTTCAAGTTCTGCAGGAGCTATACGAAGAAGATGCACCAGATGTGAACACTGTGTGGAACGGTGCTAAAGAAATGTGGAACAAATCATGTGAAGAGACCGTGGGATTTAATAAACTTCAGCTCAAGGAGTGGATTGCATTGGAAGCAATGAAGAAGAAAGACAGAAATTAAAGCAAAAATAAATGACAGTAAAACAAGAACGACAAAGGCCTCGCCTCGGCTCAGATAGAATACAGGCAGAAGAGGCAGCTGGTAAAGACAATATGAGAGCCCTGTATGAAATCACCAAGAGGTTGACAAATAGACAATGTAGGGTAGAAAAATCCATCAAAACAAGAAAGGTAAGGCGGTAACATCAGAAGAAGAGCAGATGCAAAGATGGGTGGAATACTTCAGCGGAATCCTAAATAGGCCAGCACCGACAGAAACAGAGGAGATTACAACCAGCAGAGAATATTCTAGACATCAGTGTAGAACCACCCAGCAAGGCCGAAATTGAACACGCTCTCTCAGAGTTGAAGAGAAATGAGGAATCAGGTCCAGATGGAAATGTAACAGAAGTGCTCTTAGCGAACACAGAAATAGCAACAGAAATACTACTCTTACTATTTAGCAGGATTTGGGAAGAAGAGTAATTCCCAGAGGACTGGAAGGAGGTCCATCTTATTAAACTCTCTAAGAAAGGAGATCTATTGTAAGAACTATAGAGGCATCTTCCTGCTCTCATTACCCAGCAAGGTCTTCAGCAGGATTTTGCTAAATAGAATTAACATATCAGTAGACAGTAAACTAAGAGAACAGAAAGCAAGTTTCAGGCAAGGAAGATCCTGTAACGACCACATTGCTACAATGCGAATAATAGTAAAACAGTCAATGGAGTGGAATTCTGGACTGTTAATTACATTCATTGATTATGAGAAAGCATTTGATAGCTTATATCGTAGAATGCTATGGAAACTATTGGAACACTATGGTATCCCAGCCAAGATAACAAAGCTTATAAAAACCGTATATGAAGGAAGAACTTGTAGAATCGTGCATGGAGGAACTCTCACAGAAAGTTTTAAAGTGGAAACAGGCGTGCGGCAGGGATGTTTGCTATCACCATTCCTATTTCTTCTAGCAGTTGACTGGATCATGAAAACTACCACACAAAGAAAAAGAAATAGGATACAATGGACATTGTTGAACCAACTGGAAGATGTTGAGTTTACAGACGATGTGGCACTTCTGGCACACAGCAACACACAAATGCAATAGAAACTTCAGATCTTAAGCAATAATTCATCTAAACTGGGACAATATATTAACAGACAAAAACAAAGATAATGAAAACTAATAGCACAAGTAATAACCCCACAGTAGTCGAGGGGGTGCCGATTAAGGAAGTAGACTATTTCACATATTTAGGCAGTACAGTGGATAAATACAGGGGAACGGAAAAGGATGCTAAAGCTAGAATAACCAAGGCCGGGGCGGCATTTATCAAACTTAACAAAATATGGTCATAAAAGAACATCACAACAAGAACCAAACTTAAGCTTTTCAATACAAACGTAAAGATTGCCCTGCTATATGGTTCAGAGACATGGGTTATGACCAAGACAACACAACAGATAATACAAATATTTATGAACTACTGCTTGGAGAGGATTTTAAATATTAAATGGCAGGACATGATCATGAATGAGGAGGTCTTGGAAAGAGCAGGACAAGAACTTATGAACTTACAAATCGTGTCAAGGAAAGGGAAGTGGATTGGCCGCACACTGAGGAAACATGACACTAGCATAGCAAGATATGCACTGACATAGTCCTCAAAGAAACAGAAATCGAGGAAGACCTAGACTTACTTGGAGAGGAGAAATTATGGCAGTGCTTAGAGACAAAGGATACATATAGATGGAAGGAGGGAATAAACCCAAGATCAGGGATGACTGGGGAACCTTTATCCATGGCCTATTATCCCAAAGGAGTGAAAGGCGATGATGATAAAACTTGTTACAGTCTCCTAAATTTGTTACAACTTTCATGTTTTGATAAAGCTGCCTATTTATACACGAGGGAAAGAGACAATCACAAGAAAAAAAGACTGAGAATTCATGGTCCGACATGAGCAGCAGCTTTACCAGTAACAGGGCCAGTCTGGCTAGCAGGGCACATATCGTCATAGCTCCTATGGTAGTGGAGTCTGCCAAAGAAGTACTCCACATCCCCCGTGCTGTTTAGCTCCGCTCAGTGGCTGAAAACAATAGCCGCCATAACCCGCTCCATGTCCGAAACTATTCTGCGACTCAACACTTTTACCGCATAGACTCGCAGTTCCGTGAAGATAATAGAATAAAGAAGCTAAAAATGAAAATGTCCAATCATTCATTTCTTCATTTACCAGTTTTTATAAATACCTGAACAGCACATTATGGCAGCATCACTTCCACGCAGTCAGTCTTCAATCTCCAACACTCAATCCAGCTTCCCAAACTCCCCTTTCTCTCAATATCTCCCTGCTGTAGTCTAGACTTACTCAATTTATTTGTACCTTAATTTAGTTTGGCTCACATTTCCTCTCGAAGGACGCCTGGGATAAAGGTTACATTTTTAGAAGAAGCCATTTTCACAGCTACATACCCACTGACACATTGACATTCAAATTAAATTTCATACGGGAATATATTTTGTATCAGATCTGCATTTCTTGCGTGACAGACCAAAGATATTCTGGCAGAGCTATTAAACTCAATATCCAAGGCTTCTTTTTAGTTAAAAAGAACTTTCCTTGCCACTTCATACAATATGTCTTTTCTACTGTTTTAGTTCCATGAGCTTTCCCTGTCACTTCTTATAATATGTCTCTTCTGTTTTATTAGTTTCAACAACTTTATCTACCACTTTATACATATTTCTTCTATTTCATTTTATTCTATTTCCTCTGCAAGCTATATATACAAATCGGCCGTTATATCGTATTAGTTCCAAGAGCTTTCAGGAACATAGAGAACTAAAGAACACAGGAACATTGAGAATTAAAGAACACAGGAACATAGATAACTAAAGAACACAGGAAAATAGATAACTAAAGAACACAGAAACATAGAGAGCTAAAGAACACAAAGTAGTTGAAGCTGTTGCAAAAAAAAAGCATAATATGACTAAAGAACATAAATTACGTAAACAATTATAGCAGGAACCAAAAGGACTAAAGAACATAAACTACTCTACGCTTGAGAAAACTGTTGCAGGAACCAAAAAGAAGATATCAGGTACGTATGTATCATAGCCTTGTAAGTAACGGATATTGTTGTTATTATTATTAATGAATATGATTATGAAAATATACAGTAAAGAAAATAGTAAGATCGAATCGCGACAGAGAAAAGTAGGTCAAAAAAAGGAAGAGAAAGGTGTAAAACTTCCATGACACGAGAACAAGACGCGGACAAATGTAAACAGTAGAAACAGTGAATAGAAAAAGACGAGACTCAGTGACGCTGACACATGTAGGAAATACAAAGAAAGGACGGCAGAAAGTAGGAAGGTCCGTTGATAACAAAGCGGTGACTGGACGTTGACACGAGTAAACAAAATAGAAAAGACGAATAGAGAGAACAGACACAGTGATTGATTGATTGATTGATTGATCTTTATTTCAAAAAGGTTAAGAATTGGGCACGCAGGCCCGTCTGACATTCTGCCCTTTATCATACATCTTTCACTCTATTCCAGACATTCTGCAAATATGCTGTTCATATAACAAACATAACTAACATTGAAGCTGAGAGACATAAAATAAAATATAACATTTACGTTTCGCTCTTAAACATTCACTCAGTACAGAAGTAACTACATACATTATAAATGACTATCTACTAAACAAAATTTTGAGGACTATTCAGAAAACAATTAATTATATTCGGTGTCTGTAAGAGCAGTTTAAGATAACTTTTAAGTTTTATAATTCATGGAGGCATGTAGTCGACATCAAATAGATATTGGGAAAGCTTGTAGTTGTAGGAAGGAGTATAATTTATATTTTTTATATAGGATGGGAGGGTATTCCAAAGATGAGCAGCAGAATAACTAAAGCTTTTCTTGTAAAGATCAAGACTAGGTTTTGGAAGACATATGTTGTTCAAGCGTTGGCTGTACTTTGGGCTAAATTTAAACAGGTTCCATAGATAAGGCGGGGCATGCCGTGAAAGAATTTGATGTACTAACTTGGCTTTGTTGAAGCTGTTCTTAAGAGGTAGTATTTTGTTACGTTTGTGATGGTTAGTTGTTTGTGCTTGTGAACATAGTGAAACACAGTGAAAAGCGAGGACACAATAAAACCTCCGACAGGAAATGGCAAGATAATGACTTAAGTAATTAACAATTGTATAGACGGAGTTGACACTAGACACGCGGTAAGACGCAGTTGTATACGGTTTTTAAATAAAGAAGTGACCAACTCGGCCAGCTGACCAATTAAATATTTAGATGCTTGGGCTATCTGACAACTGACTTACGACATATAAGCAACGGGGCAGTTTGAATGACGGACAATCAGAACGTGCATGGGAACCAGTGGACATCTGAAGGGTGGAGCCAAAATACTTATTGGTTAATCCACTAAGCTGCACTTGAAGATAAAAAGATGAACGGAGAAGCAAGTAGTAGAGGAACAGAACAACGAAGAAAGAGGGAGAAGCAAGTAGAGAGGAGAACGAGGAGAGGAGACAGGACGGAGCCCCGAAGACGAAGGAACAAGGACGGTCAGTGAACTGAGTCCGGTCCAGACAAGAGAAGACGAGAAGGACAAACAATGGGAGAAGAACAGCAGAAGGAGAATACACACCAGAGACGACACGAGAGAGAAAGGAGACGTAGGTAACGACAGTTGGAAAAGATGGACAATTAGAGCAATAGATACTCAAGAAAAGCAATTGTGCAGAAGTAGTTCTAGGACAGATTGAAGATGTGTTTCTAATTCAAGTGATTATGAATATTTGTTACCTTGAAACTTCGAATAGAGTGATTTAGTTGTGTAACTGATTGACCACGTGTTGCAGATGGAATATAGTACAGAGTTTAGAATTGTCCTCTTATCAAGTGTGTAGAATATTGTGAAATAGGAGAACACTGAGAAATGCTGCATTAAGAATGATAGTTTGATATTGATGCGCTTCAACGACGAAACTAACGAAGACTATGTCATATTGCATCTTAGTAAAAGTGATATTGTGAATTCTAAGTCGAATATCTTATTTGTTAAAATAAATGAAATTGTAGAGAACATCACCGGACTTGCTCTGCTGTGATTTAGTGAAGTGTAATGTTTGTAAAACAACGGAAATCAGATTGCTTGTGAAGATATCCTCATAAATATTCAGCAATATCATCGATAAAGGCGCAGGATTACAAATGATATTAATAAGAATTACAAGACAGAAGAACACTACCTCAAAATGAAAATGTTATACGTAGTAGAAAACTGTTGAAGAAACCAAAAGTACTGAATAGCAGGGGCTGGTACAAGAGTAGTGCATGAACCACGGAGACTTATTTCAAGAAGCTGATTTTATATTGAAAGAAAAGCAAGCTGAAGCATCTTCAATATTTCTAACACGACTTTCTTCGTGAACTTTTCGTGTGCAAGAAAACACTCTGCTAAAAAGTACGAGACAACCGCACAACCACTTTACGGTACAAGTGCCACACCTCCCCCACCCGCCCTTCTCAGACATGTGTTTCGATCCTGTAAATCCCTGTCACTCTATGTATCTCTACACCCCACCCTCACACTCCCCACTCCTTTGTCATGACTTACAGAGGTCACTGAGTTGTTGGGGGGGGGGGGTGGGGTTCTAATATTCCCTTCCCTTGCCAGACTTGAACCACTTGAACATTCCATGTGACACAGCGAATATTGCCACACGTGTTACCTACTCTGCCACATATCTCTATTGCTAGAAGTAACAAATTTACATTTTCTACCACATAGCTCTACTGCTCTGTCAGGCAGGCATTTGCATGTCCCTTGCAGAACTTTGCCTCCCTAACAACTCTCCTGTAGTCCTCTCGGTTGTAAGCTGGTGCATCCATCTGAAGATTATCAACGATGTCTTGCGGCCATCTTCGCCTTGGTCTTCTTCTCTTTCTTTTTCCCATTATGGGCTCTTCCAATACGGTCTTCTCTAAATTATCATGACGTTTAATGTGCCCAGAATATTTAAGTTGTCTCTGTTTAATCCTCTTTACTAGCCAGCCTTCTTCAATATTAAGTTCTTGTAGTATTTTCTTCTTCTTCGTTCGCTTCTACCGCCAAGACCGCCCCGTGATCCTACTGAATTTACTCCTGTGGTCCTCGACAGGTCCTGAGAGGACCACACGAGATCCCCGAGAGGACCACAAGAGGTTCAGAGTATCACGGGGCTTGGGCCTGTATTCTCGGTGGGTCACAGAAGCGGGAATGCGTGACACTGTGGTTTTCGTTGCACTAGTTTAATCTAGAGTTGGACTTTCTCACCGGAAAACCTCGACGTGTTTTGGTATATGTGTATCCCCGCCGGGTGAGAGGTGGTTGCGCATCCAGTCCAGAGTTGGACTTTCTCACCGGAAAACCTCCGCGTGATTAGGATAAGCATACATCCCCCTCGGGTGAGAGGTTGTTGCCTATCTAGACTGCCCTGGTCCAGTGTCTCCGACTTCAGCATTTTGTGGTCGTGGCCGCTACCCTTCCTAGTTGTGACCAGGACGGAGCTTTTGTCCAGGAGGACAAATCCTCGCCACTAGTAAGTTTCACCCCCTGTGTTAAGCCGGTTTAGGCGTATTATCCTAGTATGGGCGTGTTTAGGACTTGACCGACCTCTAGAGCGGAGGTACCGTGACATGAGTAGTCATCAAGTTTCACACCTGGGTTAAGCCAGTTTAGGCATATTTCACCAGTATGGGTGTATATCGAACGTGGCCGGACTCTAAAGCAGAGGTGCCGTGGTATGAGTAGCTCTCGCCGCGAGACTACTGGACATACCGATTAAACTTCACTTTATCCTTTCCATCACATTTTCACAGCGACGCCGCCCGGCAACCCTAATCGCTTTTTCGCATTTTCTTCATTGGCCGGGAGGAATTTCACTCCACGCGCGGCAGCTGAAGAATCTCGCCAGCAATGTCTTAGTTTAACCCATGGGTTAAGCCGGTTTAAGCAATCTGCCTCAGTATCTGTGTATATAGGACGTGACCGGCCTCTAGAGCAGAGGTGCCGTGATTTGAGTAGTCCTGACCTCAAGACTACTGGTTACTTCACTTAATCCTTTCCTTCATCTTTTCGACGACGGCGCTGTGCGGCAACCCTAGTCGCATTTTTCTTCATTGGCCGGGAGGAGTTTCACCCCACGCACGGCAGCTGAAGAATCTCGCCAGCAGCGGGTTTGAAATCAGAGTTTTCCTTCTCCTAGATGAGCTACCAAACAAGACTCTCATCTACCCGAAGCGTTTGGCTTTTAGGAGCCAGATATTCGCCTTCGCCACTTCTCCTATCAGTTTGAACAGTTCCGCCACGAGACGACCAGGAGCTGGACGTGGATTGTCAGAGGCTATTTGAGACGCACGCCTTGGAGACATTTACTTGGAGTGGAGAGTGTATCCCCCACCCCACCTCCGGCTATAACAGTCCTTAGAACCCTTGTAGTAATGATATATTTGTTCTTTTTTTTTTGGTCAATGATATTTGAAGAACTCTTCTGTACCATTTACATTCAAAGGCATTTGTGTGTTTCTCAGCTGTTTTGTTAAGTATCCAGGTTTGGTGGATATGCATTTATGCTGAAGAAAAGCCAAGAGATGCTTAATAGATGTTGAAAATAAGTATTAGAGTCACGTGGGGGGGAGGGGGTGACGCTTGCTTTGGTCATGTTAATTTTCATAACCACCATCACATTCTTCATGTTGATGTTAATTGTTGTATGAGAACATATATTTGCGTGTTTCTATGTTATCTGGTGTAAGCGTGTGTGGCGTCTGGCTTTGTGATTAATCTGAACCATTTATTTGCCCTGATGAAACTATGTCTTTGAGTAGTAGCTGCTGTTGGTGGAGAAGTGCTGAGTGAGACGTTGATTTCTTTCCTAGTAGCAAAGTCATTTAAGGTGGCTGGCTAGACGCCAGACTGGAAAGGCCAGAATCTGGGGTAGTGGATCGTCTGGAAGGGTGCAGTGTTGAGAGTTGTTCCGCGTACAGCTGTACTACACTGGGAACTGAATTGATTAAATAAAGGCCAGCGATTTAAGCCATAAGCACCAAGAGAAAGAGAACCTCTTACCTTGATAACAAAGAAGTAAGAGAAAGATAAGAAAGTAATTAAAAGTTGAGATGTATATAAGTGACCAAGCACCAGTAAACGTTTACAATATAACCCTTTCTGCTGTTTTTGAAAGGCTTTTCAAATGCTCTTGTTCTTGCTTTTTTCCCCTTTCTGTCCATCTGCTTCCAAAAGTCGTAAGTTGATGTTACTGTGAGTGTTCTCTCTCGCCCGACTTTACAAGTGTCACTTTAGCCTTGTTTCTCCCTGCTTGCTTTATTCGCTTAACTGGATCATAGTGCTTCTTACTTTTCATCGTGTGCTTCTCCTCTATCCTGTTTTCATAAGGGACTGTAAGCTTGATAATTATTAGAAAAAAAATCTCCATAGCTGGGGCTTGGATCCTGTAGTAACGGGTTCAAGTCCCAGCAGTGAGGATTTTTTTCTGGTACCATCACACCAAAAAAGGCCCTGGGGTTCACCCAGCCTCTAAAAACTGGGCACCAGAGAAATCTGGGAAGGCAAAACTGACCATATCAGACTTTCACGTGCCGAAGCTCTTGGAAATACGGGCCTAATAGCGTATCCGTGACATGTCTTAAGGGTATGGAAACGGGTATCTTACTTGTACCTTTACTTTGTGTACTCTGAAATATCTGGCAGAGTTCCAGAATTATAACACTAAACTCAATAAGAGAAAATGTATATCTGGCAGAGTTCCAGAATTATAACACTACATTCAATAAGAGAAAATGTATCCAAGATTCACTCTGATATGAAGATTAGAAAAACAGATCTTTCCATTCATTAAGCACAACTACAGATCACAGAAACAAAGTGCCACGGAACTATAAGATGGCGTGAAGATCAACAGAGAATATATCTGAATGTTCATAAATTAAGACAGATTCAGCACCGACTGCTAGTCAAGTTATTAACTTATATTTTCACAGTGGTCAGTGAGGAGATGAAGATGGCGCTTTAAACAAACAGCAACAAAAAAGTGGACCCATAGAACATTTACTTTTCAATGACAAATTTAACATTTCATCCATGATAAACAAAAACTAATCTATAACTAGAACAAAATTTAAACTAATAAAAAAAAATTCTTTTACACTAAAGCACATAGATACCATACCTATATGCTTTTTTTCCAAAGTATAGGGGTCCGTGGCCTAGATTTTGAAATATCAGGGGGTCCGTTGCCTGGAGTTTGAAACATCAGGGGGCCCCTGGCCTGGATTTTGAAACATCAGGGGGTCCGTGGCCTGGATTTTGAAACACCAGGGGGCTCACAGAATTTTGTTAATTAGGAACCACTGATATAAATTACACGAATGTTATCTTACTCTGTCACATTCACCCCCACAAAATGTCAAAATCTAATCCAAATTTCTATCCATCTCTTCTTTTTTTTCCAAAAAAAAAAAAAAAAATTCTGGAATCTTCCTTCAATTTGTCAAAAATTTCATTCGCTTCTGCTAGCTCATCAAGCTTGTTAATATCTTCTGTCTTCAGATTTCCCTTCGGTGATACCAGGGGCAGACATTTCCTGCATGTTGTCAGCTCTAGAATGCGGTTGTTTATTCGCGTTAATAATCTTACATCAATTCATAATGGAAGCCATTACCATCTTATGTGAACCTGGCGCCCTAAAATACGATTTCAGTTGCATTAGCAATAAGAGTGTCTTTCAGTGAGGTTTACACTGTTAAACCGAATCACTTTCTCGGGGGCCCCCTGTCTCATACTTGTCACACCAAAGTGATCTTCGTTTTGTAAGCTTCTACGCTTTGTACAAGGAAGTTGTCGCCCCTGATTGACTACTAAAATTACTCTACATTAGCGGTTCCTACTAAACTCTTGGGACATGGCATTCACCAAAATTATTTCACTTCAGAGATGTCGAATGTTGTTGTTGCTGTTGTTGCTGTTGTTCTTGTTGTTGTTAATATTTAGGTCTGAAAACATGAAAATAGGAGGATTTCACTAAAACCCTGTAATATTTTTTTCATCTCTCTTCTTATCATTCTACCTCTGATCAGATGACCCTACCACAGGGCCCCGTGACCCTATCTAAGACCCTCCGGGATCCCAGCTCAACCCCCCCCCCCCCCCAACAATCTGACTTTATCCACGACTCAGATAATCAAGCTCGAAAGGATCCAAAATGAGGCAACGAGAGCAGTTCTGGGCTGCACCAGGGGGTACTCGGATCATAGGCATGCGCGTCTTGCTGGGTATGCCCAGGATGAAAATCAGGCACAAGCAGGTGCAAGTGAAGACGTACCTGGGGACTGCCTGCAGGGCAAACCATCTCCTCCTACCAGGGCTGAACTCAGCACAGAACAAGCGCATTCAAGCGGAGGAGATCGTGGATGGCGGAGGCGGAAGAGACACTGTGAGCAGACACTAGTAGCAGACACTGTTAGCAGACACTGTCTGCAACCCAAATAAGATCTGCCTAGAACCGGAATTGATTAAAGTGTCAAATATGCGTGACTTAAAGAAGGTCGTGATCCAGGTTGGCCGTGGATGCCGAGACTCGGCTCAGGGTAACACAAAAGCTCAGGTGCAGGGAGAGATTCAGCTCCAAATTAGCTGACCCTGTGACCTTCACACACGGCTCAGTGCCACGAGTCTAAAAAGTGGATGGCCAAACTGGTTGCAAATAATTCAGGAGACTACGCAACCACCTATTCATGAGAATGCATGTGCAGGCAGCATTAGAAACAATTTCCTGTGGAGAAGGACGACCTCCATGGGGTCATGGTAACAGACTCCCAAAGCATGTTACGGAGAATCAAGAGACGTTTCTTTCGCGGGGAGTTGGTCCAGCTTCTAGAGAGTTCTCAGTTATCAATTTTGACGTGGGTATACTGTCAGGACCACGCGGGAGTCAAGGGCAATGAAAACATGGCATCAATCCAGGGCACCCAAAGAATGGACAAGAAGGAGACTACAAGAACCACCTTGGACAGGCTGAGTAAGGAGGACGACATAGGGCTGACTGACAACAATCACATCAAGAGGATGATCGAGTTGGGGAGGAGAAGAGAAAGTGGATATTTTTTTTCTGAACGAAGTTGTTTAGCGCGCGTTACCCGTAACCAGTGTGTGGCTGGCTCCATCAGCAGGCGCGCACTTCACTGGGTGTTGGAACTGAAGACGAACGAACGAACGAACATACATTATTTTCAAAGGGTTAAGAATTGGGCACGCAGGCCCGTCTAACTTTCTGCCCTTCGTCATACAGCTTTCACTCAGTCACGGTCATTCAGCATTTGTTAACGATCATAATAATCATGAAGACATATTAAATGATTATATAAATATATAATAAACTTATCTCTTGTCCATACACTCTACACTCTGATTTATGCAACAACATGAAATAAACTTGCATTCTTACATTCATTTAAAACTAACAGATTTATAGAAAAGCAGTATAAAAAAATTACACCAATCAAGCCATACTTTAAACTACTTTAGACTATGCATGTAGTCCATGTCAAACAGATATTGACAAAGTTTAAAATTATAAGAAGGAATATTACTTATAAGTTTTACATGAATTTGGTAGGGCATTCCAAAGGTGGGCAGCTGAGTAAGAGAAGCTTTTTTTTAAACATGTCAAGCCTTGATTTTGGGAGATTATAATTGCTTAAGAGTTGACTGTGCCTTAGGTTGGATTTGAACAACAACCACAGATAGGGTGGAGCATTGTGCGATAGAATTTTATGAAATAACTTGGCCTTGTTGAAAAGAAATCTCTTCTTCAGATGTAGAATATCAAGATGTTTGTCTTTATTTATAATACGTGCTGCATGTTTGTCATCTATAAGCTTTACTGCCCGTTTGTTTTTTGAACAACACGGAGCACATATTGGAATGCTCTGAGTGTGAGGGAGCTAGTCTCTGATTACAGATTACAGATTATTACTACTGGTCTGTAAAGCTTTAGAGATAGAGAAAGATTCTGATCAGAAAGACAACAAGAAGTGAACAAATATTTAAAATAAGAAAAACTCCACAAGGATTGCATGCAAGAAAATGACCGAATTTAGTCCCAGGAAAGCGATGGAAGTCAAAGGAAGATTACATTGTAGAATACAACTTCTATAATGGAAGTCAAGGAAAGATCTAGGGAAGATAGTACTCTATTAGTCTCTTTTATGAGAATACAGTGAGATTGGATTTGCTCTCAGTGGACATTCATAAGAACGGCAGCAACCATTACGTAACGAGAAAGACTTTCACGGGGAGCTAGTATTTGGAGCAGAACTGGTTCTTCTATACACAGTCAAAAATCAGACAGGGCACCAGGTGAAGATGAAGTGACTGCTGAGATGTTGAAAGCAGAAGAAACAGAAACACCAAAACAACTTTGCCGGATATTACAACAAATTTGGGATCTAGAAAAAGCCCCAGAGGAGTGGAAAACTGGGCTTATAGTAAAACTACCACAGAAGGGTGACCTCAGAGATTGCGGGAACTGGAGAGGCATTACCCTACTGCCACTCACCAGTAAAGTATTTTGCAGAATAATCATCAACAGAATTGTACCAACACTTGAGGAAAAACTTCGGAAAGAGCAGGTAGGATTTAGGAAAGGAAGATCATGCATAGACCACATATTTGTACTTAGACAAATATTAGAACAGGCAAATGAGTGGCATAGCACAACATATGCATTATTCATAGACTTTGAGAAAGCCTTTGACAGTGTCAACAGAGATGCACTGTGGAAAATCCTAAGATGGCATGGCCTCCCCCATAAAATAGTTAATGTAATCAAAGTCCTATACGAGGGTTTTCAGTGCAAAGTTATCTGTGGAGAACATACCTCCAGCAGCTTTAGGGTACAAACAGGAGTGAAACAGGGATGTGTACTATCACCAACATTATTTATCTTGGCAGTAGACTGGTTAATGAAGGAGGCAACATCAGACAAACGCAGAGGATTAGAATGGACCCTTGACACAGTGCTGGAGGACCTTGACTTTGCGGACGACATTTGTCTATTATCAAGCAGTCACAAAGATATGCAAGATAAAATAAACAAGCTAACTCAGAATGCAAACAACATAGGAAAAAAGATCAACGTAGGAAAGACAAAGTTTTAATGAAGCAAAATGTGAACAACAGAAATGTACTCAGAGTAGATAACAAGTTAGTGGAGGAGGTCAACGAATTTGTATACCTTGGCAGCAGAGTAGTAGAAAATGGAGACAGCACAGAGGACATCAACAGCAGACTTACTAGAGCAAACCAGGCTTTTGCAATGCTGCAGACTATATGGAAATCAAAAAAAACTAAGCATAAATATGAAAATCAGGATATTTAAGAGTAATGTTCTAAGTGTACTACTCTATGGAAGTGAATGCTGGAAAATCACCAAAACAATAGAAAACAAGTTGAATTCTTTCCAGACTAAATGTTTACGAAGAATTAGAAAAATATTTTGGCCAAACACCATAAGAAATAACATCTTATTAGCAGAAATGCAGATGAAACCACTGACAACAATTATTGAGGAAAGACGCTGGCGATGGTTGGGACATGTGCTCCGAATGACTGACAACTCACTACCAAAAATAGCACTAAGATGGACACCACAGGGGAGCAGAAGTAAGGGTAGACCAAAAGAGACATGGAGAAGAACAACAGAAAGGATGTTGAGCAATAGAGGGCTCACCTGGGCAAGAGCAGAAAAAAGGCGAAGGACAGGCATTTGTGGAAAACCCTTGCGGAAGCCCCATGTGCCCTGGGCACTTAAGGTTCAGAGAGAGAGAGAGAGATGTAGTCCATGTCAAACAGATATTGACAAAGTTTAAAATTATAAGAAGGAATATTACTTATACGTTTTACATGAATTTGGTAGGGCATTCCAAAGGTGGGCAGCTGAGTAAGAGAAGCTTTTTTTTAAACATGTCCAGCCTTGATTTTGGGAGATTATAATTGCTTAAGAGTTGACTGTGCCTTAGGTTGGATTTGAACAACAACCACAGATAGGGTGGAGCATTGTGCGATAGAATTTTATGAATTAACTTGGCCTTGTTGAAAAGAAATCTCTTCTTCAGATGTAGAATATCAAGATGTTTGTCTTTATTTATTATACGTGCTGCATGTTTGTCATCTATAAGCTTTACTGCCCGTTTGTTTTTTGAACAACACGGAGCACATATTGGAATGCTCTGAGTGTGAGGAAGCAAGTCTCTGATTAAAGATTACAGATTATTACTACTGGTCTGTAAAGCTTTAGAGATAGAGAAAGATTCTGATCAGAAAGACAACAAGAAGTGAACAAATATTTAAAATAAGAAAAACTCCACAAGGATTGCATGCAAGAAAATGACCGAATTTAGTCCCAGGAAAGCGATGGAAGTCAAAGGAAGATTACATTGTAGAATACAACTTCTATAATGGAAGTCAAGGAAAGATCTAGGGAAGATAGTACTCTATTAGTCTCTTTTATGAGAATACAGTGAGATTGGATTTGCTCTCAGAGGACATTCATAAGAACGGCAGCAACCATTACGTAACGAGAAAGACCTTCACGGGGAGCTAGTATTTGGAGCAGAACTGGTTCTTCTATACACAGTCAAAACTGTTGTAGGGGAACCAGTACTGATAGTGCTGTTCCCCCTTTATTTCCTGTTATCTAATGTACTATATTCCTCTGTTTATTCGTGGATCTTTTGGCTTTATATAAACTTGGCAAATTGGTGATGATTTATGTGCACTCCTCCGCCGATAATGGGATTACATTACACATTTCCGAGACCCCCACAAAGGGCCGATGCCACGGCCATAAAATCTGTTGTCTCAAGAGGCAAACCTCAGGCCTTTGACAGATGCTGAGGTTCTCTGCTCCTAGACTGTCTCATCGCTGCTTAGAGAATACATTTTATTATTTAAGCAACTGTTGAAAGATTGTAGACGCTTGTGTTACGCTGAGAAGAAACTTGTTGTCTACCAGGAGTTGGGCATATATCAGGAAAAAAAACTGAGTCATATAAATGGTGCATGTTGGTTGTAGCGGTAGTTGAGCTTAAAGTTGTAGACATATTGGCCTAGAAGATGGATGGATGGATGGATGGATGGATGGATGGATGAATGGATGGATGGATGGATGGATGGATGGATGGATGGATGGATGGATGGATGATGGATGGATGGATGAATGGATGGATGGATGGATGGATGGATGATGGATGGATGGATAAGTAACGCCATTGTTTTTTTTTTCGTTTAGGATAAACAGACACAACCAGAAACCGGCATTTTGTAAATGTCCAGACGTCTCCTCATCATTTCTTCATTTGTGCCAGCTTTTCCGCCTAGTGGATTCTGAACTAGACAATAAGTAATCAGCTATGTAAGAAGGATACATAGGAATGCATGGAAAAGTGTGTGTTGTGATAGAGTTTATGACTGTAGGAATGGCACTCCTGACTAAGTTATCGACGAATAAAAGCTGCTGTAAAGGAGAATGCTGAGAACTGGACTTGGGCTAATTCTACGGGTTCGGGTTAACTGGGCCCCAAGCATGGGGCCCCAGCCATGCTGAAGAAGTCGACGCATATAATCACACTGCGATAGAATTTTATGAATTAACTTGGCCTTGTTGAAAAGAAATCTCTTCTTCAGATGTAGAATATCAAGATGTTTGTCTTTATTTATTATACGTGCTGCATGTTTGTCATCTATAAGCTTTACTGCCCGTTTGTTTTTTTGAAGAACATGGAGCACATATTGGAATGCTCTAAGTGTGGGGAAGCTAGTCTCTGATTACAGATTACAGATTATTACTACTGGTCTGTAAAGCTTTAGAGATAGAGAAAGATTCTGATCAGAAAGACAACAAGAAGTGAACAAATATTTAAAATAAGAAAAACTCCACAAGGATTGCATGCAAGAAAATGACCGAATTTAGTCCCAGGAAAGCGATGGAAGTCAAAGGAAGATTACATTGTAGAATACAACTTCTATAATGGAAGTCAAGGAAAGATCTAGGGAAGATAGTACTCTATTAGTCTCTTTTATGAGAATACAGTGAGATTGGATTTGCTCTCAGAGGACATTCATAAGAACGGCAGCAACCATTACGTAACGAGAAAGACCTTCACGTGGAGCTAGTATTTGGAGCAGAACTGGTTCTTCTATACACAGTCAAAACTGTTGTAGGGGAACCAGTACTGATAGTGCTGTTCCCCCTTTATTTCCTGTTATCTAATGTACTATATTCCTCTGTTTATTCGTGCATCTTTTGGCTTTATATAAACTTGGCAAATTGGTGATGATTTATGTGCACTCCTCCGCCGATAATGGGATTACATTACACATTTCCGAGACCCCCACAAAGGGCCGATGCCACGGCCATAAAATCTGCTGTCTCAAGAGGCAAACCTGTGGCCTTTGACAGATGCTGAGGTTCTCTGCTCCTAGACTGTCTCATCGCTGCTTAGAGAATACATTTTATTATTTAAGCAACTGTTGAAAGATTGTAGACGCTTGTGTTACGCTGAGAAGAAACTTGTTGTCTACCAGGAGTTGGGCATATATCAGGAAAAAAAACTGAGTCATATAAATGGTGCATGTTGGTTGTAGCGGTAGTTGAGCTTAAAGTTGTAGACATATTGGCCTAGAAGATGGATGGATGGATGGATGGATGGATGGATGGATGAATGGATGGATGGATGGATGGATGGATGGATGGATGGATGGATGGATGGATGAATGGATGGATGAATGGATGGATGGATGGATGGATGGATGGATGGATGGATGGATGGATAAGTAACGCCATTGTTTTTTTTTTCGTTTAGGATAAACAGACACAACCAGAAACCGGCATTTTGTAAATGTCCAGACGTCTCCTCATCATTTCTTCATTTGTGCCAGCTTTTCCGCCTAGTGGATTCTGAACTAGACAATAAGTAATCAGCTATGTAAGAAGGATACATAGGAATGCATGGAAAAGTGTGTGTTGTGATAGAGTTTATGACTGTAGGAATGGCACTCCTGACTAAGTTATCGACGAATAAAAGCTGCTGTAAAGGAGAATGCTGAGAACTGGACTTGGGCTAATTCTACGGGTTCGGGTTAACTGGGCCCCAAGCATGGGGCCCCAGCCATGCTGAAGAAGTCGACGCATATAATCACACTGTGAAAGAATCGATTACTGTTGTGCCCCCGCATCTGGGAAGTACAGTGAGACGGTCCGCTTTGGTCTGCCATCTGTTGAGTGTCTATGTTGAGTGTCTATGTTGAGTGTCTATGTTGTGTCACATCTTCACATAAAAAGTGGAAAATATTATTTAATATAGTTAAACTGTGGTTACCACACATCATCAGTGTTTGACTTGTGTTATCTTGGGATTCAGTTTGTACAGACAAGTTATTTCCACAAAGGTTTAACTTAATCTAACATCAAAATATTTGATTTGTCTGTCTGTCTGTCTGTCTGTCTGTCTGTCTGTCTGTCTGTCTGTCTGTCTGTCTGTGGCGGCAGTAGAACGGTTACTCACTGGAATCTTGCAGCTGAAGTTGATCATGTTCGATCGGTTTACGACGTGCAAGTGTTTATATCACTTCCAGTAGGCTAGTAAAGTGAGCAATTTCATGGAATGTTGGAAAAGTTACAATTTACAGACTTGATCATCGACCACAAGTACGGCACAGCAAGACTGAATGACTAGTTTAAAACAATGAGCATTAATAATACTGACGATAAAACGAGCTTATTGTTATGTAGAAAAATACTAACACGAACACAGAAAGGACCCCCGCAGTTTTGTCTCGAACTGGGCCCAGAGTTTACTAAGACCGTTCTTGACAATACACAGACATCTGGCTGAGTTTACTAAGACCGTTCTTGACAATACACAGACATCTGGCTGAGTTTACTAAGACCGTTCTTGACAATGCACAGACATCTGGCTGAGTTTACTAAGACCGTTCTTGACAATACACAGACATCTGGCTGAGTTTACTAAGACCGTTCTTGACAATACACAGACATCTGGCAGAGTTTACTAAGACCGTTCTTGACAATGCACAGACATCTGGCTGAGTTTACTAAGACCGTTCTTGACAATGCACAGACATCTGGCTGAGTTTACTAAGACCGTTCTTGACAATACACAGACATCTGGCTGAGTTTACTAAGACCGTTCTTAAGAATGCACAGACATCTGGCTGAGTTTTACTAAGATAGTTCTTAAGAATGCACAGACATCTGGCTGAGTTTACTAAGATAGTTCTTGAGAATGCACAGACTTCTGGCTGAGTTTACTAATACCGTTCTTGACAATACACAGACATCTGGCTGAGTTTACTAATACCGTTCTTGAGAATGCACAGACATCTGGCTGAGTTTACTAATACCATTATTGAGAAAGCACAGACATCTGGCTGAGTTTACTAATATCGTTCTTGAGAATGCACAGACATCTGGCTGAGTTTACTAATACCGTTTTTGAGATTGCACAGACATCTGGATTGTTAACGTTCGTCTCTAAGAGCTGGAGACAGAATGAGTCCCCCTCTTCCAGTGTGATGAGCCAGAGAATTGGCCCTTGACTGTACCACTGGGCTAGTGTTGATGACGTCACGAAACAGCAACGATGCTATGTCGCAGTGCAACAACTTGCAGGAAAGATTTCCTACTTCAGGTAAGCTACATGGAGCTGACAAAGATTCTGAGTATGGGAAGATATGCAAGCTCGGGATATCTTAATTGCTGAATCTCGAAAGAAGAAATTTTGAACTGACATTAATCAAAAGCTGAAAGTGAGCTCTGAACGTGAAGAAGGTGCATCCACGTTCAGTGTCCAGGTAGGATGTGAAAGTCAGATAATTGTTAGATAAGCGGGAAGATAATAGCAACGATGCTTTATCGCTTAAGATCGCTAAAGACAACAAACTGCAATGTCACATGCCAAAGTCAACAAAGTTACACTGACACATTTTTTGTGATAGCAAATTTGTGAAGCATTCCAAGTTTTTACCACAAGTAGAAGCTGCCCATAAACCTGTCGTGAACCACTGAGAATATCTAGAGCATAAGCTCCCAACTCACACAGACCAGCCCGTTGTCAGCCTGCCAGTTCACACAGACCAGCCCGTTGTCAGCCTGCCAACTCACACAGACCAGCCCTTTGTCAGCCTGCCAACTCACACAGACCAGCCCTTTGTCAGCCTGCCAACTCACACAGACCAGCCCTTTGTCAGCCTGCCAACACACAGACCAGCCCGTTGTGAGCCTGCCAGTTCACACAGACCAGCCCGTTGTCAGCCTGCCAACTCACACAGACCAGCCCGTTGTCAGCCTGCCAACTCACACAGACCAGCCCTTTGTCAGCCTGCCAACTCACACAGACCAGCCCTTTGTCAGCCTGCCAACACACAGACCAGCCGTTGTCAGCCTGCCACTCACACAGACCAGCCCTTTGTCAGCCTGCCAACTCACACAGACCAGCCCTTTGTCAGCCTGCCAACTCACACAGACCAGCCTTTGTCAGCCTGCCAACTCACACAGACCAGCCCTTTGTCAGCCTCCCAACTCACACAGACCAGCCCGTTGTCAGCCTGCCAGTTCACACAGACCAGCCCGTTGTCAGCCTGCCAACTCACACAGACCAGCCCTTTGTCAGCCTGCCAACTCACACAGACCAGCCCTTTGTCAGCCTGCCAACTCACACAGACCAGCCCTTTGTCAGCCTGCCAACACACAGACCAGCCCGTTGTGAGCCTGCCAGTTCACACAGACCAGCCCGTTGTCAGCCTGCCAACTCACACAGACCAGCCCGTTGTCAGCCTGCCAACTCACACAGACCAGCCCTTTGTCAGCCTGCCAACTCACACAGACCAGCCCTTTGTCAGCCTGCCAACACACAGACCAGCCCGTTGTCAGCCTGCCAACTCACACAGACCAGCCCTTTGTCAGCCTGCCAACTCACACAGACCAGCCCTTTGTCAGCCTGCCAACTCACACAGACCAGCCCTTTGTCAGCCTGCCAACTCACACAGACCAGCCCTTTGTCAGCCTGCCAACTCACACAGACCAGCCCTTTGTCAGCCTGCCAACTCACACAGACCAGCCCGTTGTCAGCCTGCCAACTCACACAGACCAGCCCGTTGTGACCATGCCAACTCACACTGACCAGCCCTTTGTCAGCCTGGCAACTCACACGGACCAGCCCGTCGTCAGCCTGCCAACTCACACTGACCAGCCCGTTGTCAGCCTGCCAACCTCCGACCACGTCAACCAGAGAACAAATTTGGATACTTAAAAACCTGAGTTTACTGTGTTAGACAATCCACCATAAAACCCTGTTTATATGTGTGTGTGTGTGTGTGTTACGCTTCACTTCCATCCGTTCGATGGGCATTTCGGGTGGGGAAATCACTTTTATTCGAACGATGTCATGAAGACTGAGGTAGACTTGTCCTTCCACCATCAACCTAAGCAAGTAGAGAATCTTCATAACTGTATGATGCATCAAACTTTCATGTGGAGAAGCTGACTGTTCAAAAGTCAACAATAAAGTTCTTGAAAGTTACATGTTAAAATGTGCTTTTACTTTCCTCCCCTCTAGAATATTCTCCCTACAATCTCTGATTCCAAATATTTACGGGCAAAGATCAGTCTGACCTGACTGCACTACCAGGTCCCTGGCGTGGACATAATTAAAAACTGTCCCGAGGGATCAAGACTCCTGCAGGTGTCAGACACAGGCAGTGTTTATTTTCAATTCCCCACTCGAAAACCGGGGTCAACAAAATCAAGTGTCGACAGAATCAGGGTAGGATTCTGATACAAGAGATCAAATAGGGAGCTGCAAGATAATGAACAATCACATTAAAGGGCTTTTCTAAGGACGGGAAGAGAACACATGATCAAATGACTAGAGCGAAATTAGCTAGACAGAATGCAGTCAACTGGTAAGAGAGCAAGTGATCAAACGGTAAGACAGCAAGCGACCAACAGGTAAGGGCAAGTGACCAACTAGTTAGAGAGCAGCTGACCAACTGGTTAGAGAGCAGAACTGGCTATAGAGCAGATGGTAAGAGAGCAAGCGATCCACTAGCTATAAAGCAAGTGGTCCACTGGCTATAGAGCAGATGGTCAAATGGTAAGAGACCAAGTGATCCACTGGCTATAGAGCAAGTGATCCACTGGCTATAGAGCAAGTGATCCACTGGCTAAAGAGCAAGTGATCCACTGGCTATAGAGCAAGTGATCCACTGGCTATAGAGCAAGTGATCCACTGGCTAAAGAGCAAGTGATCCACTGGCTATAGAGCAAGTGATCCACTGGCTAAAGAGCAAGTGATCAAATGTTACGAGCAAGTGATCAAATGGTAAGTGAGCAAGTGATCAAATGGTAAGAGAGCAAATGATCAAATGGTAAGAGAGCAAGTGATCAAATGGTAAGTGAGCAAGTGATCAAATGGATAGACACCAAGTGACCAGTTGGCTAATGCGCGTGGGTTCCAGAGATAAATGACACCTAAAATAAATCGTTCTCACTTCGTTCATTCCGAAGCAGAAATTGTGGCAATTATACTGCCATATGTGTTCGGTTTTTTTAATGAAATTCAGCCGAGAAAACTTGATGCTAGCTTCCCTCTCTTGTAAAAAAGGGAAAGCTAGTATTTCTCTCTCGTGGGTTACTTTCTTGGCTAGTACAGACTGCAATTATTTTCCTTTCTAGCGTAAAAATGATCAGTACTTCATTCTCTAGCGTGAAAGTGATCAGTACTTCGTTCTCTATAGTGTGAAAGCTATCAGTACCTCGTTCTCTAGTGTGAAAGTGATCAGTACTTCGCTGTCAAGTGTAAAAATGATCAGTACTTTCCTCTCTAGTGTGAAAGTATTGAGTACTTCCCTGTCTAGCGTAAAGAAATGAGTACTTCCCTCTCCATTGTAAAAATAATCAGCACTATCTTTCTCTAGTGTAAAAATGATCAATACTTTCGCCTCTAATGTAAAATAGATAACTTCTTCTTCTTCTTCGTTCACTTCTACCACCAAAAACCGCACTGTGAACCTACTGAATTCACGCCTGTGGTCCTCGTTAGGTCCCGTGGTCCCCTGTGTGGTCCAAAATAGACCACACGAGTTCCACGAAAGGACCAATAGGGGTTCAGAGTATCACAGTGCTTTAGCCTGTATTCCTGGTGGGTCTCGGAAGCGGGATTGCGTGACACCGTGGTTTTCATTGCACCAGTTTGGTCTAGGGTTGGACTTTCTCACCGGAAGACCTCGACGTGTTTGGAATATCAGTGCATCCCCGCTGGGTGAGAGGCGTTAGCCCACCCAGGCCAGAGTTGGACTTTCTCACCGGAAAACCTCGACGTGTTTTGAGATACCCGTGTATCACCGCCGGGTGAGAGGTGGTTGCCCATCCAGTCCAGCGTTGGACTTTCTCACCGGAAAACCTCAGCATGATTAGGATACGCAGACATCCCCGCCTGGTGAGAGGTGGTTGCCTATCTAGACTTCCCTGGTCCAGTGTCTCCGACTTCAGCATTTTGCGGTCGTGGCCGCTACCCTTCCTAGTTGTGACCAGGATGGAGCTTTTGTCCAGGAGGACGAATCCTCGCCACTAGTGACTTCTACCCCTGGGTTGAGCCGGTTTAGGCATTATCCCAGTATGGGCGTGTTTGGGACGGGACCGACCTCTAGGGCAGAGGTACTGGACATTCATAGCCTTCAAGATTCACCCCTGGTATGAGCCGGTTTAGGCAAAATTCACCAGTATGGGTGTTTATCAGGCGTTACCGACCTCTAGAGTGGAGGTGGCATGACATGTCTAGCCATCGAGTTCCACCCCTGGTGTGTGCCGGTTTAGGCATATTTCACCAGTGTAGGTGTATTTCGGACGTAGGCGGCCTCTAGAGCAGAGGTGCTGTGGTATAGCTCTCGTAGCGATACTACTGGACATACCGGTTAAACTTCACTTTCCACCACCTTTTCCCATCGGCGCCACACAGCAACCTTTATTTCTTTTCCGCATTTACTTCCTTAACCGGGAGGAGCTTCACTCTACGCGTGGCATTTGAAAAGTCAAGCCAGCAGTGACTTAACCTCTGGGACAAGCCGGTTCATGCATTTCACCCGATATGACTGCACTCAGGACGTGGCTGACCTCCAGACCAGAGGTGCCGTGATTTGACTGTTTGCTTCGCTTTATTCTTTCAACCACCTTTTCCGCAGTGATGCTGCGCGGCAATATCATTTGCAAATTTCTTCATTGGCCGGGAAGAGCACCGCTCCACACACGGCAGCTGAAGATCTCGCCAACAGCGGACCCCGGCGGCGTTTCATTTCCTTTAACCGGCGGGTCGGCTCTCTCTGCTCTAACGAGCGGAGAAGAAAGCCTGGCCACCCACAAACAACACACGTTACATACTGCAGACCCGATACTCTTTGCGAGAGATGGGCCAATTTCGAGACCATCGGTCGACAAAACCGTACTACATCGTTATCACGAACCTGGCTGGCTAGCCGTTTACATGCTTCGCTCGACGGACAAACCACTTGCTTCTGCATCGAAACACCTTAACTCTCGCCGTCCGGGAAGGGAGCGAAAGCCTGTCTCCCCACGCACGGAACTCGAGAGCGCTTTTTCGCCAAAAGAAAAAATAGATAACAAGTACTTTCCTCTCTTTAACTTTTACTTTCAATACTAAACTATTCAGAAATATGCACACAAAATTCACGTATTTACCCGTATGTTTCATATATAATAGTATTAATTTTACCACAGATGAACACTAAGAACACTTATTTAAGTACAGTACTTACAGAATTAACGCAAATAATCTTACTTGCTTCGACGAAGCCGGCTTCCTAGCAGTTACTAGTTTCATAAGAAAAGAGATATTGTTAGTCTTGTTTTAAAATTAATTTATGATTGTATACAAATTTACAGCATATTTTTATGTTTATCTACCGCCACTTATGATTGTAGAAAATGAAAACTTTCAAATTTTCAGTCGAATAAAGATACACTTGAAATATAATTGCATAGACAGACAACTAACTGAAAAATACTTCTATAGCCCGCACAAGCTTAGCTTACTACAGCTCAGAAAACATTTTCCAAATATAGGACGCATGTCCAGAAAATATGTTCTATCTAGAGCAATCTCGTGACCATAAATAGAACTGACTGCTTTTTTTTCGTGTTCTATTTTGACTTTTTTAATATTTCAGACCCTTTTGATTGGTCTCTGTGTATCTTTTACCATTTGTAAGAAAATGGCGTATTTCGTTTTGAATAGTTTCCCCTACGGCAGTCTTTATGATGGAATAAAATTTTCTAAAACCCATAGACTAAACAAAGTCTTTGTTATTTGACTAAACACGTTGTAGTTCAGTCGCAAATTCTACTGGCCTCAACTGATTCAAGATTGGTTTGCTTTCTGGCGCAACCAGTTGAAGGATGGTACAGAAATACGGCAGCTGTCTCTGAGATTTAAATTGCATTTCTTGACATTTACTTCGCGACAAGATGTAGTCTAGCTCCCTGCTTGGCTAGCTCTTTCTTTTCTACTCGATATTGACAGAGAGAAGTACCTGAGATTTTCAGTCAGAGGAAGGATACAGAGAAATAATACAGGGAAGCTACACAGAGAATAGATGCAGAGTAGATATACAGATAATAGATATAGAGAAGGGATATACAGAATGGATACAGAAAAGCCACATAAAGAATGGATACAGAGTATGGATACAGAGAATGGATACGGAAAATGTAAAAAGAGAAGGGATACAGAAAATGGATACGGAGAATGAATGCGTGGAAATGATATATGAGAAAAGGATAGAACGAAGAGATACAGAAAATGAATACGGAGAATGGATGCAGAGAGCAGATATATGAGAAAGGATAGAAAGAAGCGATACAGAGAAAGGATGTAGAGGAGGGATACATAGGATATGGAGAAAGAATGCAGATAACTGATGACCAGAAGACATGCAAAGAATGAATACAAAGAAATGATACAAAGAACGGATACACAGAACAGACCAGGTTAGATACAAAGAAGGGAAACAGAAAGTGATAAATCTTAAGTCTCTCGTTCCAGCGTTTATTAATTTCTCCAGTAATATGTCAGAGATGTTGCCGATGCTCTATGAATAGATGCCATGTAACAAAAGAAACCCAGAATCTTGATATAAATGAAACTGAGCAAGATGATGGCAATGATATGCATGGACTGGCAGTGTCAAGAGATAGAGGGAATTCCTTTCTTCAGCATTCAAGGAAGGTTGGTCAAGCTAAATCTGCAGCCCTGTCGTCCTGACCAAGTCCCCCGTCTTCCCCAGGGTTAAATGTGGGTCCCGCAGCTTTTCTTTCAGCTCCATTCCCTCGGGCCAGATCTGTGCTCGGAGGTTTGAGTAGGTTGGTCAGGTCTGCAAGATGGTGTTCTGGTGATAGAGGGAATTTACCTTGGAAGGATACACCATGAAGGCAAGGGACGGAGCAAGATGGAGATCTTCAAAGCCAGCCCTCCTTTGACGGATATAACACGATGGCGACAGTAAATGTTCAAAGTTAACAAACGCTGAATAAGCCAAAAGTCGGGGCTTTACCCAGAATGCATTACAATACAGGTCTCTAACCTTCTTGACTTCTCTATGATCTATACCTGTTACCCTGAACCCCTCATGACTCTTCACCATCCTGCAGGTTATGGGCCAGTGCTGTATTACCTGGGATACAAAACCACAAGCATGTGTTATTAAAAAGCACTTCTTAGGTTTTATCCTTCCGGATACTCTCATCCAACTGACAGCGTTTCTCGGCGCGCGATAAATGAGAACAATTTACTGTCGGTTACCGCAGTTACTTCAGATATGACAAGGTCTCGGGGAGAAGGAATAATTATAGCAATAAAGATTATTGGCTGGTAGAATACAGGTACCAACACACTTAAGACTGACCAGAAGTACTTGTTTCTGTCTGGTCCTTGTGAGATTTTTGTTACTGCTGATTGCTGCTGGCACTGACTGCTACAATTTGAGGAACCTTCTTCTTCTTCTATTTCCTAGAACTGGGAGTTGATGCTCTTTGCTGCTGATGCAGTGAAGTGAGGGGCAGCATCATGTCGGATTGGGAGCGGGCTACGACAGCCTTCTTCTCAGTCCCCAAGTATAGTTAAAACTCGGGGGCTGTGCAAGAATGCGTTCCCTGCTCTGTTAGCCAGGCTTAGCCTGCTACTGGGGGTATCAACGTGGAGGTGGAACTGGGTCTTGGTCAGCTTTGGTTTGTCAACCCTGACGCCAGTGTGTCAGCTTTGGTTCGTCAACCCTGACGCCAGTGTGTCAGCTATGGTTTGTCAACCCTGACACCATCATATCAGCCGTGGTCTGTCAACCCTGACACCATCATATCAGCTATGGTCCGTCAACCCTGACGCCATCATATCAGCCATGGTCTGTCAACCCTGACACCATCATATCATCTATGGTCTGTCAACCCTGACCCAATCATATCAGCCATGGTCTGTCAACCCTGACACCATCATATCAGCTATGGTCTGTCAACCCTGACCCAATCATATCAGCTATGGTCCGTCAACCCTGAAGCCAGCATGTCGGCTTTGGGTGATTGACTGCCATATTGGACAACGTTTTTACTCCCGAGGAATCTTTAGTTTGTAGGACCCTCTTTTGATTTTCTACTGTCAGCATCTTTAGTTTGTAGGACCCTCTTTTGATTTTCTACTATCAGCATCTTTAGTTTGTAGGACCCCCTTCTAGTTTTCTACTATCAGCATCTTTAGTTTGTAGGACCCCCTTCTAGTTTTCTACTATCAGCATCTTTATATTTTGATGGCACGTGTTTGTAGTCATTTTTCTCCACAGATCTCGACCCTTGATATTTTCCTTCAGTTCTGCCAAGCGATTATATTAGACCAGTGATCCCCAAACTTTTTTTCTAGCTGCCCCCCTCCCCAAGTCTCCCAGGTCACATCCCACCGCCGCAACCACCCCTTTCCCACAGTTCACACATACACACATCTCAGTTAATGTCCCATGCCTCCATCTTACCTTACCGTCAATCTGGATCTTTCCACTGCCCCTTAGGGAGAGGCGTTCCGCTCCTTTTGCGATCCATTGTGTTAGTCATGATCTTCTCTCCCGACCTTCTCTTCCTTCTCTTCATCTGTTATGATTTTAAGATGTTTTCCCTTTCAATGTACCTGTTGTTGTCTTGAACATCTAAATCTCAGATCTAGGTTTTCATTTCTTCTCTAAACCCGTCTTCCCCAGGGTTAAATGTGGGTCCCGCAGCTTTTCTTTCAGCTCCATTCCCTCGGGCCAGATCTGTGCTCGGAGGTTTGAGTAGGTTGGTCAGGTCTGCAAGATGGTGTTCTGGTGATAGAGGGAATTTACCTTGGAAGGATACACCATGAAGGCAAGGGACGGAGCAAGATGGAGATCTTCAAAGCCAGCCCTCCTTTGACGGATATAACACGATGGCGACAGTAAATGTTCAAAGTTAACAAACGCTGAATAAGCCAAAAGTCGGGGCTTTACCCAGAATGCATTACAATACAGGTCTCTAACCTTCTTGACTTCTCTATGATCTATACCTGTTACCCTGAACCCCTCTTGACTCTTCACCATCCTCCAGGTTATGGGCCAGTGCTGTATTACCTGAGATACAAAACCACAAGCATGTGTTATTAAAAAGCACTTCTTAGGTTTTATCCTTCCGGATACTCTCATCCAACTGACAGCGTTTCTCGGCGCGCGATAAATGAGAACAATTTACTGTCGGTTACCGCAGTTACTTCAGATATGACAAGGTCTCGGGGAGAAGGAATAATTATAGCAATAAAGATTATTGGCTGGTAGAATACAGGTACCAACACACTTAAGACTGACCAGAAGTACTTGTTTCTGTCTGGTCCTTGTGAGATTTTTGTTACTGCTGATTGCTGCTGGCACTGATTGCTGCGATTTGATGAATCTTCTTCTTCTTCTATTTCCTGGAACTGGGAGTTGATGCTCTTTGCTGCTGATGCAGTGAAGTGAGGGGCAGCATCATGTCGGATTGGGAGCGGGCTACGACAGCTTTCTTCTCAGTCCCCAAGTATAGTTAAAACTCGGTGGCTGTGCAAGAATGCGATCCCTGCTCCGTTAGCCAGGCTTAGCCTGCTACTGAGGGTATCAACGTGGAGGTGGAACTGGGTCTTGGTCAGCTTTGGTTCGTCAACCCTGACGCCAGTGTGTCAACTTTGGTTCGTCAACCCTGACGCCAGTGTGTCAGCTTTGGTTCGTCAACCCTGACGCCAGTCTGTCAGCTTTGGTTCGTCAACCCTGACGCCAGTGTGTCAGCTTTGGTTCGTCAACCCTGACGCCAGTGTGTCAGCTATGGTTTGTCAACCCTGACACCATCATATCAGCCATGGTCTGTCAACCCTGACACCATCATATCAGCTATGGTCTGTCAACCCTGACCCAATCATATCAGCCATGGTCTGTCAACCCTGACACCATCATATCAGCTATGGTCTGTCAACCCTGACCCAATCATATCAGCCATGGTCTGTCAACCCTGACGCCATCATATCAGCTATGGTCCGTCAACCCTGAAGCCAGCATGTCAGCTTTGGGTGATTGACTGCCATATTGGACAACGTTTTTACTCCCGAGGAATCTTCAGTTTGTAGGACCCTCTTTTAGTTTCTACTATCAGCATCTTTAGTTTGTAGGACCCTCTTTTAGTTTCTACTATCAGCATATTCAGTTTGTAGGACCCTCTTTTGATTTTCTACTATCAGCATCTTTAGTTTGTAGGACCCTCTTTTAGTTTCTACTATCAACATCTTCAGTTTGTAGGACCCTCTTTTGATTTTCTACTATCAGCATCTTTAGTTTGTAGGACCCCCTTCTAGTTTTCTACTATCAGCATCTTTATATTTTGATGGCACGTGTTTGTAGTCATTTTCCTCCACAGATCTCGACCCTGGATATTTTCCTTCAGTTCTGCCAAGCGATTATATTAGACCAGTGATCCCCAAAATTTTTCTAGCTGCCCCCCTCCCCACGTCTCCCAGGTCACATCCCACCGTCGCAACCACCCCTTTCCCACAGTTCACACATACACACATCTCAGTTAATGTCCCATGCCTCCATCTTCCCTTACCGTCAATCTGGATCTTTCCACTGCCCCTTAGGGAGAGGCGTTCCGCTCCTTTTGGGATCCATTGTGTTAGTCATGATCTTCTCTCCCGACCTTCTCTTCATCTGTTCTGATTTTAAGATGTTTTCCCTTTCCATGTACCTGTTGTTGTCTTGAACATCTAAATCTCAGTTCTAGGTTTTCATTTCTTCTCTAAACCCATCTTACCCGGGAAGTGCTGGTCAGGAATGTTTTGTTTTCAGGTTGTTGCTAGCACTCAGCTCTTGGGGCTCACAAGTTTGTCTTTTGTACGGAGGTATCAGTTGTTTTCAGGTTGTTGCTAGCACTCAACTCTAGGGGCACACAAGTTTGTCTTTTGTACGGAGGTATCAGTTGTTTTCAGGTTGTTGCTAGCACTCAACTCTAGGGGCACACAGTCTGTCTTTTGTACAGAGGTATCAGTTGTTTTCAGGTTGTTGCTAGCACTCAACTCTAGGGGCACACAAGTTTGTCTTTTGTACGGAGGTATCAGTTGTTTTCAGGTTGTTGCTAGCACTCAACTCTAGGGGCACACAAGTCTGTCTTTTGTACAGAGGTATCAGTTGTTTTCAGGTTGTTGCTAGCACTCAACTCTAGGGGCACACAAGTTTGTCTTTTGTACAGAGGTATCAGTTGTTTTCAGGTTGTTGCTAGCACTCAACTCTAGGGGCACACAAGTTTGTCTTTTGTACAGAGGTATCAGTTGTTTTCAGGTTGTTGCTAGCACTCAACTCTAGGGGCACACAAGTTTGTCTTTTGTACGGAGGTATCAGTTGTTTTCAGGTTGTTGCTAGCACTCAACTCTAGGGGCACACAAGTTTGTCTTTTGTACGGAGGTATCAGTTGTTTTCAATTTGTTGCTAGCACTCAACTCTAGGGGCACACAAGTCTGTCTTTTGTACAGAGGTATCAGTTGTTTTCAATTTGTTGCTAGCACTCAACTCTAGGGGCACACAAGTCTGTCTTTTGTACAGAGGTATCAGTTGTTTTCAGGTTGTTGCTAGCACTCAACTCTAGGGGCACACAAGTCTGTCTTTTGTACAGAGGTATCAGTTGTTTTCAGGTTGTTGCTAGCACTCAACTCTAGGGGCACACAAGTTTGTCTTTTGTACGGAGGTATCAGTTGTTTTCAGGTTGTTGCTAGCACTCAACTCTAGGGGCACACAAGTTTGTCTTTTGTACGGAGGTATCAGTTGTTTTCAATTTGTTGCTAGCACTCAACTCTAGGGGCACACGTCTGTCTTTTGTACAGAGGTATCAGTTGTTTTCAATTTGTTGCTAGCACTCAACTCTAGGGGCACACAAGTCTGTCTTTTGTACGGATATATCAGTCGTTTTCAGGTTGTTGCTAGCACTCAACTCTAGGGGCACACAAGTTTGTCTTTTGTACAGAGGTATCAGTTGTTTTCAGGTTGTTGCTAGCACTCAACTCTAGGAGCACACAAGTTTGTCTTTTGTACAGAGGTATCAGTTCCAACATTCCAACAAGCTATTAGTACTTCATAAGTTATTAATACTTCACATCATACATGAGAGTTGTGCGCATAAACCTGTTCATCAAAAGAATCTATCTATACGCTAAAAATATGTAAAACTTTTCTACAAAACAGAAAGTGCCGATAACAGTAAACAGTTCACAACAAAAGTAAAACGTTTTTCATAATCTATTTTCAGCCTATTTTATAAGTGCGCTGTTTTTAGATTTTCGAGTTCAGCGCTAAACACTTTGTGACACTTGTGAACCACCTCTCATTCGTTGTAGGACAAGACAGACCAGAAAAAAAACACCTTATAATTTGTGATGGTTTATATGTGCTTTTTCTTGCTTTCATTTCTATTGATTCTTCAGCTTCTCTTCCGGACAATTTCAAATATTTTCTTCACAACATAGAGCGCTCGCATCACCAAAAGTTCTAAAACCTGCCTGAGATATCTTACAGGAAAAAAGCACATGTTTACAGTTAATAATTTTATTTTTATATTTCTGTCGGAAGTTTTGACATTGCAGACATTATAGCTTTGATACAATCTCTTCCCCTCGTTTTAAAATCTATTATTTTTTCTACAATCTCTTCCCCTCATTCTACGAGCTATTACTTTTGATACAATCTTTTCCCCTCATTTTACGAGCTATTACTTGTGATACAATCTTTTCCCCTCATTTTACGAGCGCTGTCTGTTTTGCCAGTGATGAAGAAAGCCAACCTCCAGCCTTTTGGTTTTGTTTTTCACTGGATGACATGAGATGATTAATGTTCACCTTCGCTCATTTCATGTTACTTTACTTTCTTCTGAATGTCGAACGATTTGAAGTTTTTGTTTCCATTATTAATTTAGCGAGTGCCTGAAGTGCGGGATGTTTAGTGTCCATGTTTCTCGCGTTGACTTTCGGCGTATGATTTCAGAGCGCTACGCTCCAGTTGGTATCTGGCTCATCTTGGAGTTCAAAGAGCCGTGCCGACAGTTTAATGGAAAATGAGCACAAAAATCACGTCCTGTACATGTTATCATGGCCAAGAAGAAAGCGTATTTTCTAGAAGTATTATCAGCATGATACACTTCACACTTTCTTTGTTATAAATGGGTGTCGGATGCCTTTTGCTCGTCAAAATAATGTGGTACATTTTCACCCATTCTGTTTTAGATGGCGTTTCACTATCCTACATATATTTGTTATGTCCCGGGGAAAGATTTCCTTGTAGCAAACGATATGTACTTGATGCAATTTAATTTCGCTTCTTTCGTTTGTCAAGATTTATTACACAGAGAAAGTAACTACTCCACATTTTACAACATGCATATAACGACGCTCTAACATTGTCTTTAGAGACCGGAAAGACAGTTGTGTCTTGATGTTTACAATCTGTAAGGAGCAAAGTGTCTCGTTGTGATATTGGCGTTTTTATTTCGTGCCGAGAGGATTTTAAAATAGTACCTTAGGCTATCTGGAACTGTTTTAGACTTAAGGCAACTTAAGAGAAAAAAAGGAACCCTGTTCCATCTATCTTCAAACTGCAATTACATGTGCTCTCCAACTTTACGTTACTGCCATAGCGATGGACATTATATACTGTGCATTTATTGATAGCACAAATTTGAATTCTTTTATTTACTTCTCAATCACTGGTATATAATTAGTTACAACTGTATATACGTACAACAATTACGTGTTTATATATTTACAACAATTACGTGTTTATATACTTACAACAATTACGTGCTTGTATACTTACAACAATTACGTGTTTATATACTTACAACAATTACGTGCTTGTATACTTACAATAGAGGGCTCACCTTAGCAAAAGCAGAAAAAAGGCGAAGGACAGGCATTTGTGGAAAACCCTTGCGGAAGCCCCATGTGCCCTGGGCACTTAAGGTTCAGAGAGAGAGAGAGAGATACTTACAACAATTACGTGTTTGTATACATACAACGATTACGTGTTTATATACTTACAACAATTACGTGTTTGTATACATACAACGATTACGTGTTTATATACTCACAACAATTACGTGTTTGTATACATACAACGATTACGTGTTTATATACTCACAACAATTACGTGTTTAAATACTTATTCAGTGACATCAGTTATTTATTTACTTATTTATTCATCGTATCACACTCGGCTTAACGATATTTTCTACTTACGACGAGCTTAGCGGAACATAACTTAAAGGTAAGCTGTGAAGCATCTGTCCTTGACTTTGTACAGTTCTGTTGTTCTGTCCTTGACTTTGTACAGTTCTGTTGTTCTGTCCATGGCTTTGTACAATTCTGTTGTTCTGTCCATGGCTTTGTACAGTTCTGTTGTTCTGTCCATGGCTTTGTACAGTTCTGTTGTTCTGTCCATGGCTTTGTACAGTTCTGTTGTTCTGTCCATGGCTTTGTACAGTTCTGTTGTTCTGTCCATGGCTTTGTACAGTTCTGTTGTTCTCCCCATGGTTTGCACGTCAAATGTCCTATCTCCCGATGTGGCTTCCCAAGTTAGTGATGTAGCTTGTCTAGCAGTTCATGAAATTGTTGAGTTTTCTTTAGACTCAGTCCTTGTTTTCATTCAGTGTGCTCCTACTCACGTGTTTAGTCTCTTCAGTCAGGATGTTTGGGTTCATTTGTATAGATTCTGGTCTTTCTTCTTTGTTTTCCCTTGATCGATTCGTCTGAGGTCTCCGTGATGACATTCTAAAACCCAGTTCTTCGTATAACCCCAGTGCAAGAAGAAAACAAAGAACTTTCCATAATTCCAGATATGTTTTCTTTTCACAGTTTCTGTACCGTTTTTTGTGTAAAAGATCTCTTACTTGTGTTGTTCGTTGATTTGTCCTCTCGTATAAAATTTTCCGTGTCTTGAATAACTTTAACAAAAGTCATGTAACTCCTGCTCAAGGATTGATTGATTGATTGATCTTTATTTTGGATTGCCCTATAGCTTGCTTTTCCAGACATATTCATGTAATAGACTGTTATAATCAAGGAATGCGGTCAACGATTACAGAAGTAATGTTATATAAACTCATTTGCCTCATAAACTCCTTTTCTTTCGACGCTTGCTAAAGAATAAGTAGAGCAAAATAGAGTTAATACTAGCTAAAATGGTTCGGAGTAACAAAGAATGTCAGAGAAGCAACAAATCATTAAATTGGTATTTTAACACGGGCATAAGAGGCAAATAGAAAACACTTCACAGACGATCGATCTCTGAAGAGGTTTGGACACAAGAGAAAAAAAGAAAATGAAAAAAATAGCGAAAGAAAAATGACAAGATAAGATATAATGAGGACATGATAGAGCGTTACCAGCTGAGCTGACAGGAAAGATATCACAGATATCTGGATTTAGTGAGGGACAATTTGGCGTGAAATATCCAGGGCATTTTGCATGATGATGATGATGATGATGATGATGATGATGATGATGATGATGATGATGATGATGATGATGATGATGACGACGACGACGACGACGACGACCGTACACATAAAGAAGTATCTATAAATTTTGCTTTCGTGAGAGTGAAAACAAAACCTGCACTGATTCCTGGACTGAGAACAGAAATCAAGATCATTCCACCAGGAAAATGACCTGCAGTTTGAAGTTCAAACGCTTCTAAATAGTTTCAAAATCCTGAAGATCAAAGCTTTCAGATTTACAATTCTTTTCGCCAGCAATAATGGCCTTCGATTCAAGCTCGATGTGTGTAAATGTGGATCCATTAGCTCTGCTTTATTGATACTAACCCAGGTCTTTACATTCCCGTGTCTGCTTTTTATTGTTCTGCCTGGGATCACTTTACACTTTCTGTCAAATCTTTGGCTTAGCCAGGAAACATGCAGCGGCCTCATATAAATATTTATAGCTTTGCCAGTAGCATTACATCGTGCAAATAAGTACAAGCCATTTTGTTTTGCATTTTTCACGGACGTGTGATAACAAGTCCTCGCTTAGATCATCTATCACTGGGCCCTACGTGTTGGGGTTAAACCTTTCACAAATACTCCACAAATATTCATAATTAGATTAGTCAATTTCAGTTATTGGAGGTCTGGTTAGCTGAGTGGTTAGATGCTCAGTCTTCTAATCCAGTGTACTGGGTTCAAATCCCAGCAGTGGGGTTTTCTTCTCTGGTACCGTCACATTAAAAAAAGGATACAGGCTCCGCCCAGCCTAAAAAAATGGATACCAGAGAAATCTGGGAAGGTAAATGAGGCCAAGCGTGATACTGACCATATCACACTTTCATGCGCCAATGGTCTTGGAAATACGGGCCTAACACTGTACCCTCAGTATGCCTCAATGTCATGGAAACGGGAATTTGACCATTTTACCTTACCAGTCTAGTTATTAGTCCAATATCAAGTGTCTGTTATATGCTTGAGATGCCTAGAAACGTGGTCTGCACTTGAGGTATCTGTAGACACGTCTTCATTTGAGATAACAGTGGACAAGATCTTCCTTGAGATATCTGTAGACAATTCTTCACTTGAAGTAACTATAGACATCTTCAACTGACATATCTGCAGACACATCTTCACTTGAGATATCTGTAGACAAGATTTCACTTGAGATATCTGAAGACAAGGTCTTCACTTGAGATATCCGTATACAAGGTCTTCACTTGAGATTTCTGATAATCACGTAAAATATGTTTACACCCAACATGCACCGAGAAAGGCAGTTCTTCCCAACACAGTGTACTGGGTACTCATTTTTACAGTTAGGTCAAATGAGACACAGCGCCAGTAAAGCTCTAGTCTAGAACTTGTTCATGAAAAGTTAGTTCACTATCGTCATTGCCACTATCCAGAAAAAGTCTTTCGATAAACCTTCAGATGCATCCTGAAAGTGAGCCACGTTGAAGCGTTCAGAAAAAAAAACCCAAACAAACAGTGACCCTGTGACTTTGTATGGCAGAGTTAAATCAGTGCTTCCTTTCTGTCCACATTGCCGGATGATTAATAAAATTCTCCATCGCCATCTGCCACTACAACAGCTCGACCTGACACACGCGACATCTTCTCTGATCTCTCTCTATTAGCCTACGTACGGGAGTCAAATCTGAAGGACATCCTCTTTCATAGCCACCTTAAGTGGGATCCCGCATTCGTCGGAACTAGAAAATGTAACCGCCCTCGCTGTGTCACCTGTCCTGTAATCTGGGAAATGGAATCGATTGCTGTTCCCAAAACTGTCCTTACTTCAGGAAGGATTCACATGCGAGTGTCGCGACGTAATATATGCCGCTGTGTGCAGAAAGTGTAGGATAACTTATATAGAAGAGAATGGTCCCAGATTAGGTGACCGCATGCGGAAACATCTTTACGACATCTCCCAGCATGCTTCTAAGCTAGTCTCTAATCATTTAAACGACCCCAAACACAGATGCAAATCTGCTTTTCTAGTAACTGTCACGGTAACAATGACATTCTAATGACAGGAGCCTTCTGGCACTTGAGAACTGCTACATTCAGGAGTATGGGACGCTGGAACCACAAGATATGGACTCGAAATTCGACTGTATTTAACATTCCCTTTCTCCACAATCATATTTCCTCTCTGCTAAGTTGCACTTTGTCCTCATCTGTAACCTATATTCCAGAACCCCCTCACTGCGCGCACCCTCTACCCCAAACACATTAATCTATTTCACCCACCCTCTTCTCGACTAGATCATCATTCTCTCTCTCTCTCTCTCTCTCTCTATATATATATATATATATATATATATATACCGCTTTTTCCACCTCTTTATTACTTTACTACCAACCTATGATGCATCCCAAGCCTTCATTAAAACATTCACAACACACTACCACGTGCACAAGTCACAGTTAAGTGCTCCCTTTTATCAATTTTTTACTCATTCTTATTTGTTGTATAGCATGCATGTGAATTTATATTTTATCTTCTTTCCCTATATCTTTGTACTATATGTTTTTTTCTATGACTAAGATATAAACAGAAACATTACAACTTTGTGCTGTTCCTACTTTTGTTTTAAATATTTTTAACATTTTGTTAGCACATCTTTAGTGCTATGGTTTCGTGTATATTTATATATTTAGTGCTATATATACTTATACACAAACTATTCGTGTAGTACCTTGCCGTTTCGGTTAAAATCATTAGAGCCAATGAGAAGGGCGTCCGTCCAGTCTGTGAGGAGGGCGTCCTTCCAGTCTGTGAGGAGGGCGTCCATCCAGTCTGTGAGGAGGGCGTCCATCCAGTCTGTGAGGAGGGCGTCCTTCCAGTCTGTGAGGAGGGCGTCCATCCAGTCTGTGAGGAGGGCGTCCGTCCAGTCTGTGAGGAGGGCGTCCGTCCAGTCTGTGAGGAGGGCGTCCGTCCTATCTGTGAGGAGGGCGTCCATCCTGCCTGTGAGGAGGGCGTCCGTCCAGTCTGTGAGGAGGGCGTCCGTCCAGTCTGTGAGGAGGGCGTCCGTCCAGTCTGTGAATCGTTCCGAGACCTGGACGGCCTCACCGTTTTAAGGGGGGCGGGGGTAGGGGGGTTAGTGCATGAAAACAGTTTCCCCGCCCCACGTTACACACCACACTTTCAATTGACAACTACTAAGCTGGAAGACACACCAGGCTGAGAACGGTGTTAAGTGTCTTGCTTGAAAATCTTGTATGGATCCAGAGTACAAGCTTCTTGGCTGATTCAACCACAGAAACCACTGCCAACCCTATCCCCATCCCCCACCCCTCCTGGCTGGATGAAGCTGTTTTACTAGGAGCTCCAACGAAGAGCTAAAATTTGTTGAAACAAGGAACAAAACCCTGTTCTTTAAGAGAAGAAGAAGAAGTAGTGAGAAGCTGGCGCTAGTGACATCACCGTGTGTGTTGCCTGGATATGTTAAACACGGGGGAGACTGGTAAGGTTGGGAAACTTGAATCTGCTTAATGCTAAATAATTCATTGTCAGCGCTCTACGTGTATACAAATGGTGGCTTCACGATATATATATATATATATATATATATATATATATATATAATCAAACAGGAAAACATTATTATATACAAGTATATATATGAACACAATTCATTCATTCCTTTGCATGTCCCTTGCGGAACTTTGCCTCCCAAACAGCACTCCTGTAGGCCTCTCGGTTGTGAGCAAGATGGCCTGCTGCTGCTGCATCCATTTCCAGATCATCAACGATGTCTTGCAGCCATCTTCGTTTCGGTCTTGCTCTTTTTCTTTTTCCCATTATGTATCCTTCCAATACGATATGAACACAAATGGTGGTTTAATTATACTATTGCTATACAAACTGTGGCTTCACTATACTTACTATATGTATATAAATGGTGGCTTCGCTATACTTACTATATGAATATAAATGGTGGCTTCACTATACTATATGTAAACAAATGGTGGATTCTTCCCTGGAGGAGCACTGTAAATTCTGAAGTAATTTTTCAGCAGTTTTCTTGTTCTGAATTACCGCGGTAAATCAACGATGTCATTATTATGTCCTTGTTATGATGCTACTATCACTGTCATCTGATCACATAGACCATCATGATTCTACCTTTCATGTAGTATCTTCACCCAAGCCAGGTTTGATAAGGCACTTGTCAGCTTGCCCAGATGCTGTAGTCTTGGTTGTAGTGGGGGTTTTTTTTGTCGTTAAGTCCTGAGATTTAAAGTGATTCTTAGGTCACAGGAAGTATACACCATACTTGTGACTTGTTCCAGGTCACAGGAAGTATACACCCTGCCTGTGGCTTGTTCTAGGTCACAGGAAGTATACACCCTGCCTGTGACTTGTTCTAGGTCACAGGAAGTATACACCCTGCCTGTGACTTGTTCTAGGTCACAGGAAGTATACACCCTGCCTGTGACTTGTTCTAGGTCACAGGAAGTATACACCCTGCCTGTGACTTGTTCTAGGTCACAGGAAGTATACACCCTGCCTGTGACTTGTTCTAGTTACAGTTTATCCACTTTTCATATTTCTTTGTATTTAACTTTATCATTTTTATTAAACTTTATTATTTCCTTGTCTGCTTTTTTTTCTGTTATTGTCCACACTTGTTTTTCCCTTATTTGCCTCTGTTAATACCTTACTAAAATATATTACTTCCTTGTCTAAATTTGTTATTTCACTAATGTTATTCTTAACTTCGCTTACTTTTTTCATTGTGAACTGTAGGAAAAAAAAAAAAAGAAAAACAGGCACGCACATACTCATACAAACCAATGAAATAACTTATTGCGAACATAAATAACTACAGAGGCCATTCTTTGACAAAAACAAAGAAAATATAGGGGATATTACTCAGGAAAGTGGAAGCCACGGGACATAGAAATGATGTAATTTGTCTGTTTCTGGACATGTTGTTGGCAACTTGACAAACTAAGGACAACTGTAGAACCATTTCGCCTGTAACCTTCCAATTCGTGCTCGCATTTTTCTGTGCCAACACGCAAAAATTGGTCTTGTCGCCTACCATACTTGACACCCACCAGTGCGTGCCTCTCAGTACGTCTGTGAGTTCGACAAATGGTTGTTTACTCCCCAAACTAGTTAAGTGTTAGATAACACAGCAGACCAGAGTCGGTGGTATTTCCGTCTGAGTGTCACCATTTCAAATTCTAATTCCACTCTGTTACTTAATTCATTGTCAGCGCTCTACGTGTATACAAATGGTGGCTTCACGATATATATATATATATATATATATATATATATAATCAAACAGGAAAACATTATTATATACAAGTATATATATGAACACAATTCATTCATTCCTTTGCATGTCCCTTGCGGAACTTTGCCTCCCAAACAGCACTCCTGTAGGCCTCTCGGTTGTGAGCAAGATGGCCTGCTGCTGCTGCATCCATTTCCAGATCATCAACGATGTCTTGCAGCCATCTTCGTTTCGGTCTTCTTCTTTTTCTTTTTCCCATTATGTATCCTTCCAATACGATATGAACACAAATGGTGGTTTAATTATACTATTGCTATACAAACTGTGGCTTCACTATACTTACTATATGTATATAAATGGTGGCTTCGCTATACTTACTATATGAATATAAATGGTGGCTTCACTATACTATATGTAAACAAATGGTGGATTCTTCCCTGGAGGAGCACTGTAAATTCTGAAGTAATTTTTCAGCAGTTTTCTTGTTCTGAATTACCGCGGTAAATCAACGATGTCATTATTATGTCCTTGTTATGATGCTACTATCACTGTCATCTGATCACATAGACCATCATGATTCTACCTTTCATGTAGTATCTTCACCCAAGCCAGGTTTGATAAGGCACTTGTCAGCTTGCCCAGATGCTGTAGTCTTGGTTGTAGTGGGGGTTTTTTTTGTCGTTAAGTCCTGAGATTTAAAGTGATTCTTAGGTCACAGGAAGTATACACCATACTTGTGACTTGTTCCAGGTCACAGGAAGTATACACCCTGCCTGTGGCTTGTTCTAGGTCACAGGAAGTATACACCCTGCCTGTGACTTGTTCTAGGTCACAGGAAGTATACACCTGCCTGTGACTTGTTCTAGGTCACAGGAAGTATACACCCTGCCTGTGACTTGTTCTAGGTCACAGGAAGTATACACCCTGCCTGTGACTTGTTCTAGGTCACAGGAAGTATACACCCTGCCTGTGACTTGTTCTAGTTACAGTTTATCCACTTTTCATATTTCTTTGTATTTAACTTTATCATTTTTTATTAAACTTTATTATTTCCTTGTCTGCTTTTTTTCTGTTATTGTCCACACTTGTTTTTCCCTTATTTGCCTCTGTTAATACCTTACTAAAATATATTACTTCCTTGTCTAAATTTGTTATTTCACTAATGTTATTCTTAACTTCGCTTACTTTTTTCATTGTGAACTGTAGGAAAAAAAAAAGAAAAACAGGCACGCACATACTCATACAAACCAATGAAATAACTTATTGCGAACATAAATAACTACAGAGGCCATTCTTTGACAAAAACAAAGAAAATATAGGGGATATTACTCAGGAAAGTGGAAGCCACGGGACATAGAAATGATGTAATTTGTCTGTTTCTGGACATGTTGTTGGCAACTTGACAAACTAAGGACAACTGTAGAACCATTTCGCCTGTAACCTTCCAATTCGTGCTCGCATTTTTCTGTGCCAACACGCAAAAATTGGTCTTGTCGCCTACCATACTTGACACCCACCAGTGCGTGCCTCTCAGTACGTCTGTGAGTTCGACAAATGGTTGTTTACTCCCCAAACTAGTTAAGTGTTAGATAACACAGCAGACCAGAGTCGGTGGTATTTCCGTCTGAGTGTCACCATTTCAAATTCTAATTCCACTCTGTTACTTAAGTCCTTGCATCCTACGTGCTTCCTTTTGCATACGTTTACGCAATGAATGTTTTCCTAGGTTCGTGCTAGAGGTTTATAAAGTAAAGGAAACAAGAATGTTTTTGCTATTCCATGGTAGAGATATAAGGTAAAAGAAAGAAGAATGTTTTGCTATTCCATGGTAGAGATATAAATAAAAAGAAAGAAGAATGTTTTGCTATTCCATGGTAGAGATATAAATAAAAAGAAAGAAGAATATTTCCTGTTCCATGGTAGAGATATAAAGTAAGAGAAACAATAATATTTCCTGTTCCATGGTAGAGATATAAAGTAAGAGAAACAAGAATATTTCCTGTTCCATGGTAGAGATATAAAGTAAGAGAAACAAGAATATTTCCTGTTCCATGGTAGAGATATAAAAGAAAGAAGAATGTTTTCCTATTCCATGGTAAAGATATAAAGTAAAAGAAAGAAAAATGTCTTCCTGTTCCATGGTAGAGATATAAAGTAAAAGAAAAAAGAATGTTTTCCTGTTCCATGGTAGAGATATAAAGTAAAAGAAAAAAGAATGTTTTCCTGTTCCATGGTAGAGATATAAAGTAAAAGAAAGAAAAATGTCTTCCTGTTCCATGGTAGAGATATAAAGTAAAAGAAAGAAAAATGTTTTCCTGTTCCATGGTAGAGATATAAAGTAAAAGAAAGAAAAATGTTTTCCTGTTCCATGGTAGAGATATAAAGTAAAAGAAAGAAGAATGTTTTCCTGTTCCATGGTAGAGATATAAAGTAAAAGAAAGAAGAATGTTTTCCTGTTCCATGGTAGAGATATAAAGTAAAAGAAAGAAGAATGTTTTCCTGTTCCATGGTAGAGATATAAAGTAAGAGAAACAAGAATGTTTTCCTGTTCCATGGTAGAGATATAAAGTAAAAGAAAGAAAAATGTTTTCCTGTTCCATGGTAGAGATATAAAGTAAGAGAAACAAGAGTGTTTTCCTGTTCCATGGTAGAGATATAAAGTAAAAGAAAGAAGAATGTTTTCCTGTTCCATGGTAGAGATATAAAGTAAGAGAAACAAGAAGTGTTTCCTTTTCCACGGTAGATATATAAAGTAAGAGAAGCAAGAATTGTTTCCTTTTCCATGGTAGAGATATAAAGTAAGAGAAGCAAGAATTGTTTCCTTTTCCATGGTAGAGATATAAAGTAAGAGAAGCAAGAATTGTTTCCTTATCCATGGTAGAGATATAAAGTAAAAGAAGCAAGAATTGTTTCCTTTTCCATGGTAGAGATATAAAGCAAAAGACAGAAGAATGTTTTCGTGTTCCATGGTAGAGATATAAAGTAAGAGAAGCAAGAATTATTTCCTTTTCCATGGTAGAGATATAAAGTAAGAGAAGCAAGAATTGTTTCCTTATCCATGGTAGAGATATAAAGTAAGAGAAGCAAGAATTGTTTCCTTTTCCATGGTAGAGATATAAAGTAAGAGAAGCAAGAATGTTTTCCTGTTCCTTGGTAGGAGATATAAACAAATTTGGTCTCCTGTTAAATGGTAGAGATATAAAGTAAGAGAAACAAGAATTGTTTCCTTTTCCATGGTAGAGATATAAAGTAAGAGAAGCAAGAATGTTTTCCTGTTCCTTGGTAGGAGATATAAACAAATTTGGTCTCCTGTTAAATGGTAGAGATATAAAGTAAGAGAAACAAGACTAAATCAATCTGTGTAACAAGTACGCAAAGAATCACCATCTATGACATAAGTACAACCAATACTAGAGCGCTGTAGACAGACAAGTACTACAGCACTGTCAACAGACAAGTACTATAGCACTGTCAACAGACAAGTACTTGTGTAAAATGGACGGCAAAATATTGAAGCACTTTAGACAGGCCAGGTACTTGAACACTGCAGATAGCCACGAACTAGGATACTGTGTTCACCCTGTTACCAGATCACCATGATTAGCCGAGTACTAGAGCATCAAGGACGTCTAAGTACTGTAGAACCATGGACAGCCGAGTACTAGAGCATCAAGGACGTCTAAGTACTGTAGAACCGTGGACAGCGGAGTAGTAGAGCATCAAGGACGTCTAAGTACTGTAGAACCGTGGACAGCCGAGTGTTACAGCATCAAGGACGTCTACGTACTGTAGAACGGTGGACAGCCGAGTGTTAGAGCATCCTGGACGGTAAAGTACCAAAGAACTATTGTTGGGTGAGTATTGGAGCACTGTGGACAGCCGAGTTACTTGCGCATCGTGCACAGCTAGATACCAGAGCACCATGGAAGGCCAAGTGCTTTAACACCCTAGACGATCAAAATATAATTTCTCAGTGTTTCCTGTTGTGTTTACCGTGCTCACTAGTTTCTCAGTGCTTTCCTTTGTGTTTACCGTGTTCACTAGTTTCTCAGTGTTTCATGTTGTGTTTATTGTGCTCACTAGTTTCTCAATGTTTCCTGTTGTGTTTACGTGCTCACTAGTTTCTCAGTGTTTCCTGTTGTGTTTACCGTGCTCACTAGTTTCTCAGTGTTTTCTGTTGTGTTTACCGTGCTCATTAGTTTCTCAGTGCTTTCTGTTGTGTTTACCGTGCTCACAAGTTTCTCAGTGCTTTCTGTTGTGTTTACCATGCTCACAAGTTTCTCAGTGCTTTCTGTTGTGTTTACCATGCTCACAAGTTTCTCAGTGCTTTCTGTTGTGTTTACCATGCTCACGAGTCTGGCTCTGCACTTCACAGGGGGAGTTTTGTTCTGTCTTCTTGTAAACTTCCCTACGATATGACATTCATATGTCATTGTTATGTGTTGCTACAACACGTGTTACACGAATCCTGCCTATATGCTACAGTCAATACAGTCAGGTCTACGTGAGCGACCTAAACACTACAGTCGGATTTACGTGGGCTGCCTGCATGGCGCAGTCAGGTCTGCACATTCAAGTTACAGTCTGTTCGTTCTTTCGTTCTTAAAACACGACATTCAGAACACTAAAAGCAAATACAAGACGACATTCAGAACAAAAAAGCAAGTACAAGATCTAGTCTAGTTTTTAAAATTGTGTAAGTAAATTAGAAGTGAAAATAAGACAAACATAGGCATTCATCAAAAGTAACGCCAGCAACTGATGAGACCGGCCACCAAATTACCTTATACATGTTAACAACATGTTAACAACATATTAACAACATAAACCAGCAATATCTCCTTGGATACAGCGAATAGCAGCCAAAAAATGAAAAGAGTCTACAGAAATGATTAGATATAGTAGTGAAAGAAAATGAGAGAAAGAACTCGCCATAAATAGCAGGAAAGCAGGAAGAACAGTTACAGCACGAAAGAAGAATCCACATAAAAGAAATGTTAAAATACAAAGAACAGCTTTGAGATAAGTGGCATACATTTAAATACCTGGGCATTCGACCAACACCAGATGGGATATGCACCTCTGAAATCAAGAACAGAATATGCCAAGTCAAAACTGCTTTCCAACGAATGAGAAACATCTCGTGCGATGCATCTCTGTATCAAAGAACATCAAAAAGAGAGCTCTAAAATGATACATTGAGCCTGTCCTACTCTATGGAAGTGAGTCGTTGACACATTGAGCCTGTCCTGCTCTGTGGAAGTGAGTCATGGACACATTGAGCCTGTATGGAAGTGAGTCATGGACACATTGAGCCTGTCCTACTCTATGGAATTGAGTCATGGACACATTGAGCCTGTCCTACTCTATGGAAGTGAGTCATGGACACATTGAGCCTGTCCTACTCTATGGAAGTGAGTCGTGGACACATTGAGCCTGTCCTACTCTGTGGAAGTGAGTCATGGACAATCAACATATCCATGCAAAGGTCACTAAAGGCACAGAGATGTGGTTTCTTAGAAGAATGTTAAGAATACCATGGATAAAGAAGATAACAAAATGTCCACGGAAAGCACATGTAAAAAGGAACCTAATTAAATCCATAAAAAAACAACAGTCATCATTCATTAGACGCATAACAAGAAGAAGAAGGCTTGAAAACGTCATCACAACAGGGGAGATAAAAAAAAGGAAGAGATAAAAGCTGAAGGCTAAAAGGGAAACAAATCGTGAACAGTCTAACGAAATGGCACAAAAAACAGTCAGCAACTGATCTGATGGAAAAATATGAAGGATAGATACTTGCAGAGCAGCATGACTGCCAGCGCCTACCTGCACGGCACCAGATGATGATATGAAGCGAATCCTTAAGTCTTACCAAGAAGACAGTCTGCACCAGCTTTCTGCTTCCTAAGTTCCTGAAGTTGACCTATTCTGCGGGGCTTCTGAATCAAACATCATGGACTTTCACCAGAATCTGGCAAGGCTTTGCAGTTTGATTGTTCTATTCCTGTTAGTCACGGGTATTTGTAGCACAAGCTATGAGTATAGTTGCGATAAGAGAAGAAAGTGATACATAAATCTAGTGCCCACAGACCCAGAAAGCTATGAGTATAGTTGCGATAAGAGAAGAAAGTGATACATAAATCTAATGCCCGCAGACCCAGTACGCTATGAGTATAGTTGCGATAAGAGAAGAAAGTGATACATAAATCTAGTGCCCACAGACCCAGAACGCTATGAGTATAGTTGCGATAAGAGAAGAAAGTGATACATAAATCTAGTGCCCACAGACCCAGAAAGCTATGAGTATAGTTGCGATAAGAGAAGAAAGTGATACATAAATCTAGTGCCCACAGACCCAGAAAGCTATGAGTATAGTTGCGATAAGAGAAGAAAGTGATACATAAATCTAGTGCCCACAGACCCAGAAAGCTATGAGTATAGTTGCGATAAGAGAAGAAAGTGATACATAAATCTAGTGCCCACAGACCCAGAAAGCTATGAGTATAGTTGCGATAAGAGAAGAAAGTGATACATAAATCTAGTGCCCGCAGACCCAGTACGCTGTGAGTATATTTGCGATAAGAGATGAAAGTGATACATAAATCTAGTGCCCGCATAGTACATGCTGTGGTCACACAAGTGCTGAGGGGAAGTGAATCAGAACCTATGCTCAGGAGCTTTTTCCTTGGGAACAAGAGCGGCTTCTTTAAAGATCTAGAAAGCTCCCTAAGCCAGTGAATTTCCCTGTTGTTTCTGGTGGCTTTTTCCATTTTCTGAAATGCTGGGATCCCGCCATGGTTTACTCTCTAGAAGTTCTTGTCTTTTTTATATATATAGTACAAGGACAAAATCATGTCTGAACACTCTGAGAAGTTGCTTCCAGTCTGAAGAGACATTTGGTACATAACTTCCAGAATCGCAGCAAAAAAGGGGAGGGGGGGGTAGTCCGTGTAACTCTGTGACTTCATATCCCCGATGTCAAGGGAGCCATGTTATCTGGGATGAAAACACACCCACACCTCATGCATAATTCATAAGTCCCTGACAACCTGGGAGATATGAGTCATTTTTTTTTTATCTCACATTCTGACCCAGGTATTTCTGGTCGGCTTTCCCCCCCCAGAACTGCCCAGTCTTTCAGAGAAAATAGAAAATAAAAATGTAACGATCAGGCTGCTAACGCAGACACTAATGTAAATATAACAAAATTAGGTTTGGCAGCAATTGTGATAACTGCATGTTAAATTACCGGCGCAGAATGTAATGGTTTACCTCTGTATAGCTTATCAAGGGTTTTGGTTTGATCATATTTTGCTCTTTCATAATCTAAACACAACGGACGATCCTAATGTTGAAGAAAACGGCTGCACAAATGTTAAAAAAAAAGGTAAAGGTAAAGGTAATCCTCTCATGCTTTAGAGGCACATAGGAGGAAAATTTTCGCAACAGAAAAGCGTGTACTTGGCATATGAAGAATTAAAATACAATCTCAGAAACACATAGTCTAGGCCAGAGTATAGGCTGTGAAGCTTGATTGAGAGATGTTAGTTTTGATACTCTAAGGAAGAAATATATATATATATATATATATATATATATATATATATATATATATAGAGAGAGAGAGAGAGAGAGAAGGATAGAGAGAGAAATATATACTGAGAGGGTGAGAGAGAGGAAAATATATATTGAGAGAATGAGAGAGAGAGAGAGAAATATATGCTGAGAGAAAGGTAGAGAACGAAATATATACTGAGAGGGTGAGAGAGAGAGAGAGAGAGATGAATATATACTGAGAGGGTGAGAGAGAGAGAGAAATATATACCGAGAGTTGTGGAGAGAGAAATATACACTGAGAGAGAGATAACTATATACTGAGAGAGAGAGGTAGAGACAAAGAAAAATATATAATGAAAGAGAGAAAAATATATACTGAAAGAGAGAGAAATATATACTGAGGGAGAGGTAGAGAGAGAAATATATACTCAGAGAGATGTAGAGATACAGATATATACTGGGAGAGAGAGAAATATATACATAGAAAGAGGTAGAGAGAGAAATATATACTGAGAGAGAGGGAGAGAGAGAGAAATATATACTCAGAGATAGAGAGAGAAATATATACTGAGAGAGAGAGAGAAATGTATACTGAAAGAGAGGTAGAGAGAGAGAGAAATATGTACTGAGAGAGAGAGATAAAAATATATATTGAGAGAGAGGTAGGGAGAGAAATATGTACTGAGAGAGAGGTCATTCATTCATTTGCTTGTCCCTTGCGGAACTTTGCCTCCCTAACAGCTCTCGTTTAGACCTTTCGGTTGTAAGCAAGATGCCCTGCTGTTGATGCATCCATTTACAGATCATCAACGATGTCTTGCAGCCATCTTCTCCTTGGTTTTCCTCTCTTTCTTTATTCCATAATGTACCCTTTCAAAACGGTCTTCTCTAGATTATCATGACGTTTAATGTGTCCAAAATATTTAAGTTTTCTTTGTTTAATCCTCTTTACTAGCCAGCCTTCTTCAGTATTAAGTTCTTGTAGTATGGATATATTTGGTTTTTTTTGTGTCCACGATATTTGAAGAACTCTTCTGTAGCATTTACATTCAAATGCATTTATGTGATTCTCAGCTGTTTTGTTAAGTGTCCAGGTCTCACAGACATATGTTGCGATAGGAAAGATGCATGCCCTTAAAAATTTTATTTTTGTATTTCTGTCTGTTCCTCTCCACAGATTCTTTAGTTGTTTTACTTTCTAAAGAGCGATAGATGCCATCCTTTTAATTTCCCTCATTGTATCTCCATTATTAGTTAGCAGTGATCCAAGATATTCAAAACTCTCCACTTCTTCCAATTTTTCCTCATTGATATATATTTCAGCTGCCTTGTTTGTTTTGTCATTTGTCATCAATTTAGTTTTCTTCGCACTAAGATAGAGGTTCTGCTCTTCGCTGCTCTTATGGACTGACATGATTAGTTTTTTCCATTCCTTTTTGTGTTGTGGACAGTAATATTGTGTCATCAGCATATCTAATCTCTGGTATTTCATAACCTCCAATTGTTATGACATCGTAATATTCTTTGTCTACATCTTCTCTAACATTCCTCATTATATTTTCAGTATACAAGTAAGACGACAATATGCACCCCTGACGGACCCCTTGTTTTATGTCAAACCAAGTTGTTGTTTCACCATTTATTCTCACTGCTGCTTGTTGGTCTAGATACAGCAGTGATGTTAATTGTATCAAATGTGTTGGAAATCCCATTTTTTCCATTATTTCCCAAAATTTCTGGTGTTGTACACAATCAAATGCTTTTGAATAGTCTATAAAACATAAATATAGATTCACATTAAACTCTCTGCAGTTCTCTATTATTAATCTAATATTGAATATATGATCTCTTGATCCTCTTCCTTGCCTGAAACCAGCTTGAGCCGTATTGACTTCTTCTATTTTCTTATGAAGTCTACCCATTATGATTTTTAACAGAATTTTACTGTAGAGAGGTAGAGAGAGAAATATATACTGAGAGAGAGGTGGAGAGAGAAATATATACAGAGAGAGTGAAAGAGAGAAATATATACTGAGAGAGAGAGAGAGAGAAATATATACTGAGAGAGTAATATATACTGAGAGAAAGAGAAAATATATACTGAGAGTGAGAGAGAGAGAGAGAGAGAGATTGATTGATTGATTGATTGATTGATCTTTATTTCAAAAGGGTTAAGAATTGGGCACGCAGGCCCGTCTGACATTCTGCCCTTTATCATACATCTTTCATTCTATTCCAGACATTCTACAAATATGCTGTTCATATAACAAACATAACTAACATTGAAGCTGAGAGACATAAAACAAAATATAACATTTACGTTTCGCTCTTAAACATTCACTCAGTACAGAAGTAACTACATACATTATAAATGACTATCTACTAAACAAAATTTTCGGGACTATTCAGAAAACAATTCATTGTATTCGGTGTCTGTAAGAGCAGCTTAAGATAACTTTTAAGTTTTATAATTCATGGAGGCATGTAGTCGACATCAAATAGATATTGGGAAAGCTTGTAGTTGTAGAAAGGAGTATAATTTATATTTTTTATATAAGATGGGAGGGTATTCCAAAGATGAGCAGCAGAATAACTAAAACTTTTCTTATAAAGATCAAGTCTGGGTTTTGGAAGACATATGTTGTTCAAGCGTTGGCTGCACTTTGGGCTAAATTTAAACAGGTTCCATAGATAAGGCGGGGCATGCCGTGAAAGAATTTGATGTACTAATTTGGCTTTGTTGAAAAGGAACCTGTTCTTAAGAGGTAGTATTTTGATACGTTTGTGATGATTAGTTGTTTGTGCTTGATCTTTGTCACTAATAAGCTTTACTGCTCGCTTTTGGAGAGAGCAAACCCTCTTTGTATTTGACACTGAGCAACCATCCCAAACTGTTGAGCAATAGTCTAAATGTGTTTGTATATGAGCTATGTAGTATGTCTTCCTAGTGTCTTGATCTATGAAGTGCTTAATTTTAGCTAATTGGCATACTTTTTGTGCGATGAGTTTTGTTAGACATTGCACATGAGAGCTCCAGGTCAGATGTTGGTCAATAATAAAACCTAGTGTTTTGTGCTCGCTAACGTTTTCTATCTGTGATGTTTCTGTACAGAGCCGAAGTGTTGTTTTTGTTGCGTTGTTTTGTAGTTTCTGTTTTGTTGTTATGAGCATTGATTTTGTTTTATAGGTGTTTATAATCATGTCATTATTTTTGCTCCATCCAATTAAATTGTATAACTCGACCTGAAGAGTTGATTCTAGATTAACACAATCGTAGTCACTGGTGTAGACTGCAATCATCGGCAAAAAGGTCACAAGAAGAGTGTTTAAGATGAAGTGGAAGATCATTGATATCGATAGCAAAGAGCAACGGGCCTAGAATAGAACCTTGCGGAACACCAGTGTCAACTTCAGCAGAATTTGATAGAGAATTGTTGAAGAATACTACCTGTGGTCTGTCTGAAAGAAACGATGCAATTAATTTTATTAGGTCAGGGTGCAGTCTATAAGTCTTTAATTTTCTTACAAGAATATCGTGGTCAATCATACCAAATGCCTTTTTAAAGTCGACAAAGATGGCACCACATAGTCTGTCGTCATTTATGTTTACCAACCAGTTTTCTGTCATTTTGGTAAGAGTGTGTGGCAGGAATGATTGGGTCTAAAGCCTGACTGACTATCTATGAGTAAATTGTTCTCTTGCATGTGTCGTAGAGTTATTTTGTGTATGTGTTTTTCGAGTGGTTTTGATAATGACGATAATATGGATATTGGTCTATAGTTGGTAAGATTGTTGGAAGAGCCAGATTTAAAGCGAGGATACACCTTAGCAGTTTTAAAAGCCTCAGGGAAATAACATTTTGCAATGCACAGGTTGTAAATATATGTTAGTGTATGTGAAATGACAGGTGCAGCATAACGTAAGATCTTATTACTAATATCATCAAGCCCAGCTGTATTGTTGTTTTTAAAGTTAAGAGATAACTGTGAACTTCACTGACTGTTAAGAATGGAATGTGTAACTGTTTAAAATCATTACATCCGCTGTCCAGGAATGTTTGTAGTCCATGTAAGTCGCATACAGGAGCTGATATTGATGATTTAAGAACGTTGATTTCTTCTCTGAAATGTGTACTGATATGTGCGCTAGTGTATGCACGATTGACGGCTTGAGAATCAAATTCTTTTCTTTTATTTGATAGGGTATATATGGCTTTCCAAATTGATTTACTGTCTGATTTATTCTGTATTAGATTCCTGAAGTAATTTTTTTTCTCTTGCCTTATTAAGTATTGAACTTTGTTTCTGAGTGAACGGTAGGTCATAAATTCCTTGATATTGTGTGAGAGAGAGAGAAGAGAGAGAGAGAGAGAAATATATACTGAGAGAGAGAAAGAGGAAGAGAGAGAGAGAGAGACAGAGAGGGACAGGGAGACGTTGTTTATTTTTAACGGGTGAAGAACTAGGCAAACAGCTCCGTCTGACATTCCTCCCTTAGTCATTTTTCTTTCATTTTTATCACACATTCGAGTTAGTTTAAGTTCCTACACAAGAGAGAGAGAGATAGAGAGAGAGAGGGGTAGAGAGGAAGAGACGGAGCGGAAGAGGGGGGTGGGGAGATACAAAGAAGGATATCGAAGAAATACATTTCCGGATCTTCCCACAAACCTCTTTAACACATCACTATGAGGGCTGTGTTTACGCTGCAGGCTATAATTATAGTACAGCATATTAAAATACACAGTACCAACAATCTTAATCATAGCCCATACCCCAGCGATAACTCAAACCCTGGTTCTAATATTATCAAGAATAAAAAAGAAGACAAAGTGGCGGAAAGATTACAGAAAACAAATATTTCTAAACGAACATTGAAAATATTAGACCATATAGTGAATACAGAAGGAAGCAGTTATTAACGACTGCATCAAATTACCTGGAACTTCCAGAAACAAAACGTAGATGTAATCGTCTCCACGTCCAGATCTATGGTCGCCTCGACATCACATCTATCAGTGATTATTTTTCTCTTTCCTTTTTCAACAATGAATTCCAGTTTCCATTTTTTTTCTCCAAAATCTAAACAGTCTATTCTTAACATGGGAAAGAGGTGGCGGAGACTGTAGTGAGGGGGGGGGGGAGGAGAGAAAGAGAGCACACATACATACATACCAATATATATGTATAAACATATACACACACGTGTGTATATATATCATTCATTCATTCATTTGCATGTCCCTTGCAGAACTTTGCCTCCCAAACAGCTCTCCTGTAGGCCTCTCGGTTGTGAGCAAGATCTCCTGCCGCTGCTGCATCCATTTGCAGATCGTCAACGATGTCTTGCAGCCATCTTCGTTTTGGTCTTCCTCTCTTTCTTTTTCCCATTATGTATCCTTCCAATACGGTCTTCTCTAAATTATCATAATGTCATGATATATATATATGTGTATATTCTGTTGCCCTCTCTCTCTCTATATATATATACATACATATATATATATATATATAGAGAGAGAGAGAGGGCAACAGAAACCGCCACTTTCTAACAATGTCCACAGTCGCAGGTAGTTGACAAAACCATTTCCCTTAAGCTCTGTGATAACTTCTTGGCATGACCAGATACTGCTCACAGACGTTGCATGACCAGATACTGCTCACAGACGTTGCATGACCAGATACTGCTCACAGACGTTGCATGACCAGATACTGCTCACAGACGTTGCATGACCAGATACTGCTCACAGACGTGTATCACGCATTATTATCGTCTACATTTAAAACGGTTACTGATTATTCAGCTGCACATTAATTTTTTTTTTCTTATCCCAGATAACAACACCTTCTTTAACGTTTAATACGTCCGTTATTGTCCCTGCTCCAAGCTCTTACTAATCAGTGGTACGTAGATGTTGCTGGCACACTTAATAGCAACCGCCTACGTAGATGTTGCTGGCACACTTAATAGCAACCGCCTACGTAGATGTTGCTGGCACACTTAATAGCAACCGCCTACGTAGATGTTGCTGGCACACTTAATAGCAACCGCCTACGTAGATGTTGCTGGCACACTTAATAGCAACCGCCTACGTAGATGTTGCTGGCACACTTAATAGCAACCGCCTACGTAGGTCAAGGAGCAGGACAATTGAAGATATATCGGGAAAAAAATTCACAAAACAGGTCCAAATTCAAAAGCACCGTCACACGAATGTTTAAATTTGTTGAAGGATTTTCAAGACTATTAAAAATGGAAAGAGTGTCCTAAGCACATTCGGTCGTTGAAACTAATTGTAAAATTCTATTGTCTCTCCACTTTTAAATTGCCTCCCAGTTGGTATTTTCTTCTAGAGTGTTGTAATTACTTACCTGCAAGAGTTTCCCGGCATTCACCGCTTCCTGTTTTTTTTAAGAAAGCCCACGCCGATTACGCAGGCGTAGCAGTGCCACAGCGTCACCTGCCATCTCAAGTGTTCGTGGTGGCCGTGGTTTATTTCTATCTACACTTTGTCAGTTTTCATTTTTAGAGCTTTAAAAAAAAAGAGAAAAAGTTCGTCAGTTGTTTTGAGTAAGACCTACCTACCTATCTACCATCTGTCCGTCTGTCTGGCTGTCTATCTGTCCGTCTGTCTGGCTGTCTATCTGTCCGTCTGTCTGGCTGTCTATCTGTCCGTCTGTCTGGCTGTCTATCTGTCCGTCTGTCTGTCTGTCTATCTGTCCGTCCGTCCTTCCAACACATTTTCACCCAGTACAATCTTCCCCCGACTTGTGATCGTTTTGCTTGTCCTTCGAGTGTGGAGGAACATCCCCTGCCATTTCTGTTCAAATTCGTACAGTTCATTCCTTCCTTTGCATGTTTACCTTCTGATCTTCATATTTGCCTCATTCAAAATAAACTTGCATGAAAAAATACAGCGTACAATAGAAATCCCTGTGCGCTTTTAAACATCCATAGCTCCACATTATAAAACTATGTATGGAAGTCAAATTGTTTTCATTTTTATGTAATAATTTAATCAATTTTTAAGGTAATAGATTATTTTGTTTTCTTTTTTTTTTTTGTTTCACAACCTTTACACGGAGTAGTAGCAGCAGAAGAAAATGTCAGATGTGCTCTGGGCATGGCTGAGCTCTAGTCAATATCAGTTGTGGAGTAAAGATCTTTGAGCCTTGTGGAAGATTCAGCTAAAGAAAACATGGTAAACAATTTTATGAAAAAGCTTGGCAAAACTGAATCAGTAAGTGACAAACGGCGGTTAGGAAGGTGCACGATCAGTGAGGAAGCTACAGCTGAGGCTGGTGATGTGTTTGAAAGTGCAGTAAACAAATCGTTACCGCGCGGATTTATTTCATTATTACAAGTTTTAAAAAAAAAGTTCGGCTCACGTAGGAGGTTCACAGCGTGATTTTAATACTAGGGATAGTCTGGGTTGTAACAGTTCGAAATTTCAGAAGAACATTTTAAACACTTTATAGAAAGATAATTGTCTTAACAGAGAGTTCAGAAGATAATTGTTTTAACAGAGAGTTCAGAAGATAATTGCCTTAACAGAGAGTTCAGAAGATAATTGTTTTAACAGAGAGTTCAGAAGATAATTGTTTTAACAGAGAGTTCAGAAGATAATTGCCTTAACAGAGAGTTCAGAAGATAATTGTCTTAACAGAGAGTTCAAAATCCACATGTTTCAAGAAGAGCAAACTTAAGTTGCTGTTTACAAGAGTTTTCAAGCAAGAAACTTCTTAAGCGAAGTTCTGTCGAAATGTATATTTTCTGTTCGTCTGTTTGTTGCTACCGAAGTCTGTAAGTCAGAACATGTTCAATATTTTTTCTTATGCCTTAAGTTTCATATAATCTGCCATCTAGACAAGGTCGCCATGCCTGCCCCACATCTTTCTATCCACACTTTCCTGGTGGCCAGATTGAGTTCTGAAGTCTGTGTTGGGAATACTGGTTTACAGGACCTGGCCTGAAGTCTGAAAAGCCTTTCTACACGAGCAGACTGTGATCTAGGGGTGACGTTTACTTAACTAGGCCGGCAATCTGTAACGTGCTGCTTGGAATCTGAAAATTGTGGCTTGTTCTGTTCTGTGGGATCTTTAATATGTTCTTAGCTGGCATACTTTACTGTTCCGTCAAACGCTTTTCTTCTCAGAAGCCAAAAAAGTCTTTTTTCTTAATTTTACAGAAACCTGAATTGTTCCCCATCTCAGAGAACTCTGCTCTGGTTTCCCTACTCCAGCGGGGAAGTGAAATCTTACGACTGAGAAAACGTAACATATGAACAGACACGTATGTTCTGTCTCCAGACCAACGCTCGGTCAGCATCTGGTGAAGACGACTGGCGGTTATAGAAGTCCTGCCTCTGAAATGAAATCAAGCGTTAAATTTGCAGCAGCAACCCAGGCTGGTTGTGTGCAGTAACACAGGCTGGTTGTGTGAAGTAACACAGGCTGGTTGTGTGCAGTAACACAGGCTGGTTGTGTGCAGTAACACAGGCTGGTTGTGTGCAATAACACAGGCTGGTTGTGTGCAATAACACAGGCTGGTTGTGTGCAGTAACACAGGCTGGTTGTGTGCAATAACACAGGCTGGTTGTGTGCAATAACACAGGCTGGTTGTGTGCAGTAACACAGGCTGGTTGTGTGCAATAACACAGGCTGGTTGTGTGCAATAACACAGGCTGGTTGTGTGCAGTAACACAGGCTGGTTGTGTGCAGTAACACAGGCTGGTTGTGTTTTGGCTCAGGGGCACCTATTGTCAGGAATGCAGTATAAGTAACAGAATGAGCTCGGACTGATGATTTGTTCTCATCTGCTATGCTGTACATAAATAAAAACTGATTACAGTTATTACACATGAAGGATCATTTCACTGATTCCGGTCTCTCCATTGCGTGAGCCGCTGTGAAAACACTCGGATCTGCGAGTATGTAAGTGACCATAGTTTACCCAAACGTCTCTATCCTCAGGCTACGGAATAGAATCTCTGTGAATGGTGCAAAACTCTCTCTCTCTCTCTCTCTCTCTCTCTTTCTCTCTCTCCTCTCCCGCCTTATCTATGGAACCTGTTTAAATTTAGCCCAAAGTGCAGCCAACGCTTGAACAACATATGTTTTCCAAAACCTAGACTTGATCTTTACAAGAAAAGCTTTAGTTATTCTGCTGCTCATCTTTGGAATACCCTCCCATCCCGTATAAAAAAAATATATAAATTATACTCCTTCCTACAACTACAAGCTTTCTCAATATCTATTTAATGTCAACTACATCCCTCCATGAATTATAAAACTTAAAAGTTATCTTAAACTGCTCTTACAGACGCCGAATACAATTAATTGTTTTCTGAATAGTACCGAAAATTTTGTTTAATAGATAGCCATTTATAATAAATGTAATTACTTCTGTACTGAGTGAATGTTTAAGAGCGAAACGTAAATGTTATATTTTATTTTATGTCTCTCAGCTTCAATGTTAGTTATGTTTGTTACGTGAACAGCATATTTGTAGAATGTCTGGAATAGAGTGAAAGATGTATGACAAAGGGCAAAATGTCAGATGGGCCTGCGTGCCCAATTCTTAACCCTTTTGAAATAAAGATCAATCAATCAATCAATCAATCTCTTCCCCCAGCTTACCCTACTGATTACCCACTGTGTTCACCCAATCCCCCCTACACCCCCCCCCCAAAACTTAGATCAGGGGAAGTCATCTGGTCCCAGAGCCGGCTGTACTGGCTGGACTATCTCTAATATGCCTGCCACTTTGGGTACATATTCTCTGATTTCAGGGGCAGTTCTTGGAATGTTTTAATACGTGTTCTTTAAAAAAAAAACACAAGCTTTATGTACCGCTTATTACACTTGTTTTAAAAGATGCGGGACAGAAGGCTCCACAGCTCACTCTCTTCACACGGGAGGGAGATCATCTGACTGTGCTACCTCTACGCTCAGTACCGTGTTACCACCTGCTGGGATTACCTTTGCTTTCCCAGTGCAGTCTTTGACTGCTCACGACCAAACGTGTTCTTGTTGCTGTTTTATCTCCCTGGAACTGAGAGCAGAATGTGCTATCAGCGGTCGACGCTGTGAGGATGTTGAAACATAGGCATGGTGCCGGACTGGGAGTGGGGTATAGTCATGTGCTTGAAGATCAGGGGTGGACCCATAGACATGTTTCTCTGCAGACACTTCTATTATGGGCGGCATGACGAGTCCGGCGTCATTAGTCAAGATGACCTTGTTACTAAGAGCACCAACGGAGAAGTGGGATGGGGATTTGTTGAGCTGTTGTTCACTGGCCCTGATAACTGTACTGTCGCTCTAACACGGTCATCTTTACTTCCGACCAAACACAAGCGATAGCTTGTTTCAGAGCAATGGTCCTCAGCTATTTCTTGGCTGTGGGTCCCATTTTCAATCTGAGAATAGCTGTGGATCTCTCTCTTTCTCTTTCAAAATTCTACCCCTCAAAAATAGAATCATTTTTAACAAAGTTATGTTTGTTCACAGAATTCTGTCGCACAATGCTCCGCCTTACTTGTGGTCACTGTTTACGTATAACACTAAACATAGCCAGCGTTTAAAAAACTGTCTTCTTCCTAAACCCAGGATTGATCTGTACAAGAAAAGCCTTGCATACTCTGCAGTACAGCTCTGGAACACCCTCCCCTACAATTTAAAATCCATTGGTAATACTTCATCCTTTAACTCAAACCTGTTTCATTATTTACTTGCTTGTAATTATATGCCTCCATAAAATAGCCAGTACTCTCTCAACACATGGCTCGTAAACCATCAAGTACTTTAATGACATAGTTAGAAAAGCAACTTGTTAGATATTGTTAGAAATTATTTTAATGTTTGTTTAAAAAAACATATGTTAGAAGATGATTTACAATGTATTTTATTTATGTATATGTCTGCGTGTGTATGTGTGCGTGAGTGCTATTTTATTAGGTTAATGACTTCTTCTCTTTTACCTTGAATGTAATAGTTAAATCTTACACTCTTTTGATATGTTTTTCCTAATTTAATTTGTATTTTTTACTAAATCAAGTGTATGGGAAGAATGAAAGATGGAGTGATGAAGGGCAGAATGTAAGACGGGCCTGCGTGCCCAATTCTTTACCCTTGAAAAATAAAGATTATTCATTCATTCATTCATTCTCTCTCTCCCTCTCTCTCTCTCTCAAGGTCCCTGTCGACAGGCGTAAGATGTCATGTCCTTCCATAACCCTTGATCCCCTGTGCATCTCAAAAGGCTTGTCAATGAGCGTTTCTCGTGCCAGGATGTCAAACCATCAAACATCTTCTCTCTCTCTGCCTACCTCTGTTTCTTCTACCTTCAATCTTTCCAGTTGCCATTAGGTGCTCTAGCCTGCCTCTACTCCAAACATGCCCCACAAATCTGGATTGTCATTTTCTGATCTTCGTTAGAAGTTTCTTTGTTTCTTGTGCCTCTTTCAGAACTTCCTCTTTCGATTTTCTCAGTCTTCATGGTACCTTCAGTATTCTTCTTAAGAACCACATTTCGGCTGCTTCCATACTTTTTTGTATCTCTACCATCCATCCAAGTTTATCATCTATAGAACAGGACTGTGGGTCCGTCATTAAAGATAAATCAATAAACAGAACCCATATGATGCTAAGACACAAAGCACTGACTTTTTAGTCCAGCATTTCAGAAGACTGAAGTCTGGAAAAGGTGGACACAATTACGAACATTTTTTCAAGAGAAAAGAGTGCAAGATGACACTGCTTGGTATCAATGCTCAGTACCCAGTCCATTTGCTGCTCCGTTGACTCCAAAAGTCCTTCCTCTAGGGAGCCCACGGATCCCAGATTAAGAACAATCGCACTAGAATGATATTCCACTTTTTGCACAATGTATCTGTGACACTAGATTTTTTGTCAGCTTAATGGTGCGGAACGTTTCTGTGGCCCATGGTGATTTAATGGTGTCAGACATTTTGTTACTCGTTGTGGCTTAATGACGTCAGAAATTTCCTGACCCGCAGTGGTTCTCAACCCTCAGATCCCAGCTTCCTCTTTTTTCAATACAGGCTGTCCCCCGAATCCTCCCCTTTATATCATTATCCGGAATTATACGTTCTCTTACTTTGGTAATTACTGAAAAGTGACACTCCCCAGATAAAACAAACTCTAAGTCTAAGCTGCAACCAATCAAACATAACGCTAGAAGAAATTACAATGCTAATTCTTAGTCTAAATGTAATTCTTTCATAATGCAATATTAATTTTATGTGAGAGTTCCTTAGAATACGTAGCTATATGGGTTCTAAAATTAACAATTATTCTACAGAACAAAATTAACAATTATTGTACATAACACAATTTTTAACAAATAGTTTCCCGCATAAACACACACACATACACACACTTATTATATAATCACATGTGATTAACATTAGGGAAAAAAACCTTTTTATTTGTATAAAACTGCATATAGTTAGCAATAGAAACAAACGAATTTTAAATAACTACATACAGCTAGCAATAGAAAAGGCAGTTTTTTACGACTCATTAGAAAAAATACAGAATTTATATGTAGGTAGCAATAGAAACAAAAGTGCAGTAAGAAAACAAGTTTAAAACTGCGAAAGCAAAAAAAGAGCAAATGAATTACACTGAGCAAATGAGTTACACTGAAGCCGTGAATTACTTAATAATTTACTATCTCCGTGTGATTTATTTTCAGTCATGTCTGTGGCTGTCTTGGAACACAAACATCAAAGTTAGTAAAGAGTCTTGGAACACAAACATCAAAGTTAATAAAGAGTCTTGGAACACAAACATCAAAGTTAGTAAAGAGTCTTAGAACACAAACATCAAAGTTAGTAGAGAGTCTTGGAACACAAACATGAAAGTTAGTAGAGGATCTTGGAACACAAACACCAAAATATCATCGCGAATAGAGACTCTTTGAAAAAGAAATATCGAAAATAATTACAGAAAGTTTGGTTTAAATTCCTGAAATGAGCTGATGATGCAAGCCCTTTTATCACACTCCGCCATCTTATGTCACATGTTCAGTCTCATCCAATATGCCGAGCTTAAACCGCCCACAGCTTGTTTCTGGGAGAGAAAAGAAGAGGTTGGATGTGGGCTTGACCAGCTGGGGTTCGATTATCCCTATAACTTGAAGTCCCTCCAGCACACCAGGGGAGAATAACCAGTAGGATGACACAGAGTTCTGCGCCAATGGGAACAAACATTGCAAATACAGGTTCTTGTTTTCTTAAGTTTATATTAGGAGATAAAGAGTATAGATGGAGGGACAGGCGGGAGCCCTTACTAAGTTTAGCCTGGGGGCTTGTAGCCTGGCTACTGCCCGGACACTCGTAGAACAAAAATAAAAGTAACTAACAGGAAGCGAATCGTGTGTTAGTTGTGGATACCTGAACTTATTTCACGAGCATCTTTGAAACTTTTTCTCCTGTGATGATGGAAATCAACATACGCTATAATAAAATGTGTAATAGCTTTGTTCCTTGTAAAGCTCGGTGTGTAGCTGTTCATGATCTGTAGCGATAGCTATGTGATTTCCTCTACTAACGATGGCAATATTTCAATTATTTTTTTTAAAATGTGTTCACCTACAAGTCTGAAAAGAACTCCGGTATATACTTGTGAAATTAATTTTAACGCGACAAGCCATTTTGTCTTCATGGACTGACAGCCCTGCCTGGTGTGTAATCTAGAATGTCCGTATGTTTGCTTATTCTATGTTTCTTGAAGACGTTTTCTTCTTTCTAGGTAGATCTGGGCAGGATTGTTAGGATTTCAGAGTAATGAAATGGTCGGTGAACTCGTCGCTCCAGGTGAAGGTTCGATCCTTGCATGGGACCTCTCAGTCAAGCCAGCTATAGAAATGAGTACCTGATAATTGTTGGAGTTGTTGAAGGGAAGTGGCTAGACATGCTGTTGAACACATCTTCATCTGGTGACCAGACAGGTCAACGAAAGTCAAAACTATATCCCTCATGCTTCATAGGTTGAAACTATTCATTCATTCATTTGCATGTCCCTTGCGGAACTTTGCCTCCCAGACAGCACTCCTGTAGGCCTCTCGGTTGTGAGCAAGATGGCCTGCCGCTGCTGCATCCATTTGCAGACCATCAACGATGTCTTGCAGCCATCTTCGTTTTGGTCTTGCTCTTTTTCTTTTTCCCATTATGTATCCTTCCAGTACCGTCTTTTCTAAATTATCATGACGTTTAATGTGTCCAAAATATTTAAGTTTTCTTTGTTTAATCCTCTTTACTAGCCAGCCTTCTTCAATATTAAGTTCTTGCAGTATGGATATATTTGTTCTTTTTTGTGTCCACGATATTTGGAGAACTCTTCTGTAACATTTACATTCAAAGGCATTTATGTGTTTCTCAGCTGTTTTGTTAAGTGTCCAGGTCTCACAGGCATATGTTGCGATGGGAAAGATGCATGCCCTTAAAAAATCTTATAATCTTAAAAATCAGCAGCAGAAGAAGAGGAAGTAGAAAACTTTTATAACACACTGCAAACGACAATAGACTAGATACGGAAAAATGATATTGTATTAATAATATATGATTCTGATGCAAAAATTGGTACAGAAAGAGGAGAAGATGAAGGACATGTTGTAGGGAAATTTAACATAGGACATAGATGAAACAAAACCTTTGTTTGACATAAAACAAGCGGTCCATCAGGGGTGCATATTGTCACCTTACTTATTTAACTTGTATACTGAAAATATAATGAGGAATGTTAGAGAAGATGTAGACAAAGAATATTACGATGCCATAACAATTGGAATAAGATTTTAAAGGGTTGAAACCAGTCAAAGAAAATATAGACATTAAAACTATATCCCTCATCCCTCATGTCTGAAAGGTTGAAACTAGTCAAAGTATCCATTATATCTTCATTATCAGTTCAAGAAAAATGCGAACTTGACACTATTACCCCAGACTCCTCAGTAATACCGTGTCATGGGGCTTTTGTTTAAATAAAACAGTGTTTCCTCAGACTTTGAACTCAAACTATTCTCTTCTTTAGTCTCCTCATACTTTGATCTCAAACTATTCTCTTCTTTAGTCTCCTCATACTTTGACTCAAACTATTCTTTTCTTTAGTCTCCTCATACTTTGAACTCAAACTATTCTCTTCTTTAGTCTCCTCATACTTTGAACTCAAACTATTCTCTTCTTTAGTCTCCTCATACTTTGATCTCAAACTATTCTCTTCTTTAGTCTCCTCATACTTTGAACTCAAACTATTCTCTTCTTTAGTCTCCTCATACTTTGATCTCAAACTTTTACTTTGAACTCAAACTATTCTCTTCTTTAGTCTCCTCATACTTTGATCTCAAACTATTCTCTTCTTTAGTCTCCTCATACTTTGAACTCAAACTGTTCTCTTCTTTAGTCTCCTCATACTTTGAACTCAAACTATTCTCTTCTTTAGTCTCTTCATACTTTGAACTCAAACTATTCTTTTCTTTAGTCTCCTCATACTTTGATCTCAAACTATTCTCTTCTTTAGTCTCCTCATACTTTGAACTCAAACTATTCTCTTCTTTCGTCTCCTCATACTTTGAACTCAAACTATTCTCTTCTTTAGTCTCTTCATACTTTGAACTCAAACTATTCTCTTCTTTAGTCTCCTCATACTTTGAACTCAAACTATCCTCTTCTTTAGTCTCCTCATACTTTGAACTCAAACTATTCTTTTCTTTAGTCTCCTCATACTTTGAACTCAAACTATTCTCTTCTTTAGTCTCCTCATACTTTGAACTCAAACTATTCTCTTCTTTAGTCTCCTCATACTTTGAACTCAAACTATTCTCTTCTTTCGTCTCCTCATACTTTGAACTCAAACTATTCTCTTCTTTAGTCTCCTCATACTTTGAACTCAAACTATCCTCTTCTTTAGTCTCCTCATACTTTGAACTCAAACTATTCTCTTCTTTAGTCTCCTCATACTTTGAACTCAAACTATTCTCTTCTTTAGTCTCCTCATACTTTGAACTCAAACTATTCTCTTCTTTAGTCTCCTCATACTTTGAACTCAAACTATTCTCTTCTTTAGTCTCCTCATACTTTGAACTCAAACTATTCTCTTCTTTAGTCTCCTCATACTTTGAACTCAAACTATTCTCTTCTTTAGTCTCCTCATACTTTGAACTCAAACTATTCTCTTCTTTAGTCTCCTCATACTTTGAACTCAAACTATTCTCTTCTTTACTCTGTCTTTGCTATCATCCTCTGCACACAATCAAAGTTACAAATCACTTCAGGTTACTGTTGATGCAACATTGTATCGAAGCAAAAATAGAAAGGGTAATATTTATGTCAAGTACGTGCATCTTTCCCATCGTAACATATGCCTGTGAGACCTGGACACTTAACAAAACAGCTGAGAAACACATAAATGCCTTTGAATGTAAATGCTACAAAAGAGTTCTCCAAATATCGTGGACACAAAAAAGAACAAATATATCTATACTACAAGAGCTTAATATTGAAGAAGGCTGGCTAGTAAAGAGGATTAAAGAGAGAAAACTTAAATATTTTGGACACATTAAACGTCATGATAATTTAGAGAAGACCTATTGGAAGGATACATAATGGGAAAAAGAAAAAGAGGAAGACCGAAACGAAGATGGCTGCAAGACATCGTTGACGATCTGGAAATGGATGCATCAGCAGCAGGCCATCTTGTTCACAACCGAGAGGCCTACAGGAGTGCTGTTTGGGAGGCAAAGTTCCGCAAGGGACATGCAAATGAATGAATGAACGTGGGGAAACAAAAGTGAACATTTTAATGTAGGAAAAATGCAGTGGACAGTACTGATAACATCAGAATAAACAGTGCATCCATCTTAGTGATGCATACAATTTTTATACAGTTTTGCAGGAAACAAAACAGGCCATGCTGGAGTATCTCAAGCAAAACAGACACAACAATTACGGACACAGACACAAAAGTACAAAAAGGAAGTATAAAAGCGATGCGTCTTCCAAAATATTATAGTAGAAGAGCAAAAAATAATCACTAGAATATTTTTGGGGTGTAGAAAGAAGGAAAAGTTAGAGTAAAATAAGAAACTTGGAAAGAATTATCACACGGAAAGTCCAGAATTACCACTGTGGTAGTTTCTGCGTCTAATGTGAGCAAAGTTAGTTCTGCAGTTTAGCCTTTATAACGACACTGTTATGTGTATGTGGGCAATACAACGTAAGATTTATATATGTATACATCCTTTATATATCATTCTTATATCCTTTATATATCATTTACATATCATTTATACATCCTTTAAATAGCATTTATACATCCTTTATACTCGTGTATCACTTATACATCCTTTATATATCATTTATATATCCTTTATACATCATGTAAATAGCATGTATGTATTCTTTATGCTTGTATATCATTTATACATCCTTTATATATCATTTATATATCCTTTATACATCCTTTAAATAGCATTTATACATCCGTTATATATCATTCATACGTCCTTTATATGTCATTTATATATCATTTACACATCCTATAAATATCATTTATACATCATTTATAATTGTATCTAATTTATACATCCTATATATATCATTTATATATCCTTGATACATCCTTTAAATATCATGTATACACCCTTTATACTTGTATATCATTTATACATCCTTTATATATCATTTAGAATCCGACAGCCTCTCATTATTCACAACAACAAAAACTGCGCCAGGACCTACATAAAAAAAATGGGTTATTCTGTGAGGAGTGCCACTACCTGGAGTACAGGTGATTGACGTGTATTCATGTCAAGGCATAATGCGCTTGGAACAGTTAATTACAGCGAGATGATCCTGGATGTGGTGGGAGGGTGAGGAGATGACAACCTGTCATTTTCAGCATACGACAACAAAACACCAGGCAGGCGTTCTAGATTCACGTTTGTAAACAGTTTTATTCGTATTAGTAAAGGTGGTGCCTAGTACTATGTATAGAGCAAAAGTATTATTCTGTACGTCCAGTACCTCAATAGTGAACATGAAGACGAGACTAATCGTGAATATTATAGATGTAGTTTTACAGTAAGAAGCAACAAATTGATATAACGACCACAGAAACATGCGATGATCTGGAAATGGATGCAGCAGCAGCAGGCCATCTTGCTCACAACCGAGAGGCCTACAGGAGTGCTGTTTGGGAGGCAAAGTTCCGCAAGGGACATGCAAATGAATGAATGAACGTGGGGAAACAAAAGTGAACATTTTAATGTAGGAAAAATGCAGTGGACAGTACTGATAACATCAGAATAAACAGTGCATCCATCTTAGTGATGCATACAATTTTTATACAGTTTTGCAGGAAACAAAACAGGGACGGCAATGGCCATGTTGGAGTATCTCAAGCAAAACAGACACAAAAGTACAAAAAGGAAGTATAAAAGCGATGCATTTTCCAAAATGTTATAGTAGAAGAGTAAAAAATAATCACTAGAATATTTTTGGGGTGTAGAAAGAAGGAAAAGTTAGAGTAAAATAAGAAACTTGGAAAGAATTATCACACGGAAAGTCCAGAATTACCACTGTGGTAGTTTCTGCGTCTAATGTGATCAAAGTTAGTTCTGCAGTTTAGCCTTTATAACGACACTGTTATGTGTATATGGGCAATACAACGTAAGATTTATATATGTATACATCCTTTATATATCATTCTTACATCCTTTATATATCACTTATATATCATTTATACATCCTTTAAATAGCATTTATACACCCTTTATACTCGTGTATCACTTATACATCCTTTATATATCATTTATATATCCTTTATACATCCTGTAAATAGCATTTATGTATTCTTTATGCTTGTATATCATTTATACATCCTTTATATATCATTTCTATATCCTTTACACATCCTTTAAATAGCATTTATACATCCGTTATATATAATTCATACGTCCTTTATATGTCATTTATATATCATTTACACATCCTTTAAATATCATTTATACACCATTTATAATTGTATCTAATTTATACATCCTATATATATCATTTATATATCCTTGATACATCCTTTAAATATCATGTATACACCCTTTATACTTGTATATCATTTATACATCCTTTATATATCATTTAGAATCCGACAGCCTCTCATTATTCACAACAACAAAAACTGCGCCAGGACCTACATAAAAAAAATGGGTTATTCTGTCAGGAGTGCCACTACCTGGAGTACAGGTGATTGACGTGTATTCATGTCAAGGCGTAATGCGCTTGGAACAGTTAATTACAGCGAGATGATCCTGGATGTGGTGGGAGGGTGAGGAGATGACAACCTGTCATTTTCAGCATACGACAACAAAACACCAGGCAGGCGTTCTAGATTCACGTTTGTAAACAGTTTTATTCGTATTAGTAAAGGTGGTGCCTAATACTAGAGCGATGTATAGTGCAAAAGTATTATTCTGTATGTCCAGTACCTCAATAGTGAACATGAAGACGAGACTAATCGTGAATATTATAGATGTAGTTTTACAGTAAGAAGCAACAAACTGATATAACGACCACAGAAACATGCGATGTTCTTTAAAAAAAAAAAAACTTGCAGAACACGGCGCAGCTAATTAAAACCAGAAGGAAACGGAAAATTCTTTCCACATGTCACGAGAAGACAAGATTTAGAAAACTTAGCAATTACTGGAAAACTCAAGGGAATTAGACGCAGAGGGGAAAAAAATTTCTGAACAGGCAGACCAAGCGGCAGAAGAAAACTAAGGACAGCACAGAGTAAAGAAGCATAATTGGAACAACTGATGATGAGTAAATGAGAGTGTAGCCAGAAGACATTATCCTGTAAATTTATATATGCATATTTGTTTATTTTCTGAGAGAGATAGAGAGACAGAGAGATAGAGAGAGAGATAGAGAGAGACAGACAGAAACAAAGATACACAGAGAGAGAGACAGAGAGAGGGCACACATTTTTCAAAGATGCTGATTTTTTTATTTCAATTTTTTACTCATATTTAATTTAAAAAATAATTCTCGGCAAAATTATAAAACTTTTGTGTCACTTACCTGTTATTTTACGTGCTTGGCAAGCATAAAAGAAAACAAATGAATCAGTTCGTGACGATATATCACTTGCGAGTCAGAAACTTATAATCCAGATTAATCATTGCGTGTTGTTATGTCACATAAGTCAGAAATTTACAATCCAAATTAATCAGTTCTCGCTAATATGTCACTTTAATTTAACGGGTAAAAAAAAAAAAACAACAACAGAAACACCTTACAATCCGAACAAGTTCAGAAAGGAAAACGTTCAGAAAGGAAAACACTCAACAAGGAAAGCACTCGGCTAGGAAAACGCATGTTGAAAACAGCGAGCGTTCCGTCCAGGTCTGTTTGTGGAAACGTTGAGTCGCGCATTCAGTGATGCCGACCGGTGAAATGACGCGAGCCGTGGCCAGCGCTAAAATATCGCACGTGCAGAGACCGTTTAGGGCAGGAACACGACCTCTTAGACAAGCTAGAATCTAGTTAACTTTTCTCTTCAATTTTTTTATTACTTATCTGTGTGTAAACTTTCTCTGCCGTTATTTACTACTTTTATGTCTGTAAATACGTTTCTCTTAAACAAAACATATCGTTTCTATCTTGTATATTAAATAAATATTTATTTTGGCCAAACACCATAAGAAATAGCACCTCTTTGGCAGAAATGCAGATGAAGCCACTGACAGCACTTATTAAGGAAAGAAGCTGGCGATGGTTGGGACATGTGCTCCGGATGACTGACAACTCATTACCAAAAGCTGCACTAAGGTGGACACCACAAGAGAACAGAAGTAAGGGTAGACCAAAGGAGACATGGACAAGAACAGAGAGGATGTTGAGTAATAGAGGGCTCACCTGGGCAAGAGCGGGAAAAAAAGGCAAAGGACTGGCATTTGTGGAAAACCCTTGCGGAAGCCCTATGTGCCCTGGTTCAGAGAGAGAGAGAGAGAGAGAGAGAGAGATTAAATTTTAAAAAAAAACTAGTGTCCTTGTTAACTGTCCTAGTTAAGGTATCCTTGATTCTTCTAAAGTTGATATTTGAAATACGCGCTATTACTTTTGTAAAATTGTTTGTATATAGAGTTTCATTTTTTTAAAGAAGTATCAGTAATAATATGTTTGATTTGTAAGATTTTTTTAATATGAGTAGTTTCTGTGAAGTTTTTTTTTTCATTAAAAAGGCTTTTTTTCTGCTTAAATTTGTTGTTTCTGATAATGTATTCCTGATTTTTTAACATGAAAAATTAAAAACTGTTGTTATTATTATTATTACGATTAATTTGTGCCTTGTCGGATAGTGATCATTCTTCTTCGTTTGTTTTGTTTGATTATTTCAGAAGATTAATTTATATGCTCTTCTTTTTCCACGCCATTTAGTCAGTCCAATGATTTTTTTTTCTTTTGATCTTCCTCTCTTCCTTTTTTTCCCTTCATTTTTCCAGTCACTGCTAGGTTCTCCAACTTCTGTCTTCTCATGACATGTCCAAGTTCTCCAACTTCTGTCTTCTCATGACATGTCCAAGTTCTCCAACTTCTGTCTTCTCATGACATGTCCAAGTTCTCCAACTTCTGTCTTCTCATGACGTGTCCAAGTTCTCCAACTTCTGTCTTCTCATGACATGTCCAAGTTCTCCAACTTCTGTCTTCTCATGACATGTCCAAGTTCTCCAACTTCTGTCTTCTCATGACATGAATAAGAAATTTTTGATTGTCGTCTTCTTGATACCTGACTAAGCAAATAAGGCAGCTGAAATATATATATATATATGAGGAAAAATTAGAAGAGTTGGAGAGTTTTGAATATCTTGGATCACTAATAACTAATAATGGAGATACAATGAGGGAAATTAAAAGGAGGACGTATATCGCTCTTTAGAAAGTAAAATAAATAAAGAATCTGTGGAGAGGAACAGGTAGAACTACAAAAATAAGATTTTTAAGGGCTTGCATCTTTCCCATCGCAACATATGCCTGTGAGACCTGGACACTTAACAAAACAGCTGAGAAACACATAAGTGTCTTTCGATGTAAATGTTACAGAAGAGTTCTTCAAATATCATGGACAAAAAAAGAACAAATATAGCCATTCTAACAGAATTTAATATTGTTGAAGGTTGACTAATAAAGAGGATTAAACAGAGAAAACAAATATTTTTGACACATTAAATGCCATGAGAATTTAGAGAAGACCGTCTTGGAAGAGTACTTAATGGGAAAAAGAGAGGAAGACCAAGGCGAAGATGGCTACAAGACATCGTCGATAATCTGCAAATGGATGCATCAGCAGCAGAGCATCTTGCTTACAACCGAGAAGCCTACAGGAGTGCTGTTAGGGAGGCAAAGTTCCGCAAGGGACATTTAAATGACTGGCTGACATCTTCTTATCATTTTACCTGGTTTTCTCTGTTCTGAACCGTCTTTGAGGACCTCTTCCTTAATTTTTCTGTTTGTCCAGAGTATTTGTTCCATCTTTCGCCAAACCACTTCTCTGTTGCTTCCAGTTACTTTCTCATTTGTGTTGACTGTCCAAGTTCCCCAGCTTTGTACCAACATGGGCTCTATATAACATTGCGATATTCTTTTCCTCACTTTTAGGAAGTTGTATTTAATATTTTCTTCGTGTCATAACAAGCTGCCTTTGTCTTACTTATTCGTGATGTTTTAAAATCATTTGTGCACTTGTCATCAGCTGTTATTGTTGTTCCAAAGTAACTAATTTTATTTACTTGCGTCAGTGTCTTCCTGTTTGAAATGGTTGTGCACTTTAGTACGTTTATTCTTTTCCACATTACCATTGTTTCTATATTGTCGCTGTTTAGCTCTAAGCCTCTTTTATTGTTCTCATCAATAATCTAGTTTGCTGCTTTCTGCAAATTGCTTTCACTTTCTGCTAGTAGAACCGTGTCGCCCGCATGTCTCAAGTTATTGATATTATGAACTATTTATTTAATTCCTTTCAAATTTGTAATGTCTCTCGTGATGCTTTCACTTTATAATAAGAACAGATACTTTCACAGTACACGCCCTTGTCTTACGGCTTGTTTTATATCCTGATGCTCATCTATGTCATTGTTCTCTCTTATTGCTCATCTTTGCTGCTAGTACATATTCTTAATAATTCTTATATCTTTATCATCTATACTAAATCTGTTAGTAGAAAAAAAATTAAAACTCTTGCCACTAACATATGTTCTTGTTTCTACATACCTTAGGTACATATTTACTTGTATGTTCTAGATACTATAACATGTTGTTATCTTCCCTATGTCATGCGTTTGTATCTAGTTTCTGTTGTTGTCTCTATAAAAGTATTATACTGTAATCCATTTTAATGACGAAGAGTTTGTTACTTTTATGTCAATAATCAGGGACTTATCCTTCTGTTCGAGTCATATTTTAGTAAATATCTTAATCTACTCTACGAATACCTCTCCACATTGAAATGTTTAATTAGTTACTTTATGCCTCATTTTCTACACTGACTTGTTATGTTGGTCACTACGCATGTTTATCTACACTGACAAGTTAAGTTATTTCCTTTACGCCTACCTCTCTACACTGATCTGTTATGTTAGTCACTATGCCTGCCTGTCTACACTGATCTGTTATATTAGTCACTATGCCTGCTTGTCTACACTGATCTATTATATTGGTAACTATGCCTGCTTGTCTACACTGATCGATATGTTATGTTAGTCACTATGCCTGCCTGTCTGCACTGATCTGTTATATTGGTCACTATGCCTGCCTGCCTACACTGATCGATATGTTATGTTAGTCACTATGCCTGCCTGTCTGCACTGATCTGTTATATTGGTCACTATGCCTGCCTGTCTACACTGATCTGTTAGTCACTCTGCCTGCCTGTCTACACTGATCTATTATATTGGTCACTATGCCTACCTGTCTACATTGATCAATTATGTTAGTAACTATGCCTACCTGTCTACATTGATCTGTTATGTTAGTCAATATACCTGCCTGTCTACATTGATCTGTTATGTTAGTCACTATGCCTGTCTGTCTACATTGATCAATTATGTTAGTCACTATACATGCCTGTCTGCACTTAACTGTTATGTTAGTCACTTTACGTCTACTTCTCTACACTGATCTGTTATGTTAGTCACTTTACACCTGCCTTTCTACACTGATCTGTTCTGTTAGTTACTTTACACCTGTCTCTCCAAACCAATATGTTATGTTAGCTATTTTATGTCTGCCCTTCTATACTGATCTGTTATGTTAGTTACTTTACACCTGTCTCTCCAAACCAATCTGTTATGTTAGTTACTTTATGTCTGCCTGTCTACACTGATCTGTTATATTAGTCACTCTGCCTGCCTCTCTACACTGATCTGTTTTGTTGCTCACTACACCTGCTTCTCTATACTTACCTGTTAGATTAGTCACTTTACGCCTGCTTCTCCACCCTGACTTGTTATGTTAGTTTCTGCGCCTACCTGTCTACACTAACCTGTTACATTAGTAACACCTGCTTACACTAACCGACTATGGTAGTCACTATTCCTGCCACTTTATACTGGCCTGTTATATTAGTTACTACGCCGGCCTGTCTACACTAACCTGTTATATTAGTTACTACGCCAGCCTGTCTACACTAACCTGTTATATTAGTTACTACGCCGGCCTGTCTACACTAACCTGTTATATTAGTTACTACGCCGGCCTGTCTACACTAACCTGTTATGTTAGTTACTACGCCAGCCTGTCTACACTAACCTGTTATGTTAGTTACTACGCCGGCCTGTTTACACTAACCTGTTATATTAGTTACTACGCCGGCCTGTCTACACTAACCTGTTATATTAGTTACTACGCCGGCCTGTCTACACCACATGTTATGTTACTTACTACGCCTACCTCTCTGGACTGACCTGTTATGTTATTTACTACGCCAGCCTCTTTAACATGACCTGTTATGTTAATTACTACACCTAGCTGTTTACGCTGACCTGTTATGTTAGTTACTACACCTACCTGTTTACACTAACCTGTTATGTTAGTTACTACGCCTGCGTGTCTACACTGACTTGTTATGTTATTTACGAGGGGTGATTGATAAGTTCTCTGCATAAGGTACTTATACTTGAATCGCACAGTTGACATTAAAGTTTCAAGAAATTAAATGCAACCAATTTTTTGTACAGGCTACTGAAGTGGTAAGGGGTCTCAGAAATTGAGAAAATGGATAAAATTTCTCATCGAGCAGCCATTCGCTACGACTGGATCAAGGGGTTATCATCGAAGGAGATCCACGAGGATATGGTAGAGACTAGGGGAGAGCCCCCCTTCTTACAGCACAGTGAAGAAATGGACAGCTGAATTCAAACATAGAAGGGAGAGTCTGGAAGATGATCCCTGTCCAGGAAGACCAAGAACGGTAACCATCGATGAAACCACCGGCAGAATTCATGACATGATAATGGAAGATCGACAACTAACTGAACGGTACATTGCTACTAAGTTGGGCATCTCCCAGAAACGTGTTCATGCCATTATTCACAAAGATCTTCAAATGACAAAGGTCTCTGCTCGATGGGTGCCGAAACTTCTTGGAGCTGATCACAAACGACAGCGTCTCAACATGTAAAGAGATAATCTTGGACATTTTTCTACAGATCCTGAAAAGTTTCTTCAGCAATTTGTGACTATGGATGAGACTTGGGTTCATCATTTTCAACCAGAAACCAAAGAACAGTCAAAGCAGTGGAAACATCATGGATCCCCACCTCCCAAGAAAGCAAAGGTGGTTCTGTCTGCAGGCAAAGTGATGGCTTCCATCTTCTGGGATTCAGAAGGTGTGCTATTGGTAGACTATCTTTAAAAGGGCAGAACTGTCACCGGGGCCTATTACGTTAATCTTGTGAAACAACTGCGGGTCAAATTGAAGGAAAAGCGTTGAGGGAAATTGACGAGAGGTGTCATCTTTCATCAAGACAATGCTCCAGTTCACAAGTCGGCGGTGGCAGTGGCTGCCACTCATGAATGCGGCTTCCAGGTTCTTGAACATTCTCCGTATTCCCCAGATTTGGCACCTTCGGACTATTACCTGTTTACCAAACTCAAAAAAGGAGCTCAGTGATCGGAAATTTGCTTCATATGATGACGTCATTCATGCTGTAGACCACTTTCTACTGGCACAAGATGCTGAGTTTTACAAAGAAGGGATCCGTATGCTCCAGGATCGCTGAACTAAGTGCATAAAGTTGCAAGAGGACTATGTTGAGAAATAACTCCAAAAAGTTGTCCACAAATAATCAGTTGTGCCGAGAACTTATAAATCACCCCTAGTACTACGCTTGCTTGTCTACACCAACATGTCATGTTAGTCACTACACCCAGCTGTCTACACCAACATGTCATGTTAGTCACTACACCCAGCTGTCTACACCAACATGTCATGTTAGTCACTACACCCAGCTGTCTACACCAACATGTCATGTTAGTCACTACACCCAGCTGTCTACACCAACATGTCATGTTAGTCACTACACCCAGCTGTCTACACTGACCTGTTATGTTGGTTACTAAGCCTGCCTGTCTACACTGATCGATTATGTTAGTCCCTTTACACCTGTCTCTCTACACTAACCTGTTGTGTTAGTCACTTTACACCTGCCTCTCTACACTAACCTGTTATGTTAGTCACTTTACACCTGCCTCTCTACACTAACACGTTATGTTAGTCACTTTACACCTGCCTCTCTACACTAACCTGTTATGTTAGTCACTTTACACCTGTCTCTCTACACTAACCTATTATGTTAGTCACTTTACACCTGTCTCTCTACACTAACACGTTATGTTAGTCACTTTACACCTGCCTCTCTACACTAACCTATTATGTTAGTCACTTTACACCTGCCTAGTCACTTTACTACTGCCTCTCTACACTAAAATGTTATGTTAGTCACTTTACTCCTGCCTCTCTACACTAACCTATTATGTTAGTCACTACGCCTGACTGTCTAAGTAAAAGTAAAGGTAACCCTGTCATGCCTTAGAGGCACATAGGGATATGGTGTTAGTGCCCATATTTTCCTTGACCTGTCACCACACTAGAGGGAGATATGGTCAGTATCACGCCTGGCTGCCTTTTCCTTCCCCATCTCCAGAAGACGTCGGGTACCCATTTCTACAGCTGGGTGACTGGGGTGCCGCCGGCCGGATTTGAACACCCGACCTTCGCCATGAGAGACCAGTGCACTAACCACTTCGCCACTCAGACACCCCTGACTGTCTAAACTGACCTGTTATGTTAGTCACTTTACGCCTGCCTCTCTGCACTGACCTGTTATAATAGTCAATACATCTGCCTCTCTACAATGACCTATTCTGTCAGTCACCACACCCACCTGTCTACACTAATCTGTTATGTTAGTTACTACGTTTACTTGTCTACACTAATCTGTTATGTTAGTTACTACGCCTACCTGTCTACACTAATCTGTTATGTTAGTTACTACGCCTACCTGTCTACACTAATCTGTTATGTTAGTTACTACATCTACCTGTCTACACTAGTCTGTTATGTTAGTTACTACGTCTACCTGTCTACACTAGTCTGTTATGTTAGTTACTACATCTACCTGTCTACACTAGTCTGTTATGTTAGTTACTACGTCTACCTGTCTACACTAATCTGTTATGTTAGTTACTGCGTATACCTGTCTACACTAATCTTTTATATTAGTTAATACGCCTACCTGTCTACACTAATCTGTTATGTTAGTTACTACGTATACCTGTCTACACTAGTCTGTTATGTTAGTTACTACGTATACCTGTCTACACTAATCTGTTATGTTAGTTACTACGCCTACCTGTCTACACTAATCTGTTATGTTAGTTACTACGTCTACCTGTCTACACTAATCTGTTATGTTAGTTACTACGTCTACCTGTCTACACTAATCTGTTATGTTAGTTACTACGTCTACCTAGTACTACAGCATTTGTCACTACGACAACATTCGTCAGTACTACAACATTCGTCAGTACTACAGCATTTGTCACTACTACAACATTCTTCAGTACTACAGCATTTGTCACTACTACAACATTCGTCAGTACTACAACATTTGTCACTACGACAACATTCGTCAGTACTACAACATTCGTCAGTACTACAGCATTTGTCACTACTACAACATTCTTCAGCGCTACAATATTTTTCAGTACTTCAACATTCTTCAGTACTACAACATTCGTCAGTGCTACAACATTCGACTAGCCCAAATCTCCTTGTCGAGGAATACTGTTCAATAATGAATGTTGTTTCTATTTTCAGTTACAGCTCTTCCTTCGTCTGGATGTCTCCCAGAACTGACGTTCTGGCTACGTACTTCCATTTTTCTTCTTCGAGTAAAAGTTATTTTCTTACATTTTCACGCCAAGAGACCACACGACAAGATTCCTATTTATTTCCTTTCGTCTTTTACTTCCTCTTATTCATCTACATAATTGCGTGACCTAATTTCTGCTTTTCTGTTTCAGATACATTTTTTTTAACAAATGGAAAAAGGAGACTGTCGCAATATAGCAATAGTATCCTGTTTCGGTACATTTTTGTTCTTGATTCTTAATTCTCTATTGCATTTTCTTTTCTTTTCCACAAAGAATTTCGTCTTGTCTTCATTCAGTGCTCTGCCGAAAACCTACCATGTGCTTCCACGACAAGAAACATCTTTCATCCTTCTTTTACCTCTTTCAAAGCCATATTGCTTCCTGTGGTTTCTGAGTCCATTTGATTACTCAGTCTTAAGTAATAATTCTTAAAGTATTTGTACTCCCTGATAAATGAGGCTTACTGTACAATATTTGAGTCTGGCTTTCTTTTACAGAGCCATAATGTAACTGACTGGTTAGTTAGACAGATTAGGATTATTTCCCTTTGATTTGTAGTTGCTTGATTGGGCTGTAAAATAACTTCACGACAGAAAGAGTTCTTTTTGTCTTGTGAAAGTTTGTTATGCCCCAGACATGTTTTTTTTGTGTGTGTGTGTAAAACTTGAACTCTGTCCCACTTTGAAGGTCGCCTCTTGGACCAATGTTCTAGTTCGCTGCTTAAATTTGTTCATCCATGTATGTAATTACCTCCTTATTTTAAACGCGTAGATAACTGTTCCTCTCCACAGATTCTTTAGTTGTTTTACTTTCTCTATCGCTCTTCACAAAGTAAAACAACTAAACAATCTGTAGAGAGGAACAGACACAAATACAAAATTAAGATTTTTAAGGGCATGCATCTTTCCCATCGCAACATATGCCTGTGAGACCTGGACACTTAACAAAACAGCTGAGAAACACATAAATGCCTTTGAATGTAAATGCTACAGAAGAGTTATTCAAATATCATGGACACAAAAAAGAACAAATATATCCATACTACAAGAACTTTTTATTGACGAAGGCTGGCTAGTAAAGAGGATTAAACAGAGAAAACTTAAATATTTTGGACACATTAAACGTCATGATAATCTACAGAAAACTGTCTTGGAAGGGTGCGTAATGGGAAAAAGAAAGACCAAGGCGAAGATGGCTGCAAGACATTGTTGATGATCTGCAAATGGATGCATCAGCAGCAAGGCATCTTGCTCACAACTGAGAGGCCTACAGGAGTGCTGTTAGGGAGGCAAAGTTCCGCAAGGGACATGCAAATGAATGAATGAATGAGATAAGTGTAACATCATTGTTTCGTTATTTCACGTTTGTTTTTATACGTTCTTCTTCGTAAGTACACTCATTACAAACACTAACTGACCTGTACAGATATAAATTGTCTGAGATAGAGTGAAGGTTTATGATGATAAAGTGCAGAGTGACAGACAAGCCTGCTGCTTCCTTTTTCACCCTTTCAAAATAAAATTCTTTCATTTCCTCACAATCTAACCACCATGACTTTGATCCATCATCATCATGTCTCAGATCCCGGGGGACATAACAAGAACAAAACTATATTGTGGATTTTTATTACGTGTATGTTTTGTTTATTTGTTTGTTTGTTTGTTTATCTGGAAAAATAGCTTATTTTCTTCTAATATTTTGTTTCCCGTTTGTTACCTTTTATTTTAAAAAAATCTTTCTGAGATCTGTTCTTAGAAATGAAACAAAATCAATCAATCCTGACACGTGATGATCTCGTTGATAAAACTGAGGGTATTGTAGTCCTCACGGAACGTGCGTCTCCTGTGTGAGCTTCGTGTCAAAATGACTTATTTTTGCAAGACCAACAGGTCGTTCGAGCGAATAGTTTTTGGATGCAAGTACCAGGAGAATAGAAAAGGTAATGGCAATTTGAAAATTACGCGGTAACTGCAACGAATAGAGGCTGGCTCAGTAAAAGGAGTTCGCAATGGCTGATGGGTAGTTTGAACACGCATAACGCAGCGCTCTGCCCTTAGTTCAGTTGATGCCAAGATCAAATAAACATGGACGCTCCCCCACGGGAGTTCACCATTCCCAAACAACAGGCCGTAGTGAGATTTCTTTGGGCAGAGGAAGTGAAACCAGTTGAAAGTCACTGTAGGATGTTGGCTCAGTGAGGAAGGGGAAAACAGCATGTACTCAGCTTCAAGAGAAACTGAGACCTACAACTCGCACAGAGAGATAGGGAGAGAGAGAGAGAAAGAGAGAGGGTGAGAGAGTAAGAGAGAGAAGAAGAAGAATGCTGTTACAGATAGTTTGTTGTACCATGCACTGCCCATGGAGCAGCCGCAACAGTGGAGGCAACATCTGCAGTTTCAATGCCTCTCTCACCCCCCACCCCCAACACCCCCATAGTCATGATCTGGCACAGGGAGATTACCACGTCTTCTGTCCACTTAAAGAGGTTTTAGGCAGTGCCAGGTACATCTCCGATGACGAGGTTAAGAAGATGGTGCAGACCTGGATTCGAGATCAGCAGAAAAGCTATTTATCCTAAGAAATGAAAAAGCTGGTGGAACGATATAAGAAGTGCATCGACCTACAGGGGCACTATGTCCATAATTCATTTGTTCACAGTTACCGGTAGTAATCCATATCATATATAAAACAAACTAAAAAAAAAAACACTGCAACAAAGCTGTTATAACAAAATATTAGACTATTTCAAACAATAGTAAGAACAGCTTTATTACTTAACGAGCATACAGTTCTAACATTTCAGTTTACTCTATACATACAGGAAATAAGAAGAGAAAATATAAATTGGCATGTGTGATACATAATATTTAAGCATCGAAAAAAAAGTGAGTACATAGCAGTGACTTGTGCGTAGCTGTGTCTGAGAGTGCATGTGGTGAAAATATTGTGAGTGTTTAAATGAAGATTTGTGGGTGTCATACCAGCCTGTCTGACTGGTATTAAAGAGAGGCGGAGAAATGGGAAAGAAGAGTGTACACAAACTTCCTCGTGCCCATCTCTTGATGTCGTTCAGCCATTTCCGCATTTTTTCGTCATCAGCGGCATCAAAAATACAAAAACGTCTCTCAAAGACCCAAGGGAGAAGAGCTCTTACAAGTTCCATCACTTACACGCGCTCACTTCAATGTCACAGCATGTCACACTCACAACCATTCACTTCTTTAGCTGCTTGAACATCCTCCAATTTTCTTTCTCAACTCATTCACTCACACACACACAATACACACACACACCCACCCCACGCAGTCACGCTGGGTTCCTTGGTTGTTTTCGTGATATATGGGGTGATAACGCTGTCCGATATGACAGTCAGCGACTGTCGGCGTCAGGGATGGCGAACCATAGCTGCCATACCGGCGTCAGGGATGGCGAACCATAGCTGCCATACCGGCGTCAGGGATGGCGAACCATAGCTGCCATACCGGCGTCAGGGATGGCGAACCATAGCTGCCATACCGGCGTAAGGGATGGCGAACCATAGCTGCCATACCGGCGTCAGGGATGGCGAACCATAGCTGCCATACCGGCGTCAGGGATGGCGATACAAAGCTGACCAAGACCTTATCAAACCTTTCCGGGGGTGCCCCTAGTAACAGGCCTAGCCTGGCTAACTGGGCAAAGATCACCAGTCCCCATGACGGTGGAGCCTGCTAAGAAACATTGCACACCCCATACATTTTAGCTGCACCCCAGGAACTGACAAAATAGCCGCCATGTCTCGCTCCCAAGCCCACACAATATTGTGTCTCAACATCTTCATCGAACTAACTGGGAAAAAACGCCAGCTCGAAATTCCAGGAAGAATATAGATATATTCACTGGTAAAAGGCCTTCGGGGGTCTATGTCAAGTTACTTGGCGATAAATAAGCGCTCTGGACGCAATAAAAGACCTTGTGTACACACGTCGAAGTTTGGATGTCGTAATTACCTTTTCCTGGAGAGAAATTGCAAAGCGTGGCTATGGCTGATCTCTGCTCAGTGCACTCAAACAAAATCTGGGTCACGTTAACAAGAAGTTTGGTTGATCAACTATCCAGTATCCCCATCCTATAGGACCGTCTTTTTGGGGGAAAAAACTATGTTTTTCGCTACTGTCCTACCTCTGAAAAATAGCTAAAATCGTAAACCAATGGTTCTCAACGTGGGGTCCAGAGACCAATAAATCTACCACCTTGGTTTAAAAAATCCTAGCATCGTCTTGATTCTTCTATTGCTTTATTTTTAATGAGGGGGACCTACAACTGTTCTCAGACCACAAGGTTGGTCTCATAGATTAAAAGGGTTAAGAACCGGTCTTAAACGAAAGAAGCCTCTTTGTAGAAATCTTTAAGTCAAGGTGGAATTATCTGAGATTAAGAGAAAGAAAATACAAACGTGGACGTCAGGGGTAATCTTAGAATTTACAGACGAAGTTAATGTAATCAAATCATACGCGAGTGTTCATTAAGTGTGAAATAATATCCTGGGCAGGACGAACGGAAAATTAGTTGAAAACTATGATCTTGCTGACACAGTCTTCGTGATAATAAACGGTCAAAGGCGCTGTTTAATGTGGAAGAAAAGTGTTTTAGAGTGGGGTTATTGTTGCTTGTGAGTGCGAGTCATACACGTGACCTCTAGGGAGCAAAATGTTGGGAGGACTTTCAAGCAACCTCTGCTTCCCTCGTGTGATTACGTCAAAACGATCACCTGATCTGCTTTAAAAATAAACGGGAACCAAATCTTTAGGACATCTTCGTCCACAGCCACCTGAAGCGGAACCTTACATATGATGGCCCTAGAAAGTGTAACCGCCCTTGTTGTGTTACCTGCCCTGTAGTCTTGGAAATGAAAACAATCACCTTTCCCAAAACTATCCTCACTCTCCATGAGGGATTCACATGCGAGTCCCGTAATGTGATATATGTCATTGTATGCAAAAGATGCAGGATAACTTATATGGGTGAAACTGGTCTCAAATTATGTGACCGCATGCAGAAACATCTGTATGATATCATACAACATGCTTCGAAACCAGTCCCTAGTCATTTCAATGGCCCCAACCACAGAGGCAAATCTGATTTTCTGGTAACAGCCATTAAACAATGTCACGCTGGTGACAGAAGCCACCTAGCGTTTGAGAACAGCTACATTCAGTAATATGGGACGCTGGAACTACATGGTTTGAACTCGCAATTCTTAATATTCCCCTCTTCCATAATCATATTCCCTCTTCACTAAATTCCACTCCTTTCTCGCTTGTAACACGTAGCTCAGAACCTCCTCACAGCATCAGATTACAACCCCTCTACCCCAGCTACAGTCACCTATTCCACCTACTTTCGGCTAGATTACGATTGTATCGCTCTCTCCCCATTCCGCGGTTCCCCCCCCCCCTACCCATTTACAACCCATCTGTCACACATCACAAGTCTCCATTTAAAAATTCTCTACACTCCACCATGCGCATTTCTGAACACAGCCTCTTACGAGCCACAGCTTCTTACGAATCACAGCTAAGTGCTCCATTCATTTTAAGTTATTGAACTTCCCTTTATCCTTGTAAGTAAACAGTGAAAAACAACAGAAATCTGGACTTTCTGATAGAAGATCCCAATCTCAGGTCGCAACCATGATTAATATGGGTCACGTGATAACGGTCACGTGGCGCGGAGAAGGATGGAGAAAGGATGATCTGAAGTAAAGTAGCAAGAGAATATCATAAAAAGAAAACAAAAATGAAAAAAAAACCCACACACATTTTACGGAACTTTACGAAAATCTTCCTACTTTATTGTTTTGAATATCGGTATTCAAATAATAACCACACACGCTGTTATTCATTTCAGTGTGGTAATTTCAACTGAACAGAACTGTACTCTCTATATACCAGGGGAAAATGAGTGTGCCTTTTACTTATTGCAGACCTTTCGTCTCAGCTGACAGTTCACATTATTTCTACAACATTGCTGTAGTGAATTGATAACATCCTTATGTCTAAAAAGCACTGAATTGGTGTTAACTAATTTTTTTTGTTGAATTTCTTTATTTTTGTTATCTTTTTCAGAGATCTCGGGACAAGTACCATTGCTAGTTAAGGATAGCGGGTCACGTACCATTACTGGTTTAAGATCGCGGGCCATGTACCATTACTGGCCTAGGATCGCGGGCCACACACCATTGCTAGTTTAGGATCGTAGGCCACGTACCATTGCTAGTTTAGGATTGCGGGCCACGAACCATTGCTAGTTTAGGATCGCGGGCCATGAGCTATTGCTAGTTTAGAATTGCAGGAATCGCTGATGTACGATGTAGTTAAGAAATAGACGTTTGTGTTACGAAAGAGCACAAAGATGTCGACATCAGCTTAGAATTTTTCTAAATAATATTTCTCTGAACAGGATATTAATCATTTTTCGTTCTCAGATATGTCTTAAAAATATTATCACACTATTATTATGTTCATATAAAGTTATTTTAATAAGAAAAATATATATGGGAGAATATATGAAGATTTTTTTAAAAAATACAGCATGTATAATTTGGGACATTTCAAATCCTTTTCTTTTCCTGGGCATGTTCAATTATGTAAATATTATTGCCCTGTATGATGAGCTATAACAAGGAAGGAGATTTGAAGTTTCGAGAAAGAGCTATCGATAAATATACATTAATCTGATGCTAGGCTATAAAATCTGTGACAGACAAATTAAATGTTGTAGTTAGATGTCCAAAGGGTGAATGTAACGGTATAGAGGAGCGGTTCCTAACATTTCTTGAGCTCAACCCTAAACCAGCAACGGTACATGGCCCGCGACCCAAAACTAGCAATAGTACGTGACCCAAAACTAGCAATAGTACGTGACCCAAAACTAGCAATAGTGCGTGACCCAAAACTAGCAATAGTACGTGACCCAAAACTAGCAATAGTGCTATAGTACGTGACCCAAAACTAGCAATAGTGCGTGACTCGAGAACCAAGAAAAATATTTTTTTTAATACTGAAATTCAACAGAAATTATTTCAACAAAGAGCATCGAGTGAGGTGGTGGTTGTTATTTTAATATTTAGGTTTGAAAACATAACGTAGAAGGATTTCTCTCAGGGTATTGAGTGCCTTCACGTATGTTTTCACTGTTTCAGTGTCCACGTTATTTAAAGTGCCTACACGAATGTTTGCATTGCATCAGTCTCCACGTTATTCGAAGTCCAGACATGTTTTTCGGACTGGATTGTGAAGTAGTGTCCCTGAACGCGCATGCGCATAAATCTATTCCTGTTTAAATGTTTACATTTCTAGACACCTTCTGCCGGATGTAGAAATCTTATTGTTGTTTATGTTTACCTTTCCGCGCATTTTCTTTTCTGTTGAATGCAGAAATATTTTAGTTATTTATTTTTAGTTATTTTTCTTGGGTGCAGCAATCTTATAGTTGTTTATATTTCTGCATGCCCTTTCTTTTACTGAAGCTGAAATTTTCTTCTGCATAAACGAGCCCTAAAATGCTATATTGAACCTATCTTGTTATATGAAAGTGAATCATGGACAATAGGCACATCTGCACAAAAATCATTTGAAGCAGCAGAAATGTGGTTTATTAGAAGAATGTTGCGAATCCCCTGGACAGCAAAAATAAATAATGAAGAATGTATGAGAAGAGCAGGAGAGACAAAAAACCTTGTCAAAAAGATAAGAGACAGACAATGTACTTTCATAGGACATGCAATGAGAAGAGGGGGCATAGAAAATATTATAACAACAGGAAAAATAGAAGGAAGAAGATCAAGAGGAAGACCAAGAGAAATGATACTGGACAGTCTGACGGGATGGTGTGAGAGGAGATCACCAAGTGAGCTGATGGCTTGCATGAAGGATCATGTACTCTGTAGAAGTATAATAGCCAACGCCAGTCGGAACGGCACATGATGATGATGATGATGACGATGATGATGATGATGATGATAAACTGGTCACGTCACAAAACCAGGATTCATGACGGTTGCCTTTCCTAAACAACGTTGGGTTACAGGACATATTCATGTTCTCATAGTGGAGCTTACGCAGAAGGTGATTCATTTATATTCAATCATTTACATGAATTTAGTTCACCAAGGAACCTGGATTTAACAGCGCTGATGTAGATGTGAAAGCAAAATGACATTAAATAACCCAGGAAGAGAAGCAGCAGAAAGTTGAAAGATTGACCTCATCAATCGATGTCAACAAACTAAGTTGACATGTCAGATTAGCTGGCCGAAATAATGTGATTTTACCGCTAATAAAAGCAATCATCGGTGTTACACACAATCAATTAAAACCCTGCATTTGAAAACAACAAAATAACAGTGTTACAATATTCTTTTTTTATTTCCGCATAATAGTTGTCTTCTGTCAGAATGAATTTAGATAATACTTTGCTGTCAGAGCCCTGGGTACTTTATTTATACATTACTGGCTTAAAACATCAGGAAAAAAGCACTCAAGTGTTAACGTTTACCAGCGGTTATCTTTTCCTGCGCAATTGTGGTTATACACTCCCCTGGAATCCTTTAATAATTGCGAAAATATTGCAGCGAGTACAGAGATGTCGGCCACCTGATGGCGCGGACAACGGAAAATTGAAGGTGTATGTCCGTCTGACAAACTGTGGTTAATGAGTGCACTTTGAATTTAAACAAACCCTGTCCAGAAAACAGAATAATTATTCAGGAATTACAACTAGATGGTGCAGAGTTGCAAAAAAAAAAAATATATATATATATATATATATATATATGTCATTGACAGTAAGAAAGAGAGTTCTAAGATGCTATTTAGAACATATTCTACTTTATGCAAGTGGACTATGAAAAAAACAATTGGAACAAAAATAAATAAATGTTACTGAAATGTTGTTTTTAAATTAAGGAGGATGCTTCAAACACCATGGACAGCCAGAAAAATAAATGAAGAAATATTACAGCAGGCTAAAAGATATTCCAAACTGGCGCCATACACAAGAAAAAGACAATCAAAGTTTCTCGGACACATCAGCAGACATGAAGGTCTCCAAAAATTGGTCATGACCGGAAAGGTAAATGGCAAAAGAAAGAGAGGGCGAAGAAGACAGACATACCTAGATGACCTGACTGTGGTTTGGTGTGAGAAAAAGAAGAAGACAGACATACCTAGATGGCCTGACTGTGTGGTTTACTGTGAGAAGAAGAAAACAGACATACCTAGATGACTTAACTGTGTGGTTTACTGTGAGAAGAAGAAAACAGACATACCTAGATGGCCTGACTGTATGGTTTGATGTGAGAAGAAGAAGACAGACATACCTAGATGGCCTGACTGTATGGTTTGATGTGAGAAGAAGAAGACAGACATACCTAGATGGCCTGACTGTATGGTTTGGTGTGAGAAGATAGACATACCTAGATGGCCTGACTATGTGGTTTACTGTGAGAAGAAGAAAACAGTTATACCTAGATGACCTGACTGTATGGTTTGGTGTGAGAAGAAGAAGACAGATATGCCTAGATGGCCTGACTATGTGGTTTACTTATAGCAGTATTTCTCTTGGCTTAGGGGTTATAACCAGAATTGGTAATTAGGAAATAATTAATAGAGTGAGTACCCTTGCTTGAATGGTAGGTTGGTTGAGACCATTGAGCGGGGGTCTTGATTGATTGATTGATTGATTGATCTTTATTTCAAAAGCGTGCAGCATGGAGAAAACTGAGTGGGTAGTGATGGTATAAATACCACTCACGATTAGTCTAAGAGAGGGCCTTACTTGTTTTTGTTCGTAGGGGGAGAGCCTTACTTGATTGTTGTAGCAGGAGCCCTACTTGTTTGTGTTGTAGGAAGAACCTTAGTAGTTTTGATGTAGATGGAATCTCGTTTAGGAAGAATTTCTAGCAGTGGCAATTTGTTGGTAGTTAGTTGGAGGATTTAGTTTTTCTTGTGATGGCTGAGGTTTTGGGTGGAATGTTGTAAGTATGGTTTTATTTGTATAAGGACATTTGTAAGGTTTTCGCCCATATGGCGTTGAGTTCTCTCACGCCGGGCATTGTCATTGTAATTTCTGTTCAGCCTGATGACTACGTTTCCATCCTCATAATTTCACCCCTCATTTTCTCCATAAATAAATGTGTGTTGTCTGAAGATATAACTTCACCAATTGGCTTTGTTGGAATTCTCATTGTTTGACCAGTTTGTTTTGGTTGGAAGACTGCCAAGTTATGTTAAGTTGCTGTATCTGTATTATTCTGTGGAGTTGGAAGCCTGGGTGTCTTGTTGTATTTTCTCAGTGTGAAATTAGGTGGTTTTAGAACACCAACAACAAGAAGAAATTTATAAGGTGAAAATGTACTCCACAAGAAGATTTAATCAAACCAGTAGAAAACAATTTCAAATGTAGCCTAGAAAAATCATTTCAGTTGGCGCCAATACTATTATAGTGGTGCTTTAGAATTCTTAATAGTAAGTCTGTTACAGTGGTGCCGTGACCAGCCCTTTCTTTCACGGTCTGCCACAAATTGTTTTAACTGTTGCTTGTGGGCCGCTGGCTTCATTCACTTTCTATACTCTAATTGTGAAAACTTGGCAGGTCTCCAGTTGTAGTATTTTTTGTCTGCAGTGGTGTAGTACACACAGAGTTTTTTCTATTGTTACCCCATGCCCTAGATTACGATTATCGATCGATGACCTGTTTACTTTCTTAGCCTTGTTTTCTTGCTTGTGGCTCGTATGTCTGTGACATGCGCGGACTAGTGTTTCAGTCATTAGGGAATGTGTTGCTAGAGTAAGGATAGCTAGCTTAACAGTTTTGGAAGTTGCCTGCAGATAGATTAGGAGTTGATAGGTTTGTAGTTAGTTAGGGAGTCAAAATTGGAGTTCGGTTAGCTAGCTAGCGTTCGAATTTCGGTTGGTAGTTCTGTCCGCATTGGCTTCCCGACATCTTCTGCCGGAGAAGAAAAGGAGTCTAGATTAGGAAAAGAGTTGAGTTACATTGGCGTCCTTTTCTTCCTTCGAATTGGCGTCAGGGGTGTGTTGACGAGTCTTTGAGGCGTCTACTCAAGGCGGCGACGATGTCCAGCTTGCTCAGAATCTTGAGGGCACCTCTAACTCCTGGGCCCTAGGCAGCACAGTGAATGAAGCCATACCAGTAGCTTGTATCCAGTCCAGTGAAGCTGATCCTGAACCAGTGTCCTACCAGGAAACAATGCAGTTTGTTACGGTACATTTCGCTGGTACTACGTGGGAAGGGACAGGTAACAATTTGTAACTTAACTGTGACCTCTGAAATTTCAGCAAGAACTCAAGCCAGATCGTATAAACTGAACATTATTAACTATAGCCCAAGTAGTGAATATTGGATTTGTTGCTGTCATTCTCTTTGGAAGTTTGCTTGACAATTGAATAGTTCTGATTCGTCCAGTCGCCAGACATTAGTACGGGAGATATTGTAACTTTTGGGACTATTTTCAACTGTGAAACAATTTTGTTTTTGGAAATGAACATTCTGTTGATTTGAAGTTGCCAGATATGCTTATTCTGGAAAAGATTATCTATAAATTTCAGGAACATTATTGTGTTTTATACATTATGGACAATTATTTTGTACTGCTGTGCAAATTTTCTGGATTGGGATTAATTAGTATTTAGTTTACCATTTTGTTGTGATTTTGTATTAGCAATGATGATATTGATATTTGACATTAGTGTATGTGTCATTAATTTGAGTTTCTTTACTCTGATAGGTGCTAGAAGATTGAGGATTCTTAGTTAAAATTTTTCTGGAAGTTTGCCATTTGCTGTTGTTACTTAGTTTAATTAAAAAGTACAGCAATTATTCTGGACTGTATTAGGTGCAAGTATGGTTGGATTATTTTGAGTGGATTGGATATTGCTAATATTGTTGTTTTTTGTTTTTTGTTATAGATATTGGTTACATGTCTGAGTTTTTCCAGAAAGAGTCATGTCACTATGGAAGAGGTTAGGCTTTGTCATGCAATGCATTGGAAGTGTATCATAAGCCCTTGCAGTACTATTATTACATCTGGGATATCCCTGGGAGATTAAGCTGCAGTTGGAGATTCTCTTAAGCATATTTTTTTAGATTGTGTAGCTCTTGTGCAGCAATTAGTGAATGTTTTTTTAGTTTATTTTTGTATGATGGTTTTATTAGTAGTTAGTTATGATGGATGATAAATCATGTAGCCTTGAGTAAGGTGACATTACTGATGATGACTTATCAATAGCCAATTGTTATGGCATTTACCATGTTCAAATTGGTTATTTATCTTTGATGTGACAGCATTGCCTTGGATGTGACATTATTACCACGGATGTGATGTTATGAGGAGATTACACAAACAGGTGTAGTTCTCTGATTGGGTACCTAGGCCGGAACATGGAGTTTCCATGTGACCGAGCCTAAGGTAAAATTACCAGAGGGGGTCTTTTTTTAAGGACCTAGATATTACATTGTTTTGTTGCGCGTACATGTGGTACGTGGCACAGTCCCTTGGGGATAAATAAAAGGCAGATTAGCCTAATACCACAGTTTTGCCTATTCTGCATATGTTAATGTATATTTACATATGATTTAGAATGGATGATTATATATGATACTCAAAGTTTTGCCTATTCTGCATATGTTTAATGGATAATTACATATGATTTAGAATGGATGATTATATATGATACTCAAATTTTTGCCTATTCTGCATATGTTTAATGGATATTTACATATGTTTTATAATGGATGACTGATATTTGTAACCCAGATGAATCTATTCTGCGTATGCACCGCATATAGCTGCATTTGTCGGTAATAGCAGATTATTTGGAGTACCAGAGTTTACCTATTCTATGTATGTGTATTGAGGAGTCACACATAATAGAAATAGATGATTGTATATGAAGTGGACATGGGCTGAGTATAGCTGAATGTCACAGGAACAGTTTAAGGGTATAGTCAGAGTATGAAGTTCTATATTGAGAGTCGATTATTATCTTTGAATTAGCCTGGAGTTATATTATAATCTAGATTGGTAGATTGGTTTTTTGAGAGTTTTGACAGGCAAAACTCTACTTTTTGGGAGGGGGGAATATTATAGCAGTATTCTCTTGGCTTAGGGGTTATAACCAGGATTGGTAATTAGGAAATAATTATAGAGTGAGTACCCTTGTTTGAATGGTAGGTTGGTTGAGACCATTGAGCGGGGGTCTTGATTGATTGATTGATTGATTGATCTTTATTTCAAAAGCGTGCAGCATGGAGAAAACTGAGTGGGTGGTGATGGTATAAATACCACTCACGATTAGTCTAAGAGAGGGCCTTACTTGTTTTTGTGCGTAGGGGGAGAGCCTAACTTGTTTGTGTGTAGGAAGAGCCTTACTTGTTTGTGTGGTAGGAAGAACCTTAGTAGTTTTGATGTAGTTGGAATCTCGTTTAGGAAGAGTTTCTAGCAGTGGCAATTTGTTGGTAGTTAGTTGGAGGATTTAGTTTTTCTTGTGAAGGTTATGGTTTTTGGGTGGAACGTTGTAAGTATGATTTTATGTGTATAGGACATTGTAAGGTTTTCGCCCATATGGCGTAGAGTTCTCTCACGCCGGGCATTGTCATTGTAATTTCTGTTCAGCCTGATGACTACGTTTCCATCCTCATAATTTCACCCCTCATTTTGTCCATCAATAAATGTGTGTTGTCTGAAGATATAACTACACCAATTGGCTTTGTTGGAATTCTCATTGTTGACCAGTTTGTTTTGGTTGGAAGACTGCCAAGTTATGTTAAGTTGTTGTATCTGTATTATTCTGTGGAGTTGGAAGCCTGGGTGTCTTGTTGTATTTTCTCAGTGTGTAGCATAGAAAATTAGGTGGTTTTAGAACACCAACAACAAGAAGAAATTTATAAGATGAAAATGTACTCCACAAGAAGATTTAATCAAACCAGTAGAAAACAATTTCAAATGTAGCCTAGAAAATCATTTCAGTGGCGCCAATACTGTTTCAGGGGTGCCAAATTATATAAATAGCATTCTGTTACAGTGATGCCGTGACCAGCCCTTTCTTTCACGGTAGGCAACAATTTGTTTTAGCTGTTGCTCGTGGGCCGCTGGTTTCGTTCACTGTCTATATTCTAATTGTGAAAACTTGGTAGGTCTCCATGTGTGTAGTAATTTTTTGTCTGCAGTGGTGTAGTACACACATAATTTTTCTATTGTTACCCCATGCCCTAGATTACGATTATCGATCGATGACCTTTTTATTTTCTCAGCCTTGTTTTCTTGCTTGTGGCTCGTTTGTCTGTGACATGCGCGGACTAGTGTTTCGGTCATTAGTGAATGTGTTGTAGAGTAAGGATAGCTAGCTTAGCATTTTTGGAAGTTGCCTGCAGATAGATTAGGAATTGATAGGTTTGTAGTTAGTTAGGGAGTCAAGACTGGAGTTCGGTTAGCTAGCTAGCGTTCGAATTTCGGTTAGTAGTTCTGTCAGCATTGGCTTCCCGACATCTTCTGCCGGAGAAGAAAAGGAGTCTAGATTAGGAAAAAGAGTTGAGTCACATTGGCGTCCTTTTCTTCCTTCGAATTGGCGTCAGGGGTGTGTTGACGAGTCTTTGAGGCGTCTACTCAAGGCGGCGACGATGTCCAGCTTGCTCAGAATCTTGGGGGCACCTCTAGCTCCTGGGCTCTAGGCAGCACAGTGAATGAAGCCATACCAGTAGCTTGTATCCAGTCCAGTGAAGCTGATCCTGAACCAGTTTCCTACCAGGAAACAATGCAGTTTGTTACGGCACATTTCGCTGGTACTACGTGGGAAGGGACAGGTAACAATTTGTAACTTAACTGTGACCTCTGAATTTCAGCAAGAACTCAAGCCAGATCGTATAAACTGAACATTATTAACTATAGCCCAAGTAGTGAATATTGGATTTGTTGCTGTCATTCTCTTTGGAAGTTTGCTTGACAATTGAATAGTTCTGATTCGTCCAGTCGCCAGACATTAGTACGGGAGATATTGTAACTTTTGGGACTATTTTCAACTGTGAAACAATTTGTTTTTGGAAATGAACATTCTGTTGATTTGAAGTTGCCAGATATGCTTATTCTGGAAAAGATTATCTATAAATTTCAGGAACATTATTGTGTTTTATACATTATGGACAATTATTTTGTACTGCTGTGCAAATTTTCTGGATTGGGATTAATTAGTATTTAGTTTACCATTTTGTTGTGATTTTGTATTAGCAATGATGATATTGATATTTGACATTAGTGTATGTGTCATTAATTTGAGTTTCTTTACTCTGATAGGTGCTAGAAGATTGAGGATTCTTAGTTAAAATTTTTCTGGAAGTTTGCCATTTGCTGTTGTTACTTAGTTTAATTAAAAAGTACAGCAATTATTCTGGACTGTATTAGGTGCAAGTATGGTTGGATTATTTTGAGTGGATTGGATATTACTAATATTGTTTTTTTTTGTTTTTTTGTTATAGATATTGGTTACATGTCTGAGTTTTTCCAGAAAGAGTCATGTCACTATGGAAGAGGTTAGGCTTTGTCATGCAATGCATTGGAAGTGTATCATAAGCCCTTGCAGTACTATTATTACATCTGGGATATCCCTGGGAGATTAAGCTGCAGTTGGAGATTCTCTTAAGCATATTTTTTTTAGATTGTATAGTTCTTGTGCAGCAATTAGTGAATGTTTTTTTCTTTTAGTTTATTTTTTGTATGATGGTTTTATTAGTAGTTAGTTATGATGGATGATAAATCATGTAGCCTTGAATAAGGTGACATTACTGATGATGACTTATCAATAGCCAATTGTTATGGCATATACCTTGTTCATATTGGTTATTTATCTTTGATGTGACAGCATTGCCTCGGATGTGACATTATTACCACGGATGTGATGTTATGAGGAGATTACACAAACAGGTGTAGTTCTCTGATTGGGTACCTAGGCCGGAACATGGAGTTTCCATGTGACCGAGCCTAAGGTAAAATTACCAGAGGGGGTCTTTTTTTTAAGGACCTAGATATTACATTGTTTTGTTGCGCGTACATGTGGTACGTGGCACAGTCCCTTGGTGATAAATAAAAGGCAGATTAGCCTAATACCACAGTTTTGCCTATTCTGCATATGTTAATGTATATTTACATATGATCTAAAATGGATGATTATATATTATACTCAAAGTTTTGCCTATTCTGCATATGTTTAATGGATAATTACATATGATTTAGAATGGATGATTATATATGATACTCAAAGTTTTGCCTATTCTACATATGTTTAATGGATATTTACATATGTTTTATAATGGATGACTGATATTTGTAACCCAGATGAACCTATTCTGCGTATGCACCGCATATAGCTGCATTTGTCGGTAATAGCAGATTATTTGGAGTACCAGAGTTTACCTATTCTATGTATGTGTATTGAGGAGTCACACATAATAGAAATAGATGATTGTATATGAAGTGGACATGGGCTGAGTATAGCTGAATGTCACAGGAACAGTTTAAGGGTATAGTCAGAGTATGAAGTTCTATATTGAGAGTCGATTATTATCTTTGAATTAGCCTGGAGTTATATTATAATCTAGATTGGTAGATTGGTTTTTTGAGAGTTTTGACAGGCAAAACTCTACTTTTTGGGAGGGGGGAATATTATAGCAGTATTTCTCTTGGCTTAGGGGTTATAACCAGGATTGGTAATTAGGAAATAATTAATAGAGTGAGTACCCTTGTTTGAATGGTAGGTTGGTTGAGACCATTGAGCGGGGGTCTTGATTGATTGATTGATTGATTGATCTTTATTTCAAAAGCGTGCAGCATGGAGAAAACTGAGTGGGTGGTGATGGTATAAATACCACTCACGATTAGTCTAAGAGAGGGCCTTACTTGTTTTTGTGCGTAGGGGGAGAGCCTTACTTGATTGTTGTAGCTGGAGCCCTACTTGTTTGTGTTGTAGGAAGAACCTTAGTAGTTTTGATGTAGATGGAATCTCGTTTAGGAAGAATTTCTAGCAGTGGCAATTTGTTGGTAGTTAGTTGGAGGATTTAGTTTTTCTTGTGATGGCTGAGGTTTTGGGTGGAATGTTGTAAGTATGGTTTATTTGTATAAGGACATTTGTAAGGTTTTCGCCCATGTGGCGTAGAGTTTTCTCACGCCGGGCATTGTCATTGTAATTTCTGTTCAGCCTGATGGCTACGTTTCCATTCTCATAATTTAACCCCTCATTTTCTCCATAAATAAATGTGTGTTGTCTGAAGATATAACTTCACCAATTGGCTTTGTTGGAATTCTCATTGTTTGACCAGTTTGTTTTGGTTGGAAGACTGCCAAGTTATGTTAAGTTGTTGTATCTGTATTATTCTGTGGAGTTGGAAGCCTGGGTGTCTTGTTGTATTTTCTCAGTGTGAAATTAGGTGGTTTTAGAACACCAACAACAAGAAGAAATTTATAAGGTGAAAATGTACTCCACAAGAAGATTTAATCAAACCAGTAGAAAACAATTTCAAATGTAGCCTAGAAAAATTATTTCAGTTGGCGCCAATACTATTTCAGGGGTGCCTTAAATTATATATATAGTCATTCTATTACATACTATGAGAAGAAGAAAACAGACATAACTAGATGACCTGACTGTATGGTTTGGTGTGAGAAGAAGAAGACAGACATACCTAGATGGCCTGACTATGTGGTTTACTGTGAGAAGAAGAAAACAGATATACCTAGATGACCTGACTGTGTGGTTTGGTGTGAGAAGAAAAAAACAGACATACCTAGATGACCTGACTGTATGGTTTGGTGTGAGAAGAAGAAAATAAACATACCTATATGACCTGACTGTATGGTTTGGTGTGAGAAGAAGAAAACAGACATACCTAGATGGCCTGACTATGTGGTTTACTGTGAGAAGAAGAAAACAAATATACCTATATGACCTGACTGTGTGGTTTTGTGTGAGAAGAAGAAAACAGACATACCTAGATGACCTGACTGTATGGTTTGGTGTGAGAGAAAGAAAATAGACATACCTAAATGACCTGACTGTATGGTTTGGTGTGAGAAGAAGAAAATAGACATACCTTTATGACCTGACTATGTGGTTTACTGTGAGAAGAAGAAAACAGATTTACCTAGATGACCTGACTGATAGTTTAGTGTGAAAACAACAATTTAATTGATTCGAGACACGGAAAAGACCGAGCAAGATGGGTAACAAGCATTGAGAACCTTCTTCTTCTTCTTCGTTCGCTTCTACCACCAAGACCGCACTGTGATCCTATTGAATTTACGCCTGTGGTCTTCGTTAAGTCCCGTGGTCTCTTGTGGTCCCCAAAAGGGCCACACGAGATTCCCGAGAGGACCACAAGAGGTTCAGAGTATCGCAGGGCTTTAGCCTGTATTGTTGGTGGGTCTCAGAAGCGGGATTGCGTGACACCGTGGTTTTCATTGCACCAGTTTAGTCTAGAGTTTGGACTTTCTCACCGGAAGACCTTGACGTGTTTAGAATATCAGTGCATCCCCGCTGGGTGAGAGGTGGTAGTCCACCCAGGCCAGAGTTAGACTTTCTCACCAGAAAACCTCAGCGTGATTAGGATACGCAAACATCCCCGCCGGGTGAGAGGAGGTTGCCTATCTAGACTTTACTGGTCCAGTGTCTCCGACTTCAGCATTTTGTGGTCGTGGCCGCTACCCTTCCTAGTTGTGACCAGGATGGAGCTTTTGTCCAGGAGGACGAATCCTCGCCACTAGTGACTTCCACCCCTGGGTTGAGCCGGTTTAGGCATATTATCCCAGTATGGGCGTGTTTGGGACGTGACCGACCTCTAGAGCAGAGGTACCGTGACATGCGTAGCCTTCAAGTTTCACCACTGGTATGAGACGGTTTAGGTATATTTCACCAGTATGGGTGTGTATATCGGGCGTGACCGACCTCTAGAGCGGAGGTGGCGTGACATGCATGGCCATCAAGCTTCACCCCTCGTGTATGCCGGTTTAGGTATATTTCACCAGTGTAGGTGTATTTCGGACGTGGCTGACCTCTAGAGCAGAGGCGCCGTGGTATGTGTAGCTCTTGCGGCGATACTACTGGACATATCGATTAAGTTTCACTTTATCCTTTCCTTCACCTTTTCACATTGGCGCTGCACAGCAACCCTTACTTCTTTTCCGCAGTATCTTCCTTTAACGGGAGGAGCTTCACTCCATGCGCGGCATCCGAAAAGTCTCGCCAGCAGTGTCTTAACCTTTGGGTTAAGCCTGTTCAGGCATTTCACCCGATATGAGTACGCTTTGGACGTGGCCGACCTCAAGACCAGAGGTGCCGTGATTTGACTGTTCGCTTCACCTTATCTTTTCTACCACCTTTTCCGCAGTGGTGCCATGCGACAACCCCATTTGCACCTTTCTTCATTGGCCGGGAGGAGCACCGCTCCACGCACGGCAGCTGAAGAATCTCGCCAGCAGCGGTAGATGAGCTACCAAACGTGCCTCTCATCTACCCTAAGTGTCTGGTTTTCAGGCGCCAGATGTTCGCCTTCGCCCCTTCTCCTGTCAGTTTAAACAGTTCTGCCACGGGAAGGCCAGGAGCTGGACTTGACTGCCAGAGGCTGTTTGAGACGCACGCCGTTGGAGTGGAGATTGAATTCTCCACCCCACCTCCGGCAATAACAGTCCTTAGAACCATTGAGACCCTAAATAATTTCGTTTCTCACAACCAATACCGGTCCTCCTTATCTAAATCGCTAAGATATACTTCGAAATGCAGTGTCAACTGGAAGATCGCGGGTTCAATTCCGGGATGGGTAAAAAAGAAACATTTCACAAGACCTACCCCCCCACCTTCTTCACAAGACCTCTGGGAGTCATGACTTTTAGCAGAAAAGAAAATAATAACAGCCATAATAATAAACAGGTAGAAACGCTTGTACGAATATAAATTAACTTCATCACAGGTTATCTACCTTTTCAACAAGACAGGCAACTGTCGTTTATCTGGACATGTTTATTCAAGTGTCAAAAAACCTCAGATGCTTCGAACTAGTCAAGCTCATGTCGTCTCCTCGTCTGCCCGGGATCTCCAAGCTTAGGTTCAGTATCCGCCCTCGCTATGATTTACGCACAAGTACAAGATACAGGAATACAAGCGGGAGGAATACTGATTTAAAACTGATACCAGACTGGATACGTCAGAGAGTTATGTACCTTACACTAGAGTTATGTACCTTACACTAGAGAGTTCTGTCCCTCTATTTTCCGGATTGTTGCATCTGTTCTAGGATTGTTTAAAACGAAAGAAGAGAATATCTTAAGATAAAGTGACGATTAACTTTTAAAAGAATAAGATTCAGGGATAGAATGATATACTTAAGACAAGCTGACAGACAGACTGATAAATGTATGATCAGACCTGGATGTATGATCTTGTTGATGGATTGTGTGACAGAAAGTATATAATCTGATGATGATGATAATGATGATGATGGTGATGATGATTTATTGAAAAGGGGATATAACAAAAGAAAAGCTAAAAACAAAATTAGATAAAATATATAAACTGAGACTGGAAATATTTAGTTATAATTTATATATTATAATAGTTTATTGTGACGAAATAGACACTCAGGTTTGTGTTACAGAGGGAATTTTTTTTTTTGGGGGGGGGGGGGGGAATTGTGTGATGGTGATAGCGAGAGAAAGCGAGAGAGGGAAGCAGACAGAGGAAAAGTGAGAGAGTAAACGGAAAAAGAGACCGGGAGGTGAGAAACAGAGGGAGACGGAGAGAGAGAGAAGGTGAGAGAGAGGAGAAAGAGAGATATGAAGGAGCGAAAGAGAGACGGAAGTAAAATGAATTCTTACACTTTCAAGCCTTCGATGTGGGAAGAGGTCAGACCTGCTTGTGACAGATTAGGCTTGGGGGCCCCAAAGGAAAGGGACCCTAGGGTGATGGGAGAAAAACTCCGCAGATACAGATTTCTGATTGATCAGTTTTATATCAAGAGAGATGACGGGTGCATGTTGGGAGGTAAGGCTCCTATTAAGTTTATAGCCTAAGGACCTGTGTGATGATTAATTCACCAGCGGCAAAGGCGAAATCTCTGACACGTTGCTGCCGATTTTGTGTAAAATCATAGCGAATGAATACGAAAGCGTTAGGTAGGTATTTAAATCCTGAAAGAATCCATATTAACTCAGCACAGTGTACCGCGAAGCCTCGCAGAGACCTGAAAATATCGGTCACACAGTTCTCAACTAACGGACCTTGACATGGGAACTTGATTCAGTTAAAGGGACATAATGCATTTAAAATTAATTGTTTGACCGTACTTGAGGGGGCGTAACTCTCTGGGGATTTTTTTTTTTTTTAAACAGAAGTTTGAAGGCAATACAGTTTAACATGAACTGCACATTTTTGTACTTTTTGTGTTGGACAAAGAAAAACTGTCAACTTAGACAGTCCATAGCTGTAGACTGTTTTATATCTAGTGTGAAGTCCCAAATGATTATAAAAAAACAGAATTGATTGCTTTTGTTAAGACGTCTTTGACATAGGATAGAGTACTGGCGTGTTCACAGGTCCATAAATTTGCTCTAGAGCAACTATCTCAGCTCTCACAAGATATGTAATACTTGCACTAGCCCGCCATGAAATAAACACATATAGCGAAATATCTAACTATGAAAAGCTAATCCATCTCAGACATGACAAGCCTCGGGAAGAAGTGATATCTCACCAAAATAAAATATTTTAAAAATGGATTCTTTCATAGACAACACTGAAGTCCTAAAGATGAAGCAGAAATACGACAGGTTTCTGATGGCGGACAACAGCATGTCTGGCGGAAACACAAGACATAATTTGTTACAGGATTTTGAGGAAACCCCGGTAAAATCGCTGAAGCTGACTGATAGCAGATCTGTTAAGAGATCATTTGCAAGTGTTTCAGCAGCAATTGATGATGAAAACTCTGTATCAAGGAAGCAGCTGACCTCAAGGAATGCTGATATCATTAAACTCAAGGCCACTATCTCACAGATGGAAGCTCATATGGCATCTATGGAAAAGTCAGCTTGTGAAGCAAGAATAGAGTATGATAAACAAGTCATGAAACTCAAGGCAGAAAAGGATAGGGAAGTTTCAAAAGCAGCAGAGGTAAAGTCCAAACTGAACTATGTGATGGAGAGGGAAAAAATTTCCAGAGAAGAGCTGCAGAGACTGAAGGAGGAGCTACAGCATCAGAAACTGGACATGGAAAAGAGGCTACTGGTCACTCAGAAGGAAAAATTTGATCTGGCTGATCGAGCTCAGAAGGCAAAATCAGATTGGCTGAAACTGGAGTCGGAGCTACGTTCCCAAATTTTGTCTCAAATGCAAGAGATCTCAAATCTCCAGACAAAGTATAGTGAAGCTAAGACACAGTTAGAACTATGGGAAAAAGTTCGCACAGAAAGCATTGAACAGAGTAGGGAAATTGAGAAGCTGAAGGCTGACTTGCAAGAAGAACAACGAAAGAACAAGGATTTGCTGCGAGAACTTTCAGAGCATGAAGAAAACTTGTTGATCACCGAAGCCCTCAAAAGTGACCTTGATCTCGTTCCGAGCATGAAAAATGAGCTGGAGAAACTTCGTATGGATAATGAACAGCTACGCTACAATGAGCAGAACACTATTCTGCTGGAGGAGGAGGTTCTTAGCTTGAAGAAGAAGGTGGAGCTTCTTACTCCGGCTCAGGAACGCCTTGCTGAGCTTGAAGTTGAAAACGAGGAGCTGCAAGGTAGGCTGCATCGTTGGGAAACAGCTGACACAAGTGGTAGCAGGAGACCTCAATCCCCGAGTTCATTGACAAGGCGCATCCAAGAACTGGAGACAAACCAGGCTCACATGATGCTGTCTCAGGGAGAGTTACAGTCCAATTTGAACAGCACACAGCACAAACTAGACCAGGCCTTGGCGGAGAATCTCAGACTGCAGGCAGAGCTCACAGCAGAGAAAAGCACAATTTCTCAGTCTAATGATGTTATAAAACAGCTCCGACGGAAGTTACTTCTAGTGACCAGGGAAAGGGACAGCTACAAAGGTCTCCTGGACACATATGAGAGCGAGGTCACTGTTAACTTTGATGCAGAAAAGAAAGCACAGATCCAGAACCTAGAGACCACCCTCCAAGGCTACAAGGAGCACTGTGCAGAACTTGAATCTGAAATAAGCACACTGAGAGAGACATTAGGAGGAGCACAGACTCGGACGTATCAAATGCAGCAGCAGCTACAAAGTGTTACATCCTCAGATCACCGAACATCATCAAAAGAAGACCAAGATCTCATCAGACAGTTACGAGAACGTGTTTCAGAGCTGGAAGTTAATTTAATGAAAACCCAGGATGAAAAGGACATTCTTGAAGCCAGAATAGAGCAAAGAAACTTGCAGGGTGACTATGACCCCTCAAGGACAAAAGTCCTACACCTGACACTGAACCCCAGTGCTCTTGCTCAGAAAGCTCGCCAGGAAGAGCTGGAGCAGCTGAAAGAAGAGAATGAGAGACTCAGAAAACGGAATCAGATTCTAGAGGAGCACGGAGGACTTGTAGAGGACCTGACTTTGCAAGTGCAGGAGAAGCTGCAGCATCCTTGTCCGAGTAAAGAAGTTGAAGATATGAAGGCACAGTTGGTACGAGAAGAGATGCGGAATAAACGACTGATGGAAGTTTTCAAGAAGACAAGTCAAGAATTTCGAGAGATATGCTACCAGCTAACAGGTTATAAGATCGACATTCCTTGCTCTAATCAGTATAGACTGACTAGTATGTATGCAGAAATCCAGCGAGATTATTTCTTATTTCAGCAAAACAACCAGGGTGAGATCCAGATGCTCCAGACAGACTTTTCTATGACCCTGCAGGAAGCTATGGAGATGTACCTGCAGAGACAGAACAGCATACCCATGTTCCTTAGCCACGTCACCATGGATTTGTTCAGTAGACAGACGATGAGTTTAGGGTAGTGATTCAGCTGTAAGAAGACAACACTCAGGCCTGAGCTAAACAAATACACACACACGCGCGCACTCTCTCTCCCTCTCTCTCTCTCTCTCTCTTGACTTGAAAAGCCAAAGAAATAAACATCTTGATTTCAAGAACAACAGTGCTGTATATATCACTAAAGGTCTGATGTTTTAAAATTGGCCAGCATTTATAGTGTTTGTTCTTTCTTAAAGAGTAACTGTTTTTGGAGGTGGGCTTGTTACACAAGAAGCCAAACTAGAGGTGAACATTATATACTAGAGGCTAAAGTAGTGATGAACTTAGTCCAGCAGAAGCAAAATGAGAGGTGAAGTTGGTACACCAGAGACCAAATTTAGGTTTGTACCTGAAATTACAGAAAGGCCATTAAAAAGTAAAATAAAATAATAACAAATTGCGATAAATTTGCAACTCTTTTATCCAGATTCTGAAAATGAAATAGACTGTCTGTAAGAGAGCAAGATACATTGCTTTAAGATAGATGTGATGAAAAAAAACAAAACAACTTTAGTACTTAAGATGTAAGACTTAGAATCCATGTCCTGTAGTATTTGCATGCTGTAGGGGAGTGAAGTATTAGTACCTTCACATTTCCATGATGCTACAGCATTTGAGGTAGGGATGCTAGCACCTGTCCTCACAGCCTGTGTTTTCCCAGGGAAACCTTAGCTACCTATATTTTAAGACTGGGTTGGTCCTGGTGGCAGTCGGTCTGAAAACTTCTGCCCGAGTGAAAAATTGAAATGGAAGAGTACAAAAAGCCAAAAAAAAAAAAATTATTTTCAAAATGGTGTGATTCATTGTTCGAATAAACTCTTAATTTTGAAAAAAAAAAAAAAAAATACTTGCACTAGAGCAACTATCTCAGCTCTCACAAGATATGTAATACTTGCACTAGAGCAACTATCTCAGCTCTCACAAGATATGTAATACTTGCACTAGAGCAACTATCTCAGCTCTCACAAGATATGTAATACTTGCACTTTTGTGCTTTTGGCTAAGATCAAAGTGTAGTTCTGCGCTCTGTAGAATGTACACTTTGTTATTTTGGAACCAACGAGGTGTTTGAGGCCTGCCCTGCACATTGACTGCCGGGGGTAAGGTCTGCATCTTGTTACGGGTGGGCCCTGTTTGCAGTACCACCGGGTCATGGCCTGTTGTTTTCGTTGTCTCAAAAAAAAAAAAAATACTTGCACTAGAGCAACTATCTCAGCTCTCACAAGATATGTAATACTTGCACTAGAGCAACTATCTCAGCTCTCACATGATATGTAATACTTGCACTAGAGCAACTATCTCAGCTCTCACAAGATATGTAATACTTGCACTAGAGCAACTATCTCAGCTCTCACAAGATATGTAATACTTGCTCTAGAGCAACTATCTAGGCTCTCATAAGATATGTAACACTTGCTGATTCTTGTACCTCAGCACAGACATCTACTCCACACAGTAAAGCCATACAAAGCTGAAGAATCACAATAACAAAAAAAAAAAAAAACATTCCCCTTGCAGCAAACCATTCGACTTCATACCATTACTAAAACTCTAAAAGAATGTGATCACTTCTTTATTTCTCATTTCCTTGCTCTGCACATCAAAAACACCACATGAGATATTGATATTCTCATCCACAAAGCACACAAGACTGAATTTGATTGGTGGGGCAGGAGAAATGACAGGACCCAACCTCAAAAATTAACAAGTGTTAGAGACATGAGGGAGTGCCACATTGTCCTCTCATGCCAAGGCAGTTGATCACTTTACTGGAAACTTGGATTCCAGTCATGTCTAAAGGTAAAGGTAATCCTGTCATGCCTTAGAGCCACATAGGGATATGGTGTTAGTGCCCATATTTTCCTAAAGAGCTTGTTCATTTTTGTAGGCAAATCTCAACAATTATATTCCCTCACACGCTGCGACAAACCTCATTGTTTTCCAGAATACTGCGTAATTGTACATAGAATTAAAACTTGTCATATATCATTTGAGACAGACAATAATAATCATAAGAGAAATAATGACTGCAGTAAAACTGGTTTTAAGTGTGTAATTTTTCATCTATTTTTCACATTTTTAATCTGTTGTGTTGTTTTTGTATGTGATCCTTGAAAAAGGCATTTGCTGAAATACTGGATTGTTGCATCTTATTTTCTATCACTCTAACTCCTTACCTCACTTTTTCTATTTTTCTTTGAAACATTCTATTTACTCTCCAGAATGAAAGCAAACATTTTAAAACTATCAGACTCGGTAATGATATAAGTTGTTCAGTACCATGATGCTCAAAAACTTCCATGAACACAAACAACTGACACATACCTGCTACAACAGATAAAAAAACAGTTATTATGTGACATACCTGCTTAAGCAGATAAAAAAACAGCTATTATGTGACATACCTGCTTAAACAGATAAAAAAACAGCTATTATGTGACATACCTGCTTAAACAGATAAAAAAACAGCTATTATGTGACACATACCTGCTACAACAGATAAAAACAGCTATTATTTGACACATACCTGCTACAACAGATAAAAAACAGTTATTATATGACATACCTGCTACAACAGATAAAAACAGCTATTATGTGACATACCTGCTACAACATATAAAAAACAGCTATTATGTGACATACTTGCTCAATAGATAAAAAAATAGCTATTATTGTTACATGCCTGCTACAGCAGATAAAAAACAGTTATTATTGTTACAACAATAATAATTTTGAGAAATTTCACCGATACGCTTCCCTGTAACAAGGGTTTTTCTTTATTTTCTGCATCACAGAATTTAAAATAAATTCACGTGTACTTGAGTAACATTTTTTAACAAGAATAGCAAAAAGTACAGCACTTGTAAGTGCATTTGTTGACACTGCGACCTTTGAACTTTTTACAAACAGTTATCCACTTCAGTCCTCAAAATCAAGGCTGTCTGCTTCAAGGTCAGCATCTGAATCTGTGTCACTAAAGCTGAATTCAACTTTTCCTAAGAAAAAAAAGCAAAGAAAATGTTCTGATACATAAAAAGTTAACCATTCTAAAAATTCATTTTTTGCAAATGACCATATAAATGGCTTTGTTTAAAATTACAAGTAAAATAACAGCATGTGTTTACACTGATTCACTTTTTGGAAATTCAAATATTAACTACTGTGTAGGCTACATTTAGACCTTGCCCATTTCCTGGTTAAAAACACAGCAGGTGTGTTTATTATAAATCCTTTGTGTGGTCTTGAATTATATGTCAGGTTGCCCAACAGTTAATAGAATGTTTAGCTTTGGTGTTAATGGTAAATGAAAAAAAAATTTTTTTAGCTTTAACATAGTTATACTAGGAACATATTTTATCCATAAATGTTCTTTTTTTAGCCTTTGATACCTCACAGATATGTACATATTGTATTCTAGTGTGACTTGCTCTGCAAGTATCTGCTTCCAAAGGAAGTTTCCCAAAGACAAGTATTGAGTACACATAATCACAACTGAGTTGATTAGAACATAATGAAAATGATCTACACACTGCTTCATGCATTCTAAGTGAAATCTATTCACTAGCAGCTGCGATTCTGCTATGCTCATTTAAGTGTACAGAGTAATAAAAGATTAGGACCAAGAGAAATGTGTCAATTAACAGCGAAAAATGAATGTGTCAATTAACAGTGAAGTACCAAAATAAAGAATATTCATAGACAAGAAAATTTTAATTGCAGCCGTAAACACACCTGGTTTTAATGGGCTCATTTTCTTCTTCAAAGTCATACCCACATTTTGAGGCTTCATTGCAGTGCCATCCTTCAGACAAAATGTGAGGGCATCGATTTCATCATCTGTGTTATTCAAACTAATACTGCTGATGTTTGATATGTCTGACAAACTTGCAGCATCATCATCATTACCTTTCAATGCAGCAGAACTTTTGTCTGAGCTAAAGATAGATTTTTTGGGACTACCTGTGAACAACAACAAAAAAACATTAAAAAATAGCAACATACAAAATATAACTTTCCCCGTACACATAATCAGAATAATAAATAAAAGGGGGAAAAGAAACTTACATTAGAAAGGAAAACTAATAAATTCATCATATGTCCCTGTCCAGATCACAATAATCTAAGTAGTACTTCTTAGAAGATGGAGTATGTAATTCTCAACTTTTACTGAGAAACATCCATCAAAATGAAAGTGAAATTTCTAGTTCAGTCTCATTCTTTTGTTAACTAGCCTGGCAATATATGAAACAAGCATAAAAAGATTACCTTCATACACAGCATTACTGTCATTATAACAGGTACATCTTGTCTTGTCTTGTCTTGTCTTGTCTTGTCTTGTCTTGTCTTGTCTACTATCTCCCTGGGTCTGTGAGCTGGTGGTCTGTACAGATGATGCTGTGATGGTGTCAGGGCACAGCATTATATCGGCGTGGGGGTGGGTTATGGCAGCTATTTTTTCAGTCCCGGGGTGCAGTTAAAAAGCAGGGGGTGTGCTATGCTTCTTTAGCAGATTCCACCACCATGGGGACTGTGGCAATCCCTGCCCCGTTAGCTAGGCTAGGCCTGTTACTAGGGGTACCAATGTAGTGGTGGGACAGGGTCTTGGTCAGTTATGGTTTGCTAACCCTGACACTGGCATATCAGCTACGGGTCACTGATTGCCTAATTGGACAGCGTCTTTGCCCCCTATAACAGGTATAAAAATGTTATTGTTATACATTAAAAAACACAAAGCATATCACACATTTGGCCACAATAATTAGTGTTAGTGACGATTAACCCTTTCAAACTAAAGATAGAAGATGCAAATAGACTGTACTGTGTGTTACAAATGTGGTTTATTGTTACTTTGGCTAGTTATACTAATAAAATATTAACTGACTGAGAAAAACTACTTAATATACTGATGATCAGCAACTCCGATAAACAGTCAACATCCAGCTGCTTCAGAACTATTTTCTGAGGTGAAAAGACCTGTTATTATTAATTAATTGTTGTGCTTCATTTAATACATATTTACACCTTAAACATACAGACAGTGAGAGTTTAAATGTACTTTTAAAATTACTGTCTTTTCTAGTCTCCTTCCTCTATACCTTTCAGTGTTGAGAGGACAAACAGAAGTCTGACAGGACTCCGTGATTTGCTTCACATAATGGGATATTCAAGGCTTCTGTAATTTCCTCCTGTCCTTGTGTGGGTGGCCTCTTCCTCTTTTACCCACAGATCTAGTGTGAATAATTTTTTGTAGTGTACTGTCTGGCATAGCCATGTAACGTGGCCAAACCATTTGACTTGCTGTTTCCGAATGTAGCATAATACTGATGTTACTGCAACCACAGCCTTGATGGTGCCATTTCTTGTTTGGGGTTTTCTTATCACATTTAGTATTCTCCTTAAACACCCCATTTCTGTCATGATGACTCTTCTTTTGTGTTTGGCTGTTAGTGTCCAAGTTTTACACTGACAGCATAGAGATGGGAGGAAAACCGTGTTGTACAGTGCACTTTTTATTTCAGTTGTGATGTATTTGTTTTTCAGTAAAGGATTCATTCATCCAATGATCTGATTTGCTTTGTTGCATCTGTTCTCAGTCTTAGCATCTATTTCCCCTGAAGATGAAATTATGCAACCAAGGGCTGGTTGTCTAGGAAGATCTTTGTTCAGATTTTTTCTCTCGCTATGGCCATGGCTTCTGTTTTTTCAGCGCTGATCTTCATGTTGTGACTTTTACATGCCCTTGCTAAGTTATCTATGTTCTGCTGTAGGTCTTTTTCTGATGTGACTGTGCTTGGTTGTCCAAAAAAGGAGTTCATTTATGGTCCAGCAATTAAATTCTTTTTTTGGTGATCAAACAAATGAAATAAAACTTTACTTTGAACTAGGATATACCAAAGAAAGAAACTGCTGTAAGTAATGTTTCTTACTTAGCCAGTTCTGTGAATGCAGCAATGGTTCTTGGGACTGAGACATCTCTATTCTTCTCTCAAGACTGTCTAGTTTGGAGTTCAAAGAGTTAACAGTCAATCTGTCAGACAGAAACCAGTATTTATAATACACCCTAAATGAAAATGTATTGAAATTATGAAAGATTAACCACCTGAGCCTTGTCAGACTTAAAATTGCTAGTAACAGAAATTACAAAAGCAAAGATAAAATTGTTACAATGTTGAGCATAGCAAAACAAAACAAAAAAATGTGATTAAAAAAATCTCCCATTTACTCCAGCCTTGTGTTCTAGATAAGGCTGGGACTAATACAATCACTTACTTTGTGTGTGATCTCAAGATGAATAAAATAATATAATCATCCGTTCAAATAAGTCATATTCTCTTACCTTAGCTGTTGTAAATTCAAGCTGTTTAAGTCGTCTGTGTCTTTGTACATGGCTGTGTACAATGGTGGTCTCTGGAACATGCCTGTGCTATGAGTGTTCTAAACATAGAATGTTGGTAAAAAGTTAAAGATTAATTCTCAGATTTCATAAATACAGTTTGAAGAAGAAGAAGAAGGAGAAGGAGGAGGAAGAGGAGGAGGAGGAAGAGGAGGGGGTGCTGTGAGCCTGCTATCCCCACAGCCATTGTTGTGATGACCATTAAGCTTAAGCACATGAACAGTTTTTTGGTATAAGTATATATAAAACTAAATATATAAATATACACAAAGCCACTGCAGTAAAGCTGTGATAACAAAATGTTAAAACTATTTATAACAAAGTATCAATAGTTTTACAGTTAACGAGCACATAGTTGTAATGTTTCAGTTTACACCTTAATCATACAAAAACATATAGGACAAAAAAACAGCAAAAGAAGATAAAAATATAAAATCACATGAATGATATATAACAAATAAGAATGGAAAAAAAACCAGTAGAAAAATAGGGCAGCACTTAACAATGACTTTGCAAGAAGCTGTGTCCCAGAATGCTTGCGGTGGAGTATTGTGAATGTTTAAATAAAGAATTGTGAGGTGTGATAGGTTGGTAATAAAGAGTGAGTGGGGAAGGTAGAAAGGAGAGAGGACACAATTGTAATCAAGCCAAGAAAAGGGTATGTGGAACAGATGATTGTGACTGGGGAAGAGGCCTTGTAATCTAGTGCTGTGAAGGGGTTCTGGGGGTATAAGTTACAGGTAAGGAAGGAGCAGAACTTAGTGGCAATGGAATAATGACTGTAGAGAAATGGAATGTTAAGTGCAGCTTAGGCAAAGTGTCAGAAACTGAATGGCCTGAATGACTTGCTAAAGGTCCTGGAGGTGATTAACAAATCTGACTTCTCAACATCCTGCATCAGGACAAGGCAACATTAACCCTTGCCCCATTAGCCAGATTACAGAAGAGCAACAGTCAGTTTTAAAAGATGTAGGGCAGGATTTTGGATAGCTCTAGTTCATTCACCCTGACAACTAATGTGTTTTAGCACAATCATCTCTTTTTCCAAATAAGATTACTTTTTAATTAAAATTACTTTTAAAATATACCAAACATGGAAGGAAACAGGTAATAAAATAATTGCAGGCCAAAGGTAAGGTCAAGGTACATTATCAGAATAAAAATCTGTAATAGGCTTGTGAAAAATGTTACAGTTCTGTCCCTTCCATCAGTGTTTAAATAATGCCCAGAACAGAAGTAGTTTATTTCGAGTTCATTTTGATCATGAGAAACTCTTTCTGAGCTTCCATACTCATGTCACATTTGTCCAAGTTCTTTGAGAATGAAAGTGTTTTGGCTAAATTGATTAAATTACAGTCTTGTAAGAATTTTAACAGTATTCTATCTATTAAGGTTGTCACAATGGTGTAGTGGTTAGTGTCCGCTGATCTGAAGGTCCTTGTTGCGATTTCATGCTGGGGCAGAATTCTTTTTCAGACTGACTGCTACCAGGGTCAGTCTAACCTCAAGATACAAGTACCCGAGGTTCCACTGTAAAAACAAAGGCAGTGAGGATAGGTGCTGGCAACCCTACCTCAAATATTGTTGTGGCCTAGAGATGTGAAGGACCTAGCACTTCACACCCCTACCTCAAATATTGTTGTGGCCTAGAGATGTGAAGGACCTAGCACTTCACACCCCTACCTCAAATATTGTTGTGGCCTAGAGATGTGAAGGGACTAACACTTCACAACCCTACCTCAAATATTGTTGTGGCCTAGAGATGTGAAGGACCTAGCACTTCACAACCCTACCTCAAATATTGTTGTGGCCTAGAGATGTGAAGGACCTAGCACTTCACAACCCTACCTCATGCAAATGTTGCAGGACGTAACCACAAGCATTAAATAGCTACTACCTTGTTCGGAGAATCTGGTCTGAGTCTATCAAAAGTGTTGGTCTGAATCTGTGCTTCAATCTTATCTGAATATTAAAAAAAAGAAAAATTATTTTAGAAAATATTTCGTAATCATTTTTAATAAGATATGGTAGCTGCTAGTGGCAGATTACCAATCAGACTGAACAAGCTTAAGCCTAGGGTCTTGTGGGTGGGGAAAACACTCTGCAAGTACAGATTATTGTTTCATGTGACAATCATTTATAATTATTACTGGTGCACTAGCATTTTATGTCATTCAAAGGACAATAGCACATCAAACTTGTTTGGTTTGTGTAATACAAAGCCACATAGTAACAGTGGAGACCACAAGAAGAGAGGAAGTAGGTTGTTTATCAGGAGGTAGATGGTATAGGTTGGAGGGGGTCAAGGTAAAGGTAAAATCCCCGTTACCATACCATTAAGGCATATTGCGGATACGGTATTAGGCCCATATTTCTAAGACCTTCAGCACATGAAAGTTGTGATGTGGTGAGTATCACACCTGGCCACATTTACCTTCCCAGATTTCTCTGGAACTAATTTTTAGAGGCTCAGTGGACTCTGGAGTCAAGGCCCTTACTAATATGAGCCTATAAGTTAGGATGGTAATTAATCCACTGTTGGTAGCTAAAGAAAAGTATATAAAGTACTGACTTTTAGGACAGTAGTGCAGGATGTATGCAAATTTATGAAAATTACCTCCCACCAAATGTTCAGTGATTCAATTGTGCCAAGCACATGAAAAGACTGATAACAAAATGATATAAAAACTGCAGTAACAGCCAGTATAAACAAAGAAAGAAATTATTATCCTATTAGCAAGCTTTTTAAAACAGGACATTTTGTAAAGAAGTGGCTGATGGTCTAAGTTCCATATGTAACACAAATGGATGAGGTTTAAAGCTATGAAAATGTTTTTTTAAAGAAGACATACCTAAGACATACCTAAGACATACCTAAAACATACCTAAGACATACCTAAGACATACCTAAGACAAACCTAAGACATACCTAAGACATACCTAAGACATACCTAAGACAAACCTACGATTTTCCAGTGAAATAATTTACAGACTTACCCAGGGAGTGAAGACACTGTCCGATTAGGCAATCAGCAATCCATAGCTGACCAAAACCCTGTTCCACCTCTCCATTGGTACCTTTAGTAACAGGCCTAGCCTAGATAATGGGACAGAGATCACTACATCCTCATGGTGGTGGAGTCTACAAAAGAAGCATTGCACATCCCCCTGCTTTTTAGCTGCACTCCAGGAGTGAAAAAAAATAGCTGCCATAACCTGGTCCCACGCTGATACAATGTTGTGCCTCAATAACTTCGCAGCATCGGCTGAAAAGAACACCAGCTCTCAGTTACAGGGAGACACAAGACAAGGCAGACTTACCCATTCTTTTGTTCACTGCCTTCAGTTCCTGGTGAATCAACTCAAGACTTTCTGTCAGATTTTCCTTCCTACGAGGGAAAAGATTAAGCAAAACAAAAGCTGATGTCAGTGCTGTATTCTTTGTCACTTTTGCTCTCAGGAGAAGGAAAATGTAAATATTAACCCCCAGTTTTAATCAGAAGAGTAAGTTTGTAGCTTTACTTAAATAATGAGGCAGCCAGGCCTACTTGTACTTCTCAACACAGTTTTCTTCAAAATACACTTCCACTGAGATAATTTTTAAATTCTGTTTACTGCAGAACATGTAGCAATCATAAATGAGAGTATTGACAATATGGGACATGTGTTTAAAATAAGGGACATTTAGGCATCCTGACTGAAGTAATACAATTCCCAGGACAAATCCTTAAAATATGGGACCATCCCATATAATATGGGAGGGTTGGTCACTTTATCATCAACACATACACACACTTGTAAAATGAAAAATGAAAAACATGTTGAAACAAGCAAAGCAAAGAGTTGGCTGACAGTTTTATCAATAGGGAACATGAAGATGAGAGACATATCTTGAGCATAATCATCAACAACAGAGACAGAAATTATTGCCCCTCAATGCAGGGCTGCCTCTACCAACAGTGCATGCAAGGCTTCCTCTACCAACACTGCATGCAAGGCTGCCTCTACCAACAGTGCATGCAAGGCTTCCTCTACCACCAGTGCAACACGTACATATGAGTGGGGCAACAAATTTTTTTTTTGGGGGGGGGGGGTAGCAACAATAGGAGAAGTGATATGAACTGACCAAAAATAGAAATTAATGTGAAAATAAATTCTTTCAAAAACAGCATATTGGGAAAAGTCAATGATTTGACTTCTCTCTTCTCTGCGGCTATTAAAAAAAGAAACAGTTTCTATGGTACAGAAAGCTAAATATTATAGTATAGTTACAAACTGTACTCCAGATGTAAGTCATACTGAGAAATCAACACAGTCTGCAAGATTTATTAGTACAGATCCAAGTGACATCTATGAGTACTTTCTTGGTTTCATTCCTGTAGAAGTCACTGCAGGCTGAGTGTTAACTGAATGTATTCTTATAAAACTGTCAGACATGAATATTCCACTTGTGAGCAGGCAAGATACAACAACAGATCAATTATGAAAGAACAACATTCAGGAGTTTAACTAAAGACTTGAATCCAAGAGGCTTTTTTTAAAAATCTCTTGTTGTTCTTATTCTCTTGTCTTAGCTGTCAGTGATACCACAATGTCGTCTGGAAAAGAAGTTTTATTTTCTTGAAGAACTTCAGAAACTGAATGCGTTTCTCTCAGCATCTCAACACTGCATTAAGGAACCTTTATAAAAACATATTACAACATATTACAGCCACTGGTAGTCTAGAGTTAAAGCTGTTCATCTTCTGAGATACTCCTTTGATGAATTTTCTGATGCTTTAATAGAAATTACTGATGATGAGTTACTGGCCAAAATGGTAAGACATGAAACTGAAACACTTGCTCTTAAAAGTCAAAAGATTTTAAATTTTTATGGTGTCTTGTTATATGGCTCTGTTTTAAATGAAATTAATGTTGCTAGTAAACTTATTCACCCTAAACATTATGTGGTCAAAAATTAGACTATGCTGACCTTTTACTGATTTTGCAAATACGAAAAAACAAGGAAAGTTTCTTTTTAGATGCTAGATATTTACTTGAAATAACAGGAGTACAAATAAAGTGAAGAAAAACTAAACATATACAAGTCATTATTTGTTGTTTAGAAGCTCTTTATTCTACATGTCATGTAATAAATCTACATTCACTTCTTTTAACTGTTTCTCATTTTGTTATAAATTTATAGCTTGTCTTATTCACAGAGTATGCTTTGTAAGACTGAGAAGAAATTGCTTCGAAAAGAATGGGTTCATCTGTTAAGCCAGTCAACTGTGATGAGCCTAATGTGGCTTTACTGTCCAGAGCATGCAGGAGTGCATGGCAATGATGTGGTAGATAGACTTGCTGGACAGGCTAAAATAAATGACAGACTGACAATAGACAAGGATGACACTGCTAAAGTTGTACTGGACAGACTGCAGGAAAATGAAGAACAGAAATAGAAGAACAAACTAGATTTGAAGAGATTTCTGGAACTAGGACAAATTAAAGGTGCCGACAGTAAATCCAGACTGTGTGGCAGAAAATGCATTGTAAACAACCAACATTTGACAGGAACTATTAGCAAACATACTCTTAGATGGATGCTGCGGCATGCGGCGGAGCATATATGGGCTGCAGTGAAGCCGGAGTCTGAATTTTAAACTTTGAACTTATATAGTTTATCTTACTGTTTTTTTTTTAAAATTAATTCATAAACTGTTATTATTGGTAATTAAAATTAATAGTCAGACACGTTGAAGCTTCTTTAGCATAATCAGTTTTTAAATCTGTAATCAGAAACCCTATCCTCCCCCAATTCGGTCATCATCCTGATGTGATCATTGTCATTCAACCCGATATCATTTTCCATATGCAGCCTATTCAAGGTGGCTCTTTCAATCTTCTCCTTGTCCATTTTCTGAGGGCCCTGAATTGATGCCGTGCCTGCCAGCCTGTCCGCTCTCTCACTGCCTTTGACTCCCGCGTGACCTGAAGAGTATCCATGTCAAACTGGATAAATCATTTTTTAAATATTAAGTGTTAATTTGATAACTGGGTGGGGCAGCAAGGTATGCTGCTGCATGGAGAGGCATAATTTCCAGGACCGGCCCTACCCCCAACATAATCTTCTTTGAAGAGAGAGAAGATTATGGATGGTCTAATATGATGACACAATCAAAAAGTCACCAAGTGAGTTACTGCAAAATATCAAGGATCAAGATTTGTGGAGAAACATTGTTAGCAATGGCTGCAGGCAGGGCACCTAATAATGATGATGATGACCAGAGGAAGTAGCTGGCAAGCAAAATGGAGGTAAATAAAACATTTCAATGACATCTGAAAGTTATTGTCTGAGACAATAAAAAGTGATCACTGCATGTAGGTAGTTAGACTGCATGATTTTTACATACTTTATCCAGTGTTTACATATTTGCTTTTGAAAAGAAAAAAAAAAATTCTGAAAACCTTCAGCAAATGTTGGCTGTCAGGTTTTGGTGCTTTCTGTAAAAAATAATTTTTAGAGCTGGCTCATAATGTTTTTTAAAAAGCTGATAGTTTCCAAAGCATCACTTATTGACACATTAATGTGGGATTTTATCCATCGTTTCCAGTTATGCTTTGTTTGATTTACAGCTACAGTTTGTCATGTTATAAGATGACCAACCAACTTGTATTGTACAGGACTCTTACATTTTAAGGATTTGTCTTGGGAATCATATTAATTTGGTTAGGATGCCTGAATGTCATTTATTTTAAAAACATGTCCATCTTTTAATCATCATATTTTTGGAAATAGCCAGACTTTTTTTCCTTGACTTAGTAGAAATGCTGGTATGTTGAAGAAAATTCACTCTGTAGAAAAGTATGAGAAAGTCTGACAGGCAAATTTGTAAGTAAACTTATAAACCTAGGCTGGTCTACTGATTACAATTTTGGTTAAAAATTTAACTTTAAACGACAAAACATTTCCCCTCCCACTCACACACAAACACCCCCCTCCCACTCACACACAAACCACCTCCCTCTCACACACAAACACCCCCCTCTCCCTCACACACAAATACCCCCTCCCCCTCACACACAAACACCCCCTCCCCCTCACACACAAACACCCCCCTCCCCCTCACACACAAACACCCCCTTCTCACTCACACACAAACACCCCCCTTCCACTCACACACAAACACCCCCCTTCCACTCACACAAACACCCCCCTTCCACTCACACACAAACACCCCCCTTCCACTCACACACAAACACCCCCTTCCACTCACACACAAACACCCCCCCCCTCACACACTAACACCCCCCTCCCATTCACACACTAACACCCCCCTCCCCTCACACAAACACCCCCCTCCCCTCACACACAAACACCCCCCTCCCCTCACACACAAACACCCCCCTTCCACTCACACGCTAACACCCCCCTCCCCTCACACACAAACACCCCCCTTCCACTCACACACAAACACCCACTTCCACTCACACACAAACACCCCCCTTCCACTCACACAAACACCCCCCTTCCACTCACACACAAACACCCCTTTCACCTTCCCCTCACACATTAACACCCCCCTCCCCTCACACACTAACACCCCCCCTCACACACAACACCCCCCTCCCCTCACACACAAACACCCCCCTCCCTCCTCTTTAACTGATTATCTCATATCTAAGATAAGCAAGTGAATCTACTTGTGAATGATTTTTGTCCAGGACATGAATGTTTTCATCCACATCTCCTTTGAACACATCATTTTTCTATAGACTGCTTAACTAATTTTTCTTCTCTTTTCCTCTTGAGAGTTTTATCTTTTCTGTGAGGTTAGTCCTCTAGAATTTGACAACTACTTCAAAAGCATCAGTTTTTAATACTGAGTGATGATTTATCTCAAAGTAACACAAAATAAAATAAATATGAATCATATCTTGAAACAAAAATGGGAAAAAAAATGAAACACTCTTACTATCTTCTTTTGATATTTGTCCTTTGGCCATAAAGGGTTTATTATTATTATATTTTTTTTTTGTCGTTTAATTTCATTGATTTTTCACTTTTAAATATTCTTCCCTACTACAGTTTACTTGCACTGCACCAGATTTTGAAAAAGTTAGTGTAGTGGCTTTCTCTTATTTATAGAACATTTAATCACAAGACAGTTTAAATGTGAAGTAAAAATTTCGAGAAATTTTAACAAAAAAATAAATGAACACCTTACACTGTCCAAAAATCCTCACTCCAGTGCGGTGATGAAGATGACGAAGACTTTTTTGCGCTAGTGGTATCTTCAGCGAAGTTTTGGAGCATTGCCTTCATCTTCTCAATCTCATGCATCAGCTCTCTTTTCATTGCTGACATATGCCTCTCTGAACTGACTGCAGCAAATTGTTTGCCCATTCTGCCAGTAAGTCCATCTATCTCATCTATAGACATATAAGTATGACATGTAATTGTTTATAAGCATATGTAATGTGTACACTTCAGTTAGTGTCTTTCATTTAAGGATATCACGGTACACTAAACCGAACTTAAACATGTAAAAGAAAAAAAAACCTCATGAAAACTTATCACTATTCTTAATTCAAATACAAGAAAATGAACATTTTATGTTGAGATAGTACAAGAATAAAAGTCTGTAAAAATTAAGAAATTATCGGAATAACTCAGGACACTATGAAAGAAAACCTTAGGTTTGAGGAAATCAGAACAGACAGGGAGCAGCCTCATTTTCATGGCTGAATTTTGACATTACACTTGAGAAATGCTGATGTACAAAAGTAATTTTTCTGTGAAAATAATGCAGATCATTACCTTTTAAATGTGATATTTGTTCCTTATAAAAATCTCTCTCATTGTTCAGTGACATAACCAGCTGCACCAGATTTTGAAAAAGTTAGTGTAGTGGCTTTCTCTTATTTATAGAACATTTAATCACAAGACAGTTTAAATGTGAAGTAAAAATTTCGAGAAATTTTAACAAAAAAATAAATGAACACCTTACACTGTCCAAAAATCCTCACTCCAGTGCGGTGATGAAGATGACGAAGACTTTTTTGCGCTAGTGGTATCTTCAGCGAAGTTTTGGAGCATTGCCTTCATCTTCTCAATCTCATGCATCAGCTCTCTTTTCATTGCTGACATATGCCTCTCTGAACTGACTGCAGCAAATTGTTTGCCCATTCTGCCAGTAAGTCCATCTATCTCATCTATAGACATATAAGTATGACATGTAATTGTTTATAAGCATATGTAATGTGTACACTTCAGTTAGTGTCTTTCATTTAAGGATATCACGGTACACTAAACCGAACTTAAACATGTAAAAGAAAAAAAAACCTCATGAAAACTTATCACTATTCTTAATTCAAATACAAGAAAATGAACATTTTATGTTGAGATAGTACAAGAATAAAAGTCTGTAAAAATTAAGAAATTATCGGAATAACTCAGGACACTATGAAAGAAAACCTTAGGTTTGAGGAAATCAGAACAGACAGGGAGCAGCCTCATTTTCATGGCTGAATTTTGACATTACACTTGAGAAATGCTGATGTACAAAAGTAATTTTTCTGTGAAAATAATGCAGATCATTACCTTTTAAATGTGATATTTGTTCCTTATAAAAATCTCTCTCATTGTTCAGTGACATAACCAGCTGCTGCAGCTTTTCAATTGCCTGGAGGTCAAAAGAAGCATCATTACAGAAACAAAATACTATACTTCTTTATTAAATTCATCAATCAATCAAGTGCTGTGCCGCGTGGCGTAGGTGATCGTTTCTCTCCACGATTCCCTGTCTTTTAGACTTGAATATGAGATCTACCAGTGACTTTCTTCCTAACCAGTGTGACAGCCCATCCAGTAACTTCTCTTTCTGTCTTCCTTTGTCTCTTCTTCCCTCAATTTTCCAGTTGCCACAATGTGTTCCAATTTTCCTCTTCTCAGAAAATGTCCTACAAATCTCACTTGTGTGCCTCTGATCTTTGCTGTAATTTGCCTTTTAACTCCAGCCTCTCTTAAGACTTCTTCGTTGGTTTTCTTAGCTGTCCATGGTACCTTCAACATCCTTCTTATGAACCACATTTCCATAGCCTTCGTTTCTCACTGTACTCTCTTATTCATGGACCATGCTTCACATCCATAAAACAAAATTGGCTCCATGTAACATTTAAGTACTCAGAATCTTGTTTCCATTGATATGGATCTATTGCACAAGATGAGTGCTATTAGGGAGGCAAAGTTCCGCAAGGGACATGCAAATGAATGAATGAATGCACAAGATGATTCTCATTTTCTGGAATGCTGACTTGGCCTATTAAATTCATACTAGTATTTATGTAAGAGCTTTTTTCAAATACATATAAACTTTCACTAAACCATTGCTACTGCGCAGATATTTCGTGGTCAGTCATTATTTTGTGGAGAGATGATCATGGTGTCATTACTCAATGTCATTAGCATTCATTATATGATAGCTTTATTTATTTCATAATGGGAATCAACAGTTTCTTGCTGTTTGTGAGGAGAATGAGATTTCTTTGTCAGGTGTGATAGTATGATCAGACACTATAAGGCTGAGATATTCATAATGAGATGACTTAAAAGCTGTAAAATGTATAAATAGTGAAATAAAGCTAATGATGAAAGAATGAAAAACAAACTATCACACACAAGACTATTTTACACAAAAAAAAAAACTTTTGAAAACCACATATACTGAAGTTAGTTGATGTTACTATTCTCTTATAGACACAAGACATTAGGAAGAAACCTTTGTATGTTTGAGAGTCTGATTTATAAAGACTGACTTTATATAGTCTAGTTTCTGTGCCACGAACAAGATAACTTTATGAATCACTCAGTTCTGCAAGAATCTTTCTCATTTTAAATTCTTTAGAGACAAGAGGTTAGTGTATTGTACTTTCACAACAACATGATTCTTCTTTGATTATAATTTTCAACTCTCAGTAGCATTTTTGTAAGTTTTAATTCCCTTACATTTCTCTGCTTTTTTTAACCTCCACCTGTCTACATTTAGACTGTGTCAATATCAGACATGGGCTATGATTTGTTGTTAACTAATATCAGGTTCAAACCAGCAAATAATTCAAGAGTGATAACTTTATAACCACTAACTAACTTTGGTTTGGTGATTAATCTGTTCCTGCATTTGAAGTATCTGTGTATCATGGACAGTGCTTCTATTTAGACCCGAGATTGCTGAGAATGGAGCTGGGCCACTGTTGTGCTGATAGAGCTTTTGGAATGAGGTCATTTTCATCTGTGAAGGATCTACAACTGAGGTGGAAGATTTGCCACTCAGTTTTTCCTGCAGTTAACAACAAATAATACATTAGAAATTATTTTGGATGACATGGACATCACAGTTAAACTTGAGGAAACTAAAGTTAATGGTGAGAGAGGTTCTATCATTCTTACTTGTTATTTTACTGTAAATTTTGAAAATGAATCTAAGACATTATCAATATCTCGAAACTTGAAAAATGTTAATGAATCTTCTTATTCTTCATCTATCTCCCTGGAAATATGAGCTGTTTTCTTTGCAATCATTGAAGTGAAGATGTTGAAGCATGGCATCATGTCGGCTTGGGAGTAGGTTATGATGGCTATTGTTTTAGTCCTTGAGTCGACTTAAAAAGCAGACTTCACCATCATGCGATTACACTGATTCCTTTTGGCCTGTCAGCAAAAATATGTACAATATCCTGTTTACCTTAATCCTAGAATGAAAGTATGATAGGGTCTTGACCTGCTGTGGCCTGTTGGTCCATTTAACTTTATCATTTCCTTAAAACAGACATTTTCATCCCCAATGAATGAATTTTTAAAATCTTAATTATAAAAAAGGATTCATCTAGAAAACCTAAAAAAGAGTTTATTTTTCAAACTGAAAAATATAGAAATATACATTAAGTTTAGTTGTTTGCTACTGTCAATAGAAAATACTGTTACAGTGTTTAAATTTAGCCCCTTGAAACCCATGACAAAATAACATATAACGTATTAAGACATTCATTTATCTTTTCATTGTCAAGTACATTTTATAGAAATACTTTTTCATTAACACAGCACACCTTGGCTTTTGCTAGATTGTTTTCCGTCTCTTTCACAATCGAGTAGAACTTATTTCCCAGTCCATCAGCAGTGCACATCATAGTGCTACCAGTCTGTCACAACAGTTTGAAAAAGTACACTGTTATAATAAAAACTGAAGTGCATGTTAATAGAATGTGTAAAGTAAATGAACAGTATCACAGGAATAGTTCAGATTGAATGCTGCTTATGTTTTGAAACTGAGCAGAGCTGGCACTGCAAGAATCTGTTTCTGTTCTCCTTTTGCTGACTATTAAGTTGTTCTCTCCTCTCCCTCTAATGCTAAATTCGGTGCATGCTTTCCCCATCTGCAAAGAGCCCTCTATTTATCAACAAAACATGTTATAACAAAGTTTAAATGTTTAGACTTTGATAGAGTGATCACACTCCACATGTGAGGTGGCTGTTGCAAAATGACATATTTCACTGAAGCTTATACATTCGTGGGGATTCATTTTTACATCTTACATCCTTCCTGTGCCATTAAATGTCACATAGGGCTCGAATGGTAGTTTGCCAAGTTTTCATGTTTTCAGTGAGCTTTTCAACCTCATCAAGGGATTTTATGCCTATTAATTTGACCTCTAATTTGTATACCTTGGCAGCAGAGTAGTAGAAAATGGAGACAGCACAGAGGACATCAACAGCAGACTTACTAGAGCAAACCAGGCTTTTGCAATGCTACAGAATATATGGAAATCAAATAAACTAAGCATAAATATGAAAATCAGGATATTTAAGAGTAATGTTCTAAGTGTACTACTCTATGGAAGTGAATGCTGGAAAATCACCAAAACCATAGAAAACAAGTTGAATTCTTTCCAGACTAAATGTTTACGTAGAATTTTTTTTTAAAATATTTTGGCCAAACACCATAAGAAATAACATCTTATTGGCAGAAATGCAGATGAAACCACTGACAACAATTATTGAGGAAAGACGCTGGCGATGGTTGGGACATGTGCTCCGAATGACTGACAACTCACTACCAAAAATAGCACTAAGATGGACACCACAGGGGAGCAGAAGTAAGGGTAGACCAAAAGAGACATGGAGAAGAACAACAGAAAGGATGTTGAGCAATAGAGGGCTCACCTGGGCAAGAGCAAAAAAAAAGGCGAAAGACAGGCATTTGTGGAAAACCCTTGCGGAAGCCCCATGTGCCCTGGGCACTTAAGGTTCAGAGAGAGAATTTGACCTCTCTTAGCAATGTCCTATTTAGAGTTTCAAGTGAGCAACCTCTTTTTCTTTGGCCTGTTGTGTTCCACTTGATAGCTCGTTTTGGGATTCTCTGACTGTTTCTTCTCATCACATGACCAATATATGTCCATCTCCTTTTTATGATCACCCATGAGAAAGGCTGTTGTTTGTTCATCTGTCGTATCTCTGCATTATTCTTGAATTTGTTCCACTTTACATAGAGTATTTTCCTTAGGCATTTGTTTTCAAAGAAGTCTAATTTATTGTCTATTTCTTTAATTGTTTTCTAGCTTTCACATGCATAAATGAGGGTGGATATTACATTTGAATTAATTAATCAATTTAATTAATAAGCACAAAAACCAAGCTAAGATTAATCAATAATCTTAGCTTGGTTTTTGTGCTTATAACTTTAGAGTGCCATGAAAGTCAGTGCCACTTTTGCAATTCTATGTCTATGTCACTGCCAAGGTATGCAGATTGATGTACTTCTTCAACAGTTGTCCCTTCTATGTATGTTTCTCCTTCTTGATTAATAGAAAGTTTTATTATTTTGGGGATTCATTAGACCAGACAAAATTAATGCAGTAGCAATGCCACCGAGAGTTATGGAGATGACTAAAGCTGGAACAGACACAGCTTTTTCAGGATTAAAGAGTAGTGGATAGCATTATTTTTTTAAAAGGGGTCAATGATCTTTAAAGCACTGGAAAATGATTTTACACTGCTGTTGTTTGCAGCCCATAGTGTGGTGCGGTTTTTGAAACACAAGCATTATCAAAGATGTCTGCTTCTAGCAGTGGAAAATGGCAATATAAACTAGAGCCTCGGCTAAAAACCCATATCTGCAGTGCTACTAACCTCATGCGTTTCAGGTATGTTATGGCGGAACTGAAGTTGTATACAACGCAAAAATAAAGTATGATTTCAGAAAGGTCTTTACGATCGAAATATTATGATAACACTGAAAATGTAATTTTAGTTCTTTTATTCCAGTTATTTCGCTAATATTTCATCACTTAGCTCTCTTTGGGCTGCATAAGCCTACATAAAGTTTGCCCCTGTGTTATTTCGCTTTTCAGTCTCAAAATGTAACAGCTCATCGCGTTTTAGCTGGATGACACTCGCCCTTAATTGTTTACACTGATTATCGCGCTTGTTGTCATGCACTTTATTAAACGCCAGCAAAAGAGATTCCTTCAAGGGAGTCTACTACAACCTGATGTAATTTAAAAGTAACTGTTGGTTGCGAAGGTGATAAGAAAGTCTGAGAATGGCACGCCGCCTGGGACTTTTTACGCAGATTTTGGATAATTTAAAGAATTCATTCTTCTTCCTTAAGCAGAAAGACAGATTCATTGGGTCAGACCAATTTGGCAATAAGTATTTCGAGAGAGAAGGAGGTTAGTTCGAGAACGTGTATCGAACAACTCTTTTCCTTATGTTTGATACATTGCAAAATACCCAGCTACTAAAGTAACTGTTTTATCTAACTTGGAAACATTTACAAAAGTTAAGTGTTTGCTTAAACTTTCCATCGGCGATAGTAGCCTCGCGCAGTGTTTTCTGGTGTAGGCAATACATCACTGGGGCAAGACCAGTCGTCCTGGGATGTTTTGCCAGGCGTTGTGTCTTTCCGTTACCCTCCCCGCTGTATGCAGGTTGAAATGATTAATATGGAAGTATTTTTTTTTTTTTTTCACCGGCTGTCGCTCGGGAGCCATCCATGAAACTGCGCTACATGTGGTGCCATGTTTTCTCTTGATAAGGGGAATGCACACTGAAAGCTTATTTTTCCTTGTTGATAAGAGGAATACACTGAAAGCTTATTTTTCCTTGTTGATAAGAGGAATACACTGAAAGCTTATTTTTCCTTGTTGATAAGAGGAATACACTGAAAGCTTATTTTTCCTTGTTGATAAGAGGAATACACTGAAAGCTTATTTTTCCTTGTTGATAAGAGGAATACACTGAAAGCTTATTTTTCCTTGTTGATAAGAGGAATACACTGAAAGCTTATTTTTCCTTGTTGATAAGAGGAATACACTGAAAGCTTATTTTTCCTTGTTGATAAGAGGAATACACTGAAAGCTTATTTTTCCTTGTTGATAAGAGGAATACAATGAACGTTTATTTTTCCTTGAAAAAGGAGAACACTGAAAACAGATACACAGGCATGTGTCCAGTATACCTTGAGTGTATAGATTTTGTCATTTTCAGAGGCAGTTTCCCTCCAGACTATGTATCAGGTACCCATTTTTACATTTGTTGACTGGAGAGCAAAAGTGACAGGGACAGAAACCAGTGCTTTAATTCTGATAAACTGTATGGCTATGTCTTCATTCTGATAAACTGCATGGCTATGTCTTCATTCTGATAAACTACATGGCTATCACTTCATACACTCTAACCCATGTATACAAAGTAATGCTTTATCAGAACGTACACTGTACTTATATATTTGTTTCAGTTATTCTTTTTAACTGAATGTTAGAACTTTATTCCAGGCTGGAAAATTAGAAAATGTAAAGATGGAAATGGAAAGGATGAAGATCAACATATTAGGAATGAGTGAAGTTAGATGGACAGGTGCAGGGAAGATAAACTCAGATAAATATACAATAATATATTCAGGAAGTGAGAAACATGAACGAGGAGTAGGAATTATATTTGATGAACAAACGGCAAGGACAATTGTAGGAAATTTGAACATCTCGGACCGAGTCCTGCTAGCCCAACTGAAAGGACAACCAATAAACATAAATATTATACAAGTGTACGCTCCAACATCTGAAAGCTCTGAAGATGTACAGCTATTTTATAATGACATAGAGACAGCACTAAAACACACAAAGTCACATGAAGTTACCATAGTCATGGGAGATTTTAATGCCAAAGTTGGTAAAGGAAGAACTTCAGACATCGTTGGTGACTGTGGACTGGGGGAGAGGAATGACAGAGGTTATAAATTAATTGAATGGGCAAGAATACACAGCATGGTTGTAAGAAACACCTGGTTTAAACAACATCCTCGAAGACTGGCAGCGTGGTGCAGCCCAGACAAAAAGACTTTTAACCAGATAGACTACATATTAATCAACAAACGATTCCGCAATGCATTACTGACAACAAAACCATGCCAGGAGCTGACTGCAATAGTGACCATGATCCACTCTGTGGAAAAGTTAGAATAAAACTAAAGAAAGCAGGCAGAAAAGTGAGAAACATCAAACTGAATACAGAACTTCTTAAAAATGACCAAGAACTGCGAGAACAATACACAGTTATTATAACAAATAGATACAATGCAATAGCAAAGATAAATAGTATAGATGAACAATGGGAAATGTTAAGAGATTCTATCCACCAAACTGTTAAGGAGATAATACCACCAAAAAAAGAAGCCCATAAAAATAAATGGATGACAGACGACATCTTAGGACTGATGGACAAGAGGAGGAGGAGTAAAAATAACGAGGAAAAATATAACAAGATAAATAAAGAAATAAGACGCAAGTGCAGAGAAGCAAAAGAAGTGTGGTTAAATGAGCAGTGCAGACAGATAGAGGACGCTCATAATAAAGACAGCAAAAACATGCACAAACGAATTAATGAACTCACAGGCAGGAAAACAAAATATACCACAGGATGCCTGAAATCGAAAGAAGGCAAAATGTTAATGGGAAAAGAAGACATTGTGGACAGAGTATATCGGTGAGCTATACGGAGGAGAAAGACCAGAATTAACACCAGATACTGAAAACTGTGAGGGACCACCAATACTTGAAGATGAAATCATAGATGCCATCAAACACATGAAGAAAGGAAAAGCGACTGGACCTGATAATATAACAATAGAAGAAATAGAGGCACTAGAGGAGACAGGAATAAAAATAATAACCAAGTTACTGAATGACATTTACAACAGTGGTTATATTCCCAGTGACCTGATTAAATCCACGTTTATAGCACTACCAAAGAAACCAGGTGCAAAGGAATGTGACGACCACAGACTATCAGCCTCTCATGTCACATAACGAAGCTACTTCTGAGAATAATTATGAGAAGAACAAGGAAAAAGATAAGAATGGAAATAGTAGATGAACAGTTTGGATTTGTTGAAGGAAAGGGAACACACAATGCCATTTATGCTTTACGAACACTAACAGAAAGAGCTTTAGAAGTACAGAAAGATCTCTACTTATGCTTCATTGATTACACCAAGGCATTTGACAAGGTGAAACATAATGAAGTTATTAAAATGCTTGAAGACATCATTATAAACGGCAAAGAGCTGAGGATTGTAAAACATCTATACTGGCAGCAAGAAGCAGCAGTTCAAGTTGAAAATAGAACTGGAAAATATCAACCTATAAAACAAGGGGTACGACAAGGATGTGTACTATCTCCAGAACTTTTTTCTCTGTATAGCGAGAATATTCTAAGAACAGTCATCACAGAACCAGGCATAAAAATTGGAGGATACAATATTAACAACCTTAGGTATGCTGACGACACAGTACTGATAGCTGAGAACCAACAAGACCTGCAGAATCTCTTGGATAAAGTCGCCAAAGAAAGTGAACAGAAAGGCCTTACTTTGAACATCAAAAAGACAGAGGCTGTGGTTATATCTAAGAAACAGAATCCACCAGCATGCAGTATTAAATTAAATGGAACAATTCTAAAGCAGGTGCAGAAATTCAAATACCTTGGAGCAGTAATAACTTCAGATGGGAAATGCAAAACAGAAATTAGGAACAGAATAGGCCAGGCAAAGACTGCATTTCAGAGACTGAGAAACATATTAGCTAACACATCTTTATCAATGAATGTTAGAAAATGAGTCCTAAGATGCTATATTGAACCTATCTTGTTATATGGAAGTGAATCATGGACAGTAGGCAAGTCTGCACAAAAATCAATGGAAGCAGCAGAAATGTGGTTTATTAGAAGAATGTTGCGAATCCCCTGGACAGCAAAAATAACTAATGAAGAATGTAGGAGAAGAGCTGGAGAAACAAAAAACCTTGTCAAAAAGATAAGAGAGAGACAATGCAATGGGAAGATGGGGCGTTGAAAATATTATAACAACAGGAAAAATAGAAGGAAGAAGATCAAGAGGAAGACCAAGAGAAATGATACTGGACAGTCTGACGGGATGGTGTGAGAGGAGATCACCAACTGAACTGATGGCCTGCATGAAGGATCGGATACTCTGGAGAAGCATAATAGCCAACACCAGTTGGCACGGCACATGATGATGATGATGATCCTTATTAAATGATTATGAAGCACTGCTGTCCTTATCTATAGGGCAGTTTATGATTTCCTTGTATGTCAGCATTAAAACAAGATGAAGAAGGAAGAAGACTTTTATTGGAACATGAAACTGTTAAAACTGGTGTGATCTGTTTAATTTTTACTTGGCTAATTTACTTTCTCAGTTTGCTTATATCAGCTGATTTTATTTAATTGATTCTAGACAAGTCACACAATGTGCGATCATCCAGATACATTGAAGAGAGGAAGAATATGGATAGTTTTGATTCACCGGAAATTCCTGTTGAGTGGAATGGTATGTTTTGATGATTAATATGGAACATTTGTCACAAAACGTATGCTGTGCTTGTTTTGGTGCTCTTTGTTTTGAGAAGTGTTTTTATTTATATACTCATCTTCACATTTCCTGTAGTACTGAAAAATGTATATGGCCATTCACAGTGTCCAGCTGTTGAAAGCTGTATATGGTCATTCACATTGTTCAGCTATTGAAAGCTGTATATGGTCATTCACATTGTTCAGCTATTGAAAGCTGTATATGGCCATTCACATTGTTCAGCTATTGAAAGCTGTATATGGCCATTCACATTGTTCAGCTATTGAAAGCTGTATATGGCCATTCACATTGTTCAGCTATTGAAAGCTGTATATGGCCATTCACATTGTTCAGCTATTGAAAGCTGTATATGACCATTCACATTGTTCAGCTGTTGAAAGTTGTATATGGCCATTCACATTGTTCAGCTATTGAAAGTTGTATATGACCATTCACAGTGTTCAGCTATTGAAAATACATATACCATTCATTCATTCATTTGCATGTCCCTTGCAGAACTTTGCCTCCCTAACAGCATTCCTGTAGGCCTCTCAGTTGTGAGCAAGATGGCCTGCTGCTGATGATCCATTTGCAGATTATTAACGATGTCTTGCAGCCATCTTCGCCTTGGTCTTCCTCTTTTTCTTTTTCCCATTATATACCCTTCCAAGACGGTCTTCTCTAGATTATCATGACGTTTAATGTGTCCAAGATATTTGTTTTCTCTCTTTAATCCTCTTTACTAGCCAACCTTCTTCAATATTAAGTTCTTGTATTATGGATATATTTGTTCTTTTTTGTGGACATGATATTTGAGGAACTCTTCTGTAGCATTTACATTCAAAGGCATTTATGTGTTTCTCAGCTGTTTTGTTAAGTGTCCACGTCTCATAGACATATGTTGCGATGGGAAAGATGCATGCCCATAAAAATCTTATTTTTGTAATTCTGTCTGCTCCTCTCCACAGATTCTTTATTTGTTTTACTTTCTGAAGAGCGATAGATGTCCTCCTTTTAATTTCCCTCACTGTATCTCCATTATTAGTTAGTAGTGATCCAAGATATTCAGAACTCTCCACTTCTTCCAGTTTTTCCTCATTGATACATATTTCAGCTGCCTTGTTATGTTTTATCAGTTGTCATCAATTTAGTTTTCTTCGCATTAAGATAGAGATTTTGCTCTTAGCTGTTCTTATGGACTGACATAATTAGTTTTCCATTCCTTTTTGTGTTGTGAACAGTAATACTGTGTCATCAACATATCTAATCTCTGATATTTCATAACCTCCAATTGTTATCACACCATAATATTCTTTGTCTACATCTTCTCTAACATTCCTTATTATATTTTCAATATACAAGTTAAATAAGTAAGGCAATGATATGCACCCCTGACGGACCCCTTCTTTTATGTCAAACCAAGCTGTTGTTTCACCATTTATTCTTACTGCTGCCTGTTGGTCTATACATATACTATATACACCAAATACAGCTTCTTGGTTCCACTTCTGCTACTGTCATCCTTCTTTCAACAAAGATCCTTGTTTATATTATGAACATATGTCTGCTGAGATACTCATTACACAGGGGGCATTGGATCACTTACAGACTTGCCTAGTATCCTGTTATGATGTTTCAGACACAAAAATTAGAAGTATACGGTAGATTGGCTTGTTAAACCAGCTGTTAACATAGACTGTCATGTTCCAGTTAAACACAGGCCATATCAGACCTGTATGTTGAATGTGCTAGCTAAAAGTACCTTGCACAAAAAAAGAAACTTATATGAGAATGAAAATAAACACATTTGGCCTCAGAATTTAACTTGACAGCCACGGGAAAAAAAAAAACTGGGAAAAGTAACTCTGCTGAAAAGTTCTTCCATATTTTAGAAAATAGTCTGAGATGTAAGTTACTCTAACAGATAAGTTACAAGTACATTATATTAGAAGATATAAAATATTATCACAAATAGATTCCAGTTTGTGTATTATAAAGAATTTTAACAATTTACAGATGTCTACAAAGATAAGATTGATTCTACACAAAGTTTAGTATCATGAAACTTGTTTCCATATGTTTTATTTTAACATTTGAACAGCTTGGCTGAGAGGCATGCGGAAAGATCCGCCAACACCGGAGGTAAATATTCCAGATTGTAGCACGTTTTAGTTGTGTGCTGAAGAGTGTGCTGTAAGAATCTTGGGAAAATGAAAACTAGAAAATATCTTCTAGAATTTGTAAACATAAATATCCTAGGACTTTTGCAAGACAAACTGAAGTGAAGTGTTTTCTGAGAATCACAAGATTATTGAATGTTATGATTATTATGTTCAGTGAATAAGGAAAAGGATGGACAGGATTTTTTTTGGGGGGGGGGGGGGTGGGGGGTTGGGGGTGGGGTGATGGGGGAGGAACTAAAGAAGTGTGGCAGTGATCTTAGACAAGATAAAAGAACGCTCTTACTGGTGAGAAAAATACCTACTCCTGTGCTGTCTAGAGCAATTATTGCGGTATAATTGTAAAACATAGACAATAAACATGAAAGTGAAGCAGAATTTGGAAGCACCAGAGAGCCTGTTTTGAGGGAAGTACCAAAACACATTCACAACAGTCAGAAAGACAAAAGTTGCTCAGCATCAAAAACTGATTAGAACCATAAGGAAAAAGGAAACAGAAATTCTTTGGACATATCATAAGATAATAGAAGTTAAGGACTTCCCATCACTGGAAAACTTGAGAGAGAGAGAGAAAGAAGAGGGACTCCAAGACAAAAATATCTAAACAGGTTGATTAAGTGACACTACAAATGAAGGGCATTTCTCTTTGTAACCCTCATGGGCATTTAGAAGGCTAAGATTACTAATATTTGTTCTGATTGGTTGAAAAGCTGAATTTAGGTCAGTGAAAGCACCAATAGAAAATGGTAAAATATGAAATGAACAAAGTGAAGAAACTGAGAGTGTCAGATACATCACTTGGATGTGGGAAGAAAAGGTGTATATGGATTACATTGAGAGTCTCATGCATGTCTAATCATGTAAGGACAATGCCTCAGTTAAGACAGAGGTAAGATGTAATTATCATTGAATACATTTTATTTATTTGATATCAACATTTATCTGTCCCAAAAATATATCTGTTATATATTGTCATGTTGATGAAGTTGAAAAACTCGCTGAAAACAGGAAAACTTGGCAGACAACTATGCGAGCCCTATGTGACATTTAACGGCACTGAAATTATGTAAGATATGTTGTCATTTCAGCTTTAGGTATGTTATCTTTGTTGCTGTGTATGAATCATTTGTATTCTGACAGCTAGCATTTCCATTTCCACAGGAAATAAAACAAAATTATATCACAATGATGAAAACTAAACAAAGGGCAGCTGAACTGGAGAAGAAATACTCAGGAAAAGAGGTAAGATTCACATTCACGTGGTAGATGGTGAATTCGGACAGAAGGCTATAGGGCAGACAGAAACTGAGGTACGAAGGTATCAGCAAGTCATCCATGAGAGTATTTCTCTGTCAGACACAAAGACTGGGAAGAACAGAAGAAAGACCTTCTACATCATAGAGAGTGACTCGTAGAGAGTGACTCGGTACAAAATTGTGTTATGGCATTTAAAGAGAAACTGAAAGCAAATACAGAAAATTTGACCTTACAATGCAAGCATTGATCGCCTTTACTGTGGCTTATTGTGGAAGCTAAATATTGATAGAGGCAGTCAAGAGACAGACTGTTCCACAAATATTTGACTTTACCATCTTCAGAATTGTCTTATAACGGAATTGCCAGTACTATGTTTCATATGTTATTACTTGATTATTGTTGTTATTGCTGATGATTAAAATTTGCCCCTGATATATTCTTGGAAGCAAAAGCCTAATGTAGATAAAGTATTTTTTTCTTCAAGCTGAGAGTAAACTATATTACCAAACACATGTAATATTGTAAGGTCACAAAAACTGAATAAAATAGGATGCTTGTGTCATCAGTGCTGTAAATTTGGGATGAGATCACAGCACTGCATGAACTTGTTCAGGAATGACAATCCTAACTACTAGCTCTCAACAAGAAATCTGGCCTCCCATTTCTACTACAAATTAGAATAGTGTTATAATGGCTTATAATGGTTTCATGATCATTTTTATAACTTAACAGCAGATATAAGGAAATAGTGAATGATTCCAGGTGAAATCCACTGAAAAAATGTCTCCAGACATCCGTGATACTTGAAATTCAGAGTAGTATAATACTTTCTTTTTGTGATGTAAATAAAAGTTGAGTGATATGTTGGTATATTTTGTTTATATTTAAGTTTTACCATAACATGGTGATTGCCGTGCGCTGTTATTTCCCAGTTTTCAGTCTCTGATGTGTAAAAAATGTTAAACATGCCAGGTGGAAAAACTCATTCAGTCTGAACTGTCTTTGTCCCAGACCATTGAGGAATATTGGGGGGGGGGGGGATGTGGTGCTAGTTGAAATATTTTTCTCGATTTGTTAGCACGCTTGAGAGTGATGTGGTCAGTATCACACCTGCTTGAGAGTGATGTGGTCAGTATCACACCTGCTTGAGAGTGATGTGGTCAGTATCACACCTGCTTGAGAGTGATGTGGTCAGTATCACACCTGCTTGAGAGTGATGTGGTCAGTATCACACCTGCTTGAGAGTGATGTGGTCAGTATCACACCTGCTTGAGAGTGATGTGGTCAGTATCACACCTGCTTGAGAGTGATGTGGTCAGTATCACACCTGCTTGAGAGTGATGTGGTCAGTATCACACCTGCTTGAGAGTGATGTGGTCAGTATCACACCTGCTTGAGAGTGATGTGGTCAGTATCACACCTGCTTGAGAGTGATGTGGTCAGTATCACACCTGCTTGAGAGTGATGTGGTCAGTATCACACCTGCTTGAGAGTGATGTGGTCAGTATCACACCTGCTTGAGAGTGATGTGGTCAGTATCACACCTGCTTGAGAGTGATGTGGTCAGTATCACACCTGCTTGAGAGTGATGTGGTCAGTATCACACCTGCTTGAGAGTGATGTGGTCAGTATCACACCTGCTTGAGAGTGATGTGGTCAGTATCACACCTGCTTGAGAGTGATGTGGTCAGTATCACACCTGCTTGAGAGTGATGTGGTCAGTATCACACCTGCTTGAGAGTGATGTGGTCAGTATCACACCTGCTTGAGAGTGATGTGGTCAGTTTCACACCTGCTTGAGAGTGATGTGGTCAGTATCACACCTGCTTGAGAGTGATGTGGTCAGTATCACACCTGCTTGAGAGTGATGTGGTCAGTATCACACCTGCTTGAGAGTGATGTGGTCAGTATCACACCTGCCTGTCTTTCCTTTCCCAGATTCAGGACCCACTTGTTGATGTTTTTTTTCTTCCCCAGCTAATGATTAAGGGCCCCGTTTTGATTACTGGGTTGACTGTAGTGTCTCACTTTCAAAAGGACATTGGCTGAGGTTTCGCTGCTAAGCTAGGAAATCTGTGCCTTTTGTCCCAACACATCCTATTTCAGCATTGTGTATTTTTAGCAACAGGTACGCTTTCCAGTTTAGATACCTATGCACTTGGCCGGACTAAAGTTACCAGAGGAATCATGGGGAGGTAGGACACAGTCTTGGTCAGCTGTGGTTTACAGACTTCCATCTGCGGATCACTGACCTTGCGCCCTTGGAATCAAATTTATTTTTAGCAAGGCTGTGGTATGGTTAAGTATGAATATTGTAATTTCAAGTGTTTCTCATATCTTCCTCTCCCACAGCTTCCAGGTTCTTCCACTGGTTCAGCCATAACACAAGATGTCAAAGGAAATGAAGAAAGGAGTAAGTTTGTTTTTGTTTGTTTTCTATATTTGTATTATTTTCTCTGGTGCAAGATTAATGTTTCTGACACTTCCTCTGTCACTGAAAGTTTTCTTTCCTTTCTGTTGGTGTGGCATTTTAATTATTCTTTTTGTTTTCAGTGAGGCACCTTAAGTGTCACCTTGCCATGTGTGTTTTAGTATCAGAGATTTCTGAATAATCTTATTCACCTTCTTGCCATGTGTGAGTGTTAGTATCAGAGATTGCTGAATAATCTTATTCACCTTCTTGCCGTGTGTGAGTGTTAGTATCAGAGGTTTCTGAATAATCTTATTCACCTTCTTGCCGTGTGTGAGTGTTAGTATCAGAGGTTTCTGAATAATCTTATTCACCTTCTTGCCATGTGTGAGTGTTAGTATCAGAGGTTTCTGAATAATCTTATTCACCTTCTTGCCGTGTGTGAGTGTTAGTATCAGAGGTTTCTGAATAATCTTATTCACCTTCTTGCCATGTGTGAGTGCTAGTATCAGAGATTGCTGAATAATCTTATTCACCTTCTTGCCATATGTTTGTGTTAGTATCAGAGATTGCTGAATAATCTTATTCACCTTCTTGCCATGTGTGAGTATTAGTACCAGAGATTGCTGAATAATCTTACATCTGGCAGCCATCATTAAATTACTTGTTTCAATACATTTTGCAAAGAGGTGAAAAAACAGCAAATGGTGAACCATAATATAAATCACATATTTTTTTATGTCTGGTTTCTCACGCGATTGTTTTTTTCATTTTAATAGCACACAAACATATAATGGTCATTCCCATTCTTTGAATTCGAATGTATATGTGTATTTCCATGAATTTCTATTCACTGTAGCTCTCTCCTACTAGCATTAGTTTTTTTCTGTTTTACATATTTATGACCATATTTCTCCATCTGTCTTCTATTTTACATTTCCTCCTTTCTTCATAACCTTTTTTTTTTTTTAGTTTCTTCTCTTCTGTAACTCTTCAGTCCCTAAAACTATTTCTCCTCTTTTCTGTATACGGTGTACAACTGAGAGTGCATTGCATTTATATGCCCAGCTTTCATTCAAGGTGAAGATTTTTCTTTTCTGCATCAGTGTGTTTTTTCTTTATTTTTTTCTGTCTGTTGTATTGTTCTTATAATGATCTTTTGCCAAAATATTGGAATGTTTCTGTTGTCTTTTATTACCATTTCACCTGTTTTCTTACCATTTCACCTGTTATGTGAGTGAGTGAGCCAGAACATCTTAATCTACCTCTGCTAACTGATAGAGTGAGTTGCCTAATATTTTGCTTGATTTTGTGAAGATATTTTTGACAAGCAGCTGTTGAGAGGTTGATTATATCTGATTTAGCCAGCAATATACATGACTTTTCTCTGGTAGTATTTCCTGAAATTTTTTTCTTCAAATCCCCAGCTCCGTTTCCAACGTATGATGACCTTGAAATTTCTCCTGGTGAATTCACCAACAAATCAACCAAAATAAAATAACATCATGGAAAAGATCCACGCTGTACAAGTGTGTACATATGTTGAAAAAAAATTGGTGTTGGAAAGTGAGCAAACTGAAGTGAAAGTTTTAATGTTGAGAGTGAATAATTCGCCTTGAATTTGGAATTGCAGAGATGTGTGAAAGAATTTTGTGAAGGACACAAATGTGAAAAATCCTGACAGTGTTTTGTGCTGAAATGTTACAAATTTGGCATGAATGTTTTATCAAAGAGGCATATTTTCTGAATGAAGTGTGGCTGTTGTACAGAAGAACTAGCAGAGGAACCAGTGGGGGGAAACTCATAGAAAGAGGAAGATTCAGAGAAGTAGATGGGGGGAAACTCATTGAAAGAGGAAGATTCAGAGAAGTAGGTGGGGGGAAACTCATAGAAAGAGGAAGATTCAGAGAAGTAGGTGGGGGGGGGGGGACGGACTCATAGAAAGAGGAAGATTCAGAGAAGTAGGTGGGGGGAAACTCATAGAAAGAGGAAGATTCAGAGAAGTAGGTGGGGGGAAACTCATAGAAAGAGGAAGATTCAAAGAAGTAGGTGGGGGGGGGGGGAACGACGACTCATAGAAAGAGAAAGATTCAGAGAAGTAGTTGGGGGGAAACTCATAGAAAGAGAAAGATTCAGAGAAGTAGGTGGGGGGAAACTCCGAGAAAGATTCAGAGAAGTAGGAATAATGGAGCATTGTTACAGAAACTGGGAGAAGCATGGTGTGACTTCCAGCAGTGGGAAAGATCTGTGAGATTTTTCTAAAACCAACAGGAACAGAAAACTTTGCACCTTTGACAGAAACATCTTGTAGAGGAAAAGGCATAGGTTTCATAAATACAAGAAAGGAAAAAGATTTATCTTCAGCTGTCATTTGAAGAAGAAAATAATAATGTATATGTTATAGCTGTTGAAGAATTGCATCTTTTATATATATCTCAGTATGAATTATTATTAAAGAATATAGGCAAAAGATGTTATATCTGAGAGTATATGTCAGTCAGTTTGTTATGATGTTCATTGAATCTTGTCATGTACTGTTTGTACAATGATGCATGGCATAATGAGCATAAAAACCAACTTCTTGTTCAGATTTGTACTGATTACTTTATTTTTTTTTTTTAATCCAAGTCATCAACTCATAAAACACTATCTTCAATTATTAAACAAAACCTGGTCCACAGAATATATTTTTAATTTCTGATGGATAAAATGAACAAAGGTGACACTGTGAAATATACTGATTTCCTAATTTTTAAAATTAGCGAATGATGGCTGGCATATTTTCTATGTTTCTGAACACTAAATATTCAAATGTTTATTTGAAAAAAAAAACAAATGCTACTAATAATTTCTTTCAACAGCCTCTGACAGCAATATAACCTTACCAGTTTGAGCCAAATTTAATGTATATAAAAGAAGCAGAATGTTGCCAGAACAAACTGCTGCCATGATGGCACAGTCTGCAGTGTTTCAGATGTTCCAGTTTTAGAAAATCTTTCAAATGAACATACAGATTAGATTTTCAAAGCATTCTCAAATAAGTATTTTCTCTTATGTACCACAGCCAAAAATCCTGAAAACCCAATATATCTCCACTGTCTATTTCAAAAAGTGAAAACATCTAAAATTTCATCTATTTACACTTCCTCTATTTGTTTTTTATTCATTTAGGTGCCTTTTTTTTCGCACCTTCTTCTCTGAAATGTATAAAATAACTGAACACATCAACTGATGAAAATGTAAAAAGAAATTCATGTTTCTTACGTACAACAGCAACATTTATATGTGAAAGCAACGAGCTGTTGATGAAGACAAGGTTGAAGCTAAAACTGGTTTGTGAGAGAAACCTCGGGGCAAGTAAAAGAACATTTCATGGAGCACTCCTAAAGAAAAATGTATTCTGGGTAGCTTATGTACAACTTGTAAATGCAAATAAATTGCTCGTGAAAGTTTAGGTGAATTTTGCATTAAAAATAAATAAATGGTTGGTTAAAATGATAAATCGGTGATGAAGTAGACTTCTTCCCTAAAATGAGAACTTCAGTAAAGAAGTGTCTGGGCCCGACCTGCTCGTTTCAGCTTTATACTCATTTTGTTTTTTTCTCTTTAAGCAGACTGCTGCAGAACATTGATAAGAACACAAACAAAGCAAAATCTAAACAAATTCCTAGTTGTGTTAAGCACAATTTTATATGTTCACTGGCACTGAAACTAAACATCTCACACATACCACATTCACAAGCATAGATGGTCTTTTTTTTTTTTCTCTTCTCATTTATTTATTAGCATCTGTATGTACAAAAATATTTACAAATATTCTCTCTCTCTCTCTCTCCCTAGGCTGAGACTATATGTACAAAAATAAAAATGAATGTTTCCATTCAGATTAGTTAACATTTCATATACAGAGTTTACACACTCGTAGTGAATGCTTGTTCTGTCACCAGTCCACAAACTGAAATTTTTGTTACAGGTATATCCGCCTTAAATCCACTGGTGAGGTTATCATGTTACACTGGGGACACAGCTTCTTTGCTCCCTGAAACAGAATGCCATACAGAATATGAGTTAAAAAAGAACAATACATCAAACAAACACACTAACTATCCTTAAAACACAGCAAAGCGATGTGCCATACTGCACTGAAAACGCCAGTTCTTGTCCAATAACCAATGTCAAGCGACACTGGATGTGGTTAGTGATTAGATGGATGGCTGCTGTACTGTAGACATTTCTTTTTGTGGTGAAGAAAGACATCATCCAATCTGGCAATCAGTGACTTGTAGCTGGCATCAGCGTAGGCAAACCATAGCTCACCAAGACCTTGTTCCACCTCTACATTAGTACTCCTGGTAACAGGTCTAGTCTGGCTATTGGGGCAGGGATCTCCATAGTCCCCACAGTGGTGGAGTTTGCTAAAGAAGCACTCCACATACCCTCCCCTCCCCCCCATTTTTTTTGTTAGACTACCAATCTCTAATTCCCAGTGTTCTGCTGGTTAGACTACAAATCTCTAATTCCCAGCATTCTGTTGGTCAGACTACAAATCTCCAATTCCCAGCATTCTGTTGGTTAGACTATCAACACCTAATTCCCAATGTTCTGCTTGTTAAAACAACCAATCCATAGTTCCCGGTGCTCTGCTGGTGATCTAGCAATTTCTAATTGCAGCTTAATTAATATTCTATCATTTTACAACTCTGCAGCAAAGAGTTTTTGGCTCAACTTTGTATGTTTACTTCAATATCCTGCACAGCTAAATTTCTATGAAAATGACAGTACACAGCTAAGAAGTCTTCTATCGCAGTCACTCAATCAAACCCACCAAAGTTCTCATCCAGCAGGTCTCGCAGTGAACATGCCAACACTGTATGGAAGTAAGTGGTGTCTTGTATGGTTCCTAAAACATAAGTAAAACAAACATTTCTACAGATAAGGCCCAGATTAAGTTCTATAACAATGCTGTACCATTCCAAGAAAACTTTTTTAACTTTCATCCCACTTTTTCTAAGTGTACAACAACAGCTCTGTATGGAGAATCTCCTCCTCTTTTTTTTTTAATACATTTTTGCAGATGAAAGCTGTACAATGTGTTGTAACACAGATTTTCACAGCTACTTAAACCTATTCTACTAGCTCTACTTTTATGTCATTTTGCTTCAAAAGTGCTGTCTAGTATGATAAGTACAATAATAATAAACTTTTCAATGTAGTAACCAATGTCTAAAAATGTTACACTGTACATAGTTAATGAGTGCTGTTTGGGAGGCAAAGTTCCACAAGGGACATGCAAATGAATGAATGAATGAATGACATAGTTAATTATTGGATTTGTGTCTAATACATATCTTCAGATTACATGCTTGACTTGCAGACTCATGTACTAACTGTAAGGGTACAACAAAAACTTATTTTAGCCAGATTGGCTTAGTCTATGCTCCCAGTAAACTCCAGTCAATTCAGATAAAAATGGACATGCGTCAGGAAATGGTGAAAAAGAAAATGGGCACCTTTCAAAGGTCTTGGTAAGAAAAAAAATGGGCACCTTACATGTGTCTTACTGAGAAAGAAAATGGGCAATCTGCACATGTCCTAAGAAAATGAGAAAGAAAACAGGACTCTACACCTGCCTTAAGAAGCAGACAGGATTTTAAAAATGGGCACTTCACTTTGTAATCTAAACCCTTCAGAAGTGAAAGTTCTGAAACTTCACCTCCCTGATGCACCCAAACCTATGCTACCCTGAAGTACTTAAGTGTTAAGATACAATGCAGATTCAAATCTGTGCAGTTATTCACAGAGTTATGACCAAGATCTCAGCTGACATTGTGCTGGTAAATGCTCTGGATGTTTTTAAAAGCAAACAGATGGAAAGAAATCTGTGAAAGAAGGCAGCTAACTTATATTTAGCCTCTCTATGGAATGGAAGAAGAAATCTTTTTCCAAAGAAAAAGTGGTCAACCACGTGAAACTCTAAAGAGGACATTGTTAAGAGAGGCCAAATTAGTAGGCATAAAAATCCCTCGATGAAGCTGAAAAGCTCACCAAAAACAAGAAAACTTGGAGAACCACCATGCAAGCCCTATGTGATTTTTAAGGGCACTGGAAGGATATAAGATGTAAGAGAAATGGCAATTGTTTTCTTATAATCTGCAAACTTTCAGAATGAAAGAAAGAAAAGAAAAAAAAAGCCAGATTCTCCGCTATAACATACCATACATATGAGACACTTTTGCTTATCTGTTTTCTCAGCTTCGAGATCTCGTAACTTCAGTCGAAGGGCCGATATCAAGGCTGAGGTTGAGAGCTCTCCTCTCCTGCTGAAAACAATATCCAACAACTTGTGAGGGCAGATGTGTAATTTATCTTTCATGTACACCAATAAAACATAACTTGTTGAGGCTCACGAAAAATAATATAGAAAGAAGGGAAAATAATTTTTACATTTTATTCTATACAAGTATTGAATGATTAAATTTGTTCCATGACAATTTTCATAAAGACTTTTATGCTTATAATTTACCCTTCTGAGCTAAATATGAAATAATAACATGTATGCCACAGCTATGTACAGATGGCCATGTGTTAAACTTTCTTATGCAAAACACTGCACCCATTAAAAATTACAGAAGAAAAGAAAATATGCAAGGAAACAAAAAAAAAAAATAAAACTGCACTTGAAACCTTGTGCTCATTTTCTACATACTTTACTACAACATGAACAGATAATTCCCTACTAAAGGCTGTACTAAACAAATAACTGAAGATGAAAACAGCTGTAGCAAAAAGGTTTACCATAATCATCACAGCAGTGAGAATACAATGTTCAGTTGCATCATAAATAATTACTAAGCATTACATCTTCAACTAAAATTGTGGAAAACAGGAAATTACAATGTGAATGATGGAATTTAAGATATAGTGCTACAGTGAAACATAGGAAATTATGTAGCTGTATGCGAGATACGTGCCAAGTGATGAAGTAGAGTATTTCACATATTTAGGCAGCAAAGTGGATAAATACGGGGGAACAGTAAAGGATGTTAAAGCTAGAATAACCAAGGCCAGGACAATATTTACCCAACTTAACAAAATATGGTCATCTAAGAACATCAAAACAAGAACCAAACTTAGACTTTTCAATACAAACATAAAGACTGTACTGCTATATGGTTCAGAGACATGGGTTATGACCAAGAATAGAGGATATAAACATTCATGAACTACAGCTTGAGGAGGATTTTAAACATTAAATGGCAGGACAAGATCAGGAACAATGTCTGGGAAAGGGCAGGACAAGGACCAATGAACCTACAAATCATGTCTAGGAAATGGAGATGAATTGGCCACACTCTGAGGAAACCCGACACCAGCATAGCAAGACAGTCAATGACATGGAATCCTCAAGAAAACAGAAAACAAGGAAGGCTTAGACTTACCTGGAGAAGAGAAATTATGACAGCGCTCAGAGACACGGGATACACATGTAAGGAAGCAGAGAATAATTCCAAGAACAGGAATAACTGGAGAGTCTTTATCTGTGGCCTATGCTCTCAAGGGAGTGAATGATGATGATGATGATGCAAGAGAAAGAAGATAATAAGAAGTGAGAATCACAATTAGTGTGATCCTCACTGTGAAATATATCTACTGGTGAAGTTATATACTGAACTTCTGTGAAAGGCAGGATGACAGTGAGAATAAAAGTAACCAACATTTCAGACAAAAACCATCATCAGGAACAGCATATTAAGTCAGGCCCATAAGGTATGCAACTAACATTAGCAGCATACTTATTGATTTTTGAGAAACAATAAGTACCCTGTCTCAAAGTAACATCAGGTGCATGAAAGGATTCAGGCATTTATTATTACATTAATGTTTTGTCCAGTGGTTCTCAAAATACATGATGTTATCCCTGGACAGAAGATTTGGGCATGGGGGAACAGAAGAAAATAAAATGAGATGCATTGAAATAAAAGGGAGTGGCACAGTGATATCCAAACCAAGTATATAAAAAAAATTTGGGGGGTTCCAACAATGTGGCCCAGGAGATAAGAGGGTAGGGGCCCAAAAAAAAGTCTGGGAACCACTGACTAACTGGGTAAAATAAGATCCTTACTCTTGATCGTGATTTCCTAGAGCAAATCCTTCATAGGCAGCAGATGACTTGCTACAGCTAGGACCTGCAAATGTTAATTAAAAATATGAATATCTTCTGGCAATATAACAGCATATATCCTAGCTTCTTAATATACTGGAATAATCAATGGCCATATGTGGTAATAATGATCCTCATTCATTCATTTGCATGTCCTTGCGTAACTTTGCCTCCTAACAGCACTCCTGTAGGGTTCTTGGTTGTAAGCAAGATGGCCTGTTGCTGATGCATCCATATGCAGATCATCAACGATGTCTTGCAGCCATCTTCGTCTTGGTCTTCCTCTCTTTTTCTTTTCCCATTATGTACCCTTCCAAGACAGTCTTCTCCAGATTATCATGACGTTTAATGTGTCCAAAATATTTAAGTTTTCTTTGTTTAATCCTCTTTACTAGCCAGCCTTCTTCAGTATTTAGTTCTTGTATTATGGATATATTTGTTCTTTTTTGTGTCCACGATATTTGAAGAACTCTTCTGTAGCATTTACATTCAAAGGCATTTATGTGTTTCTCAGCTGTTTTGTTAAGTGTCCAGGTCTCACGGGCATATGTTGCGATGGGAAAGATGCATGCATTAAAAATCTTATTTCTGTAATTCTGTCTGCTCCTTTCCACAGATTCTTTAGTTGTTTTACTTTCTGAAGAGAGATAGATGTCCTTTTAATTTCTCTCATTGCATCTCCATTATTAGTTAGCAGTGATCCAAGATATTCAAAACTCTCCACTTCTTCTAATTTTTCCTCATAGATACATATTTCAGCTGCCTTATTTGTTTTGTCAGTTGTCATCAATTTAGTTTTCTTCACATTAAGATAGAGGTTTTGCTCTTTGCTGTTCTTACAGACTGACATAATTAATTTTTCCATTCCTTTTTGTGTTGTGGACAGTAATACTGTGTCATCAGCATATCTAATCTCTGGTATTTCATAACCTCCAATTGTTATGGCATCGTAATATTCTTTGTCTACATCTTCTCTAACATTCCTCATTATATTTTCAGTATACAAAAGTAAGGCGACGATGTGCACCCCTGACGGACCCCTTGTTTTATGTCAAACCAAGTTGTTTCACCATTTATTCTTACTGCTGCTTGTTGGTCTAGATACAGCAGTGATGTTAATTGTATCAAATGTGTTGGAAATCCCATTTCTTCCATTATTTCCCAAAGTATCTGGTGTTGTACACAATCAAATGCCTTTGAGTAGTCTATAAAAGATAAATATAGATTCACATTAAACTCTCTGCATTTCTCCATTATTAATCTTATATTGAATATATGATCTCTTGATCCTCTTCCTTGCCTGAAACCAGCCTGGACTATATTGACTTCTTCTATTTTCTTACGAAGTCTCCCCATTATGATTTTTAACAGAATTTTACTAGCATGACTAATCAGGGTAACATTTCTGTAGTTTGTGTATAATTTCAGGTTAACCTTTTTTGGCAGTGGTATGAATACAGTTCTTTTCCATTCTTTTGGCCAAATATCTGAATGCCATATCTTTTTACATAGTGCATGATAGATTGTTGCATATTCCTTTCTTCCTGCTTTAGTAAGTTCAGCTGTTATCACATCCTGGTGATTTACCATTTTTCAGATTCTTTATTGCCCATAAAACTTCTTCTATTGTTGGTTTGGGTTCTTTCTCCTCCAATAATAATTCTCACTGTTGATTTCTGCATTCAGTCAGTTGTTTCATATATTCCTCAGAAATATTCCTTCTATCTTTCTAAAATTTCCTCTGTCTCATCACAAATTACATTTAGCTTAGGTATGACAATTCTCATCAATGTCTTCATTTCTTTACCATTTCACTATCTCTTCCACACTTCTGATGTCCTTCTATTCTTGCATGTATTGTTTTTCTGTCTTTTCTTATGTTTCTTCATACTTTTTTTGTTAAAGATTTATATTCCTTTTTGTAGTTGTTTGTTACTCTCCATTGTGTCTTCATTTCTCTACGTTGTTTTATCAGTTCTAGAGTGCCTGCTGTAATCCATCCATTCTTTTGTGTTTTCTTTACTAGAACCACATCTTTAGCCGTTGTTATTAAGATATCTCCGGCCTGCGCAGCCAACTGATCTGGTGTCATCTCCTCCTGTACAGCCATCAGGATTTCGAAACGGTTCTTCACTTCTATACCGTAATGTTCTGGTATTTTTGTAAGATCAAAGCAGAGTGGTCTTGATTCCATAACTGTCTTTTTTATCTTTATCTTCATGTCTGCTATTAAAAACTCATGGTCCGTGTCACAATCAGCACCTGGTAAAGTTTTTGCTGATGTTATACTTGATCTCCACCTTCTTTGCACTAAAATGTAATCTATTTGATTCTTGGTTTTCCCATCAGGTGATGTCCATGTGTAAAATCTTCTTGGATGTTCTTTAAAAAAGTGTGTTAGTGATCATTAGCTCATTTTCCATGCAAAATGCCATTAGATTGTCACCTGCCTCATTTCTATGTCCTATGCTTAATTTCCCCCATAACATATCCTAGCTTCTTAATATACTGGAATAATCAATGCCCATATATGGCAGTAAATATTCTAGCTTCTTAATAAGAATATACTGGAATAATCAATGGCCACATGTGGCAGTAAATATCCTAGCTTCTTAATGGGAATGTTAAAAACATACCAAATAATCATTAGCCACTTGTGGCAGAGGATATATCAAATTTTACTACAAAATTAATGCACACTGAAAAAAAAAAAGATTAAAAATCAGAGCTCGTACAATAAATTTGTTTCTTAAAATCTGATAAATACTTCACAAAAGAATCCAGACAATTTCATTAAAACTTAACAAAGGAGAAAAAAAAACATATCTGCTTTTAAAAAAAAATAAAATGTGATAATAACATCCCATGATAAGTAGTTTAATAAACAGGTTCAGAACAGTAAAAGCTGTCATCAAAAAACAATGAAAATATAAAAGATGAACGAGAGAGCAAGCTTTACTGTACGAGTATAACAAGAGAATAATGAGATGTTTTGACTACTGTCTTTTCTCAAACAATAAACAAAGAGAAAGGAAGGGAGAATCAATGGTGTGAATAAAGAAAGATAACAAATTAAAATCCACCAGGTTAATAAATAGAAACTCAGTTTTTGAGATTACAGAAAAGTGCATCAAGGACACAGCTGGGTTGTGCAAACTCTAAAGCCTGGAGAGAACATGGCCCAGTGTTACATGCCACTTGGCTCAGAGCACTATCTGAGTGTGGCCTCCTCAGCCTTCAGTTACATGAGGGATCACTGCAACTTAGCAGAAAGTGCTGTGTTCGTCCATGGCTGTGTATCAGACACTGACGGCTGAATGCAATAGGCCTGCCACATTGTGGACATGCCGGGGGAAAAAAGGGCTTGCTTTTGTGAGCTGGTACCCACCAATAACCAATATTTTTAAAAATGGTTCCAAATAAAAAAAAAACACCACAGTATCATTATTCTAACATAATAATAGCAACAAAATAATACAAACCATCTGCATTCACTGTGTCGGTTCTCGATGTGTAACTGTAATAAAGAAAATTTATCAAAGCGTCAGTCAATTTTATCAAATATTTCCTCATACTTAATGTCTCCATGAATTAAACTGCATCAAGCCTGTATTACTATATGGGAGTAAATCATGGTCATTAACAAAAACAATAAGAACATTAGAGCTAACTGAAATGTGGTTCCTACTAAGGATGTTAAGAATATAATGAGAAGCAAATCTTAATGAAAACACTACAGGGGAGAGTCTAGGTTCACTGGCCATATAACAAGAAGAGGAGGAATTCAAAATATGACAGCAGGGAAAATGGGAGGCAGGAAAGGAAGAGGCAGACCAAGAGAGAAAATCTTAAATGCTCTGACAAAATGGCATGGGAGAAGCACAATAACAGAACTGATGGAAAACATGAAAGACTGGAAACTGTGGAGAGACATCTCCAGGCATGGCACATGATGATGATCTGTATACATAAGTACTATAAAATAATAATTTATTAAGTAGAACAGGAAATTATATCAAATATCTACATTGACTTTGGTTACATAAAAGTGCACTTTATATCAAGAAATTCTCATTTCAAAAAAGTTCAGTGCAGCCTTGTATTATATATTGTAAGCTAAAACGCTCAAGTTTGAAAAACCAATTTTTTTTTTTTGTCTCTCTCACATATTCTAATTTCACTAACTCATTCCGTAAAATCTATAAAAATAATGAAAGAAAATTTCAGCACTAATTTTTTTTTGCATAGAGAGAGACAAAAACAGAATACTTTAAAATTCTGAAAACAATTTCAACTACTCTGCATAGTCTAACCTTCAATAATGAAAGCTAAAACAAGCAAAAACTTCTAAGAATATCTTGAACATGCCGCCACTGAAACTTGGCTAATAAAAGTTTCATTAAATAATTTGACAGAGGTTTATAAAAATAACTGAAATAGGAAAAATATTTTGAAGAGAAAAAAAAAAGTTGATGAGACTGTCAAATTCTCTGTAATAAATCAATGATAACAAGTTTTCAAATTCTCTGTAATAAATCAATGATAACAAGTTTTGAGAATACTGGTCACTAACATCTGTGTATAAAAACTGAGACATGATATCATTACAAAAAAATGTCTTGAGAGTTCTAAAATTAGGCATCGACAGGTCACAAACATCCCATAAGTTTTGCAACTGGAAATTTCTTTCCAATCATTACATGAAAAGTAAATAAAGTGTGAACTTTCAAATTCAAACTGAACTTCTGTGACAACAACCAACTTTCACACAGTTAGACTCTTGGTCCCAGAAGTATAAACCTATGAACTATTTTTGTTGTTCACGTTCCTGCAGTTATCACACATCTAAAACTAACAACAAAAATAATCAAACATCGTAATTCAAAGACAGGAAGTTACTTCACCTTCTCTCTGGAGGTAGTGTCACTCTTGATGCCTGGTTTTCATTCTCTGCACTACTACCATTAGAGTCTAAAGAAAGGATATCTTGTTCACCGAATCTACAGCTTGGTCAAGGTTTAATCCTCAACATTGTGGTTCCTTCAAAGAGACATGTTATTTATAAACCCCCCCCCAAAAAAAAAAGTAAATTTATAACAATTTGACATAAAAAATAACAACATAGTTTATGAAAATGACATAGCTAGAAATGAGCATACAGACTTAAATGCAGGCACAAACAGAGAGAAGTCTTTCATGGTTCATGGCCATGATCATAAACTTCAGTATTTCAACATCAGCAAAATCTAAGACTATGCTCTATCATAAACTTCAGTATTTCAACATCAGCACAATCTAAGACTATGCTCTATCATAAACTTCAGTATTTCAACATCAGCACAATCTAAGACTATGCTCTATCATAAACTTCAGTATTTCAACATCAGCACAATCTAAGACTATGCTCTATCATAAACTTCAGTATTTCAACATCAGCACAATCTAAGACTATGCTCTATCATAAACTTCAGTATTTCAACATCAGCACAATCTAAGACTATGCTCTATCATAAGCAGAAACCAGAAAATAGAAATAAACCTGTATCTATTATAAAGAAATCTACTATATCTATTATAAAGAAATCAATTATAAAGAAATCTACTATATCTATTATAAAGAAATCTACTATATCTATTATAAAGAAATCGATTATAAAGAAATCTACTATATCTATTATAAAGAAATCTACTATATCTATTATAAAGAAATCTATTATAAAGAAATCTACTATATCTATTATAAAGAAATCTACTATATCTATTATAAAGAAATCTACTATAAAGAAATATACTATAAAGAAATATATTATAAAGAAATCTACTATAATAAAGTTTTTGGAGGTAAGTAAGAGTTTTGTTTTTGCTGGGTTTTTCCTTAAGTTTGTCTATTATCTAATCTAGCACTGCATTATAAACTGGGGTGATTTTCATTTGAAAAACTGCCTTCCCATAACCCTTTTCTGAGCAGTTTAAAAATGGAATTTAAAAATGTGTGGAAATTTGTGGAAAGTATGGAACATAGTGATCTTTTTCAAGCTCGTCTATGAGATAATTTATTTCACTGTATTTTCAAAATCAGATGCAACTGCATATTTAATCTATATGCTGTGAGATGAAAAACTAGGCGATCATGTTCTATAAAATTCTATGACATGAAAAGCCAGGCACCAACAATAGCATCATCAATAAAATTTCTCAGAAAGAATTAAACAAAAGACAAAAATACTAAAGAAAAACATTCTACTGTAAAACAAACAAACAAAAAAATGGACAGATGTATCATGCAAATACAGTAAAAACTGGATGAAGGTATGTACCAGACAAAGTTATGAAAAGCAAACTGCATGGCCATAACCATCAAACTTAGGATCATTTCATTTGGCCTCAGGTGCCAACAAAAACTGGTCACAAGAAAGAAAGACATAGATAATGATGTTCCCTCTAAGCTGTGTAAATGTGCACTGACACAAAAAATTTTAGCTCTTAGTATATTGTTGTTTTTTGTTTTGTTTTTTTTTGGAGGGGGGGGGTCTCAACACATAAGGATGTGATATAAGGACAATCTTTGTTATTGATTCACTCACAACTTTAATACTAGTAGCTTTTTTTGGCTCACAAAGTAACATTTTTGCTCGCAACACTCCACACCTTAGAGAGAACAATGACAGGCAGTAAGGCAATCCAGTGACAGCTAAAAAGAAATTCAAAGGATACTGTGGTTTCCCATATTCCTCTGTATCATCTCCATCAACATTCAGCTCTCCATCCTCATCAGAACTTCTCTTACTGCTCACTGTGTGGAAGCCTGACCCTAGAAATGAGACACAGAAAGTTTTTGTGTCTAATCTAATGTGACCATTTTTCATACGTTCGAATACAGGGCACTCAACCAAGCAGGGACTAGGGGTGTACTTTTCTACAGAGTGAATTTTCTTCAAAGGAGCAAACTTTCCACTAAGATAATTTTTTTTTTAAATTCCAGGTATTTCTGAATATACAAGTATGATAACCAAAGATCAAACTATGAGACAATATGGGGCACATTTTAAAATATGGAACATTTAAGCATCAAGACAAATCCTTAAAATATATGATGGCCCCATTTAGTATGGGATAGCTGGTCACTTTATTTAATCAACAAAAACTATTATAACAAGGCTGCAAAGCAACTGTAATTTTCAATATTCCTATACAAGTTCTGTCATAGTCTAACCTTTCCTTATATATCTTTTGTAACAATTCTTGAATAATCTATTTTGTTGTGACCAATGCCATGTCAAAATCCTTCAGAAAGCAATGAATTTATATATATATATATATATATATATATATATATATATATATATATATATATATATATCAGGGCAATTTATTTGTTTTTGCTGCACTGAATCAACTTTTAGAAATCTCACACAGCAAGATGAATATACAAATTAAGAAAACAAAAACATCTACAGTGAAACCAAGTAAATGAAACTGTAATAAACTAGGTACTACATCTGATGTTTCTTACTGAAAACAGGATACAGGTTAATGATTTCAGCCTCATAAAATACCAAGAAAATACACAGAAGAAATTTGATGTGAACTGGCTACTTTGTAAAATATTTATATGAAACTTTCTCATATATATGTAACACTGATGTAAATCACTTCTTTGTCATATAAATAATATGCAGCTTCTATTCTTCATCACCTTCTTGAAAACTATGTATATCTTCTCTACTCGTTTCACAACCTTCTGCTCACATGATGTAGTGGCCTCCCTTGTCACCTCATGCTTGTACAATGCCACCACTCTCCTGTTCTCCGCATGATTAAATAGTTTCATCTCAAACAATTAGCACATAATGAACTTTTATTATAATTAAAATTTGTTCCTGAAATTTACAGGCCTTTACTGCAAACCACACACACACACACACACAAAAACCCATCTGTTCCAACAGGATTCCCCATTTTGTCACAAACACCTGAAATCTGATCTTACTAACATTTCCAGCCCTCACACAGGAGATTCAGGCTAATTATGTCACCCACCTGCAAATCCACCTTCCAACATGGTGGTGGCACGGATCCTGGTCTGCCCCGCCCACTCATACTCCTCATAGCCTCCTTCAACATCCACAGGCTCCTCCTCACCATCTGCTCTCTGCTGATTACACAAATTATGACCTCAATAAATCATTCTCATGGTGCACTGCATTTCAGCTACTTCTGTTAGCACTAAAATATATTAGCTTCATGAAATCTGCAACCCAACCAAGGAGAGCAACGAAAGAGAACAAGTGAACTAAATGAATAACGAACAATCTTTAGACAGACAGACATATACATACACATACATATGCTTTTCTTTTCTTATTTCTGTCATGCTGTGAGCCACAAATGTCTATTTTTACCCCCCCCCCCCCCCAAAAAAAAAATTAGAATAGCATTTTCCTGTTAAACAGTCCTACTCTATACCGATTTTCTGATAGCCTCGAAATTCACTTTTTTTTTTTTTAAATTCTCTTATCTTCAATAAACTACTAAGTTTAACACTGCTTTTTTTTTTTGGCATCACATCAATGTATCTTCAAGACTGATTTGATCTCTTCTCATTGTTCTACAGACTGGTGCACCAGCAAAACTAAAAACTGTACCTATAACAATGGGTAACAGGAAGCCTGTCTCTGGCACTGAAAGACATTTCTATTACAAACATTCATTTCTATTTGCTTCTGACATTTTCCAGTTCTGATGTATTCTTACACCTGCCATACATGCTTGATGTTCTTTGTCAGATAAAATTAGGTTTGAGCAATATGAAATGGATGAATATTTCTGCCTAGATTTATTTACTGTATATCAAAAAACAAGTGTCAAATATTTTTAAAAAATAGAATTTAAAAAAAAACCAAAGTATTTTATTTATTTTCTTTAACTTCATTTCTTTAAGTTACTCCACAATGAACTAATATCAGCTTTGGAATATTTAAAAGAAAACGCATATTTTTTCAGTCAATTTCTTTTCATCATAACTAATTCATCCATGCACATGCACACAAACATTTAGTACACTGTACAATTCTGTTTGTTTGTCAAAGCTACAGTTACACTTTCCAGTGTTCCAGACATAGTTTTTAGTTTACACTTTTTAGTCTACCAAAGTTCCAGGTACAATTTTTAGTTTGCCAGAATTCTATGTTAAATTTTTTAGTTTGCCAGTGGTACTTCAGCTGCATTCAACCCCCCCCCTCACCCCAGTCTGCATGTCAGCCAGGATATCCTGCTTTGGAATGAGAGTAGATGGCACCACTTGTGTGACTGTCACATCTATTGCCTTCTAGAGAAGGTTCAGAGAGAATCATATGCTGGAGTAAACAGGACCGGTGTTATGAGAAGGTTCAGAGAGAATCATATGCTGGAGTAAACAGGACTGGTGTTATGAGAAGGTTCAGAGAGAATCATATGTTGGAGTAAACAGGACTGGTGTTATGAGAAGGTTCAGAGAGAATCATATGTTGGAGTAAACAGGACTGGTGTTATGAGAAGGTTCAGAGAGAATCATATGTTGCAGTAAACAGGACTGGTGTTATCTGTCATTGTTCACTGATCGTGATATTAAAAAGGAGATCAGAGGACCTGGATAACTATACAAAGTGCAAAGATGGTGGTCCTTTCTAACCATTTAACCTCTGGAGCTCTAAACATATCTTCTTTTGGGATGTTCATCACTAAAATAAAGAGCAGCTCCATGCTGTATGGGCAAAGCACTTTCTTCCATATCAATTTCCAAAATAAGAAACATACACCTATTTATCAGGTAACATACACCTATCTATGAGGTAAGAAACATACATTTTACCTGTTAGGTACGAAACATACAGCTAACTATGAGATAAGAAAAATATAACTAAAAAGAAACACTTCTAATTCTATGAAATAAGAAGCACACACCTGTCTATGAAATATGAAACATACACATATGCGATAAGAAACAACACACCTGTCTATGAAATAAAAAACACACATATCTATGAGATAGAAAACAATACACCTGTCTATGAAATAAGAAACACACATATCTATGAGATAAGAAACAATACACTTGTCATGAAATAAGAAACATACATATATCTATGAGATAAGAAACATACACATATATATGAGATAAGAAACATACACCCACCTACTTAAAAAACAGTGTACAAAAATGAAAAAGACTACAATAAATAATCCTTGGGCTCTAGGGGAAAAAAAAAAATTATCAAAAATGTTAAAATTACTGGACACTTAAAATTTTGACAAACAACTGTCTACCTGCTTCAGGCACATCTCTACGTGAGAATTCAGATCCTCAGGCACACCTGTCACTCTTTCATTACATATAGGGCACACAGTTTCCTTCTGGCCCTCTTCCCCAGGCTTCTTCTTTCTGTTACGACTTCGAGCTGAAGGCAAAATACAACCAACATGGCAACTATTTTCCTCATAAATAAGAAATCAAAATATAAAAAAAGGGGGGGGGGGATAATCTAATAATCGTATTGGACAACATCTAATAATGTATTATAGAATGTGAAGTAATTTCCTGCAGAAGGTGGTACTTCCTGATGTAATGTGGGCATGTTTCAAATTATAAGTGAAAATCCCCGTTTCCATGCCATTAAGGCATATTGGGGACAAGGTGTTAGGCCCGTATTTCCAAGATCTTTGGTGATATGGTCAGTATCACACCCAGCCATGATTTCTCTGCTACTCATTTTTAGAGACTGAGTGGATCCCCGGGGATTTTTTTTATGTTGAGATGGTCCCACTTTAGAATCCACACCAACTAAAGAAGCTGAGAAGGGCAGGCAGAGCTGCAAGAATTACAACTTTTAAGGATACGCATTTTTTTTTTTCTATCGTAACATATGCCTGTGAGACATGGGTACTTAACAAAATAGTTGAGACACACTTAAGTACCTTTGAATGTAAATGCTATAGAAGAGTCCTTCAAATATCATGGACATAAAAAAAGAATAAATATATCCATACTACAAGAATTTAATACTGAAGAAGGTTGGCTAGTAAGGAAGATTAAACAGAGAAAACTTAAATATTCTGGACAAATAAAACGTCATGAGAATTTACAGAAGATCGTTTTGGAGGAGTGCATGATGGAAACAAGAAAATGGAGGGGTGCATGATGGGAACAAGAAAATGGAGGGGTGCATGATGGGAACAAGAAAAAGGAGGGGTGCATGATGGGAACAAGAAAAAGGAGGGGTGCATGATAGGAACAAGAAAACGGAGGGGTGCATGATGGGAACAAGAAAATGAAGAAGGCCGAGGCGAAGATGGCTGCAAGACATTGTTGATGATTTGCGAATGAATGTATCCAGCAGCAGGGCATCTTGCTTACAACCGAGAAGCCTTCAAGAGAGCTGTTAGGGAGTCAAAGTTCTGCAAGGGACATAGTTCCACTGCTGGGACTTGAAACCGCTTCCATCGGATTAGCAGACTGCACAACTAGCCACCACTCAGTCAACCAGGCTGTCATATTTCAAATTACTGCATGATTATTTCATCTTCAACTTTGTAGCAATTCTAAACGTTATCTACGGCCATGAAATGATTATGTGCAGCGTGCGTGCCAGGTGCCTGCAATGTTTAACCTTATTAATAAACTAGGGCTTTGCTAAGAAGCTTTTGGCAGCCTTTCCATGGGAAGATTACTCTGGTTCCACTGCTTTTATCCAAAAGTGTGGTGGGAAAAAAAATCAGCAGGAACTGTGACGCCACAAAGTTAGCTCTGGCACCAGAATCTAAAAGATAATCTTGTGCTTTATGAAGAATATGACTCCTAATTTCTTTTTATTAGCTCCTTGATTTAAAGAAACTTTCTGCAGGCATTCATGGACTGATATATTGAAGCTCCAACATGAAGATTTAATAGCCAAACGTGTCAAGCAAAGGGAGATCATTCTGAAAAGAAAAATAGCAACAATACGTCCCATACTGAATATCTCTAACAAATGTAAGAAAAAAGATGTCTGTAATGTGTGTGTTAAACAATTGGTAGCCAAATAAATATCAATGGAGGCGACGAAAGTATGCCCTTTCATGGCTTCTGCAGGTCACAAGAAAGGGGGAAATCTGTACAGGCACAAATATTACAGGTTTAAAAAAAAATCTTAATAATGATACTTTTTTTAAATCATAAAAATAAAAGAATTTATCATCAATATAAACAAGAGTAAGAGGTGCAAAAGAAAGAAAGAAAGAAAGAAAGATGGTTAATGTATGAAAAATCCTGCGCTACACTGCATGGTAAGCAACAATGAAATATCTGCAAAGATTTCTTCAATGGAACTATTTATTTACTTTGCAGCATTGAATTATCTGTTATTTCACGTTTGCCCACCCACTTCTCTGACATGCAGTTAAGTGTATAATACTGATAAGTAACGACAAACATATGCAAAGCTCCGCCCATTAAACATAACGTTGAACACAAGATGGAAACTCCGGCCTGTTCGATTCTGCCACTTCCACAGTCGGGTGACATCACATGAAATTCAGATTAATTGTTTTAGTCTTTTTTTTTTTGTTTGTTGAGAACGTGATCCTGACGTAGGGAGCGAAACACCCATACTAATTTGCAGATCTTCAGAAGCGGGGTCACTTTCAACTATCCCACCTTCCACAGGTCTGGGCGGAATGTGGGTCATTCAGAGCCACGCCTCCAATGAGCGTAGGAGTGTCCATGTGCTTGTGTCGCTTGTTTTAAGCTGACGCTGTCTAAAACTTTTGCTCTCGGTTCTACAACTGTAACGTTGGCTTTCATTTTTGCTGCTCAATTTAAATGCCCGCCCAGTTCTTGAACAAGTCCTGCACTTTATCATGTCTTACCACGATAACAGCTAAACAGACGCTGAAAGTACCGCCCAGTCAAGGATTACGCACCAACCACGTTCAGCTATCACCGTATCACTCAATTACATATGCATCCTGTAAACGGATGAATCTGATTCGCCTGTTTTCTGCTGTGTTCGAATATGCTCCAAAAATAAAGGACAGGCAACAAAAGACGGCCACTGAAACAAAACCCGCATTCAACGGGCGGGGCTAATAAAAGATGCTACACAAGTGGCATATCCTATCAACATTACTGGAGAAAAGCCGTTTCAGATTTTCTTGTAACATACAGCCGTAAAACATTTCTACCGTCGTGACATTACACTAAAACCAAACACAACCCAGCCAGTATGGTCTCATGTTTATGGACTTGGGTAAGATTGTAAAATTTGAAAACTTTTTGTGTCATCCTGTATGGGAAGGGTGAAAAAAAAGATGCCTGTGTATGGAAATGTTATCCTAATGTGAACAGGAAACATCCTACAGTTGCCACACATTCTAGAAACCGCCCTCAGGAAAGCTCGTAAAAGGTGAATACAGGAGAGGTCTAACTGGTCAGAGAGTTCACAATACTCACGTCACAGGTAACACAAAACGTGCGATTGCAAGTTATCGTGAAACAGGGCGTACGGCAAGTGCCTCCCCACCAACAACCTCAGAGAGGTGTGACTGCTGCTGTAGGTCTTGAAAGCCCAGACAAAAACAAGGCACTAACAGCTCCTCGCGCAACCGTGCGAATTTAATTTGCAATAAACAGTCCAACTCGAAATGGCGGCCCCACGTGTCACGTGCTGGTCTGAAGAAATTCTTGCAATGTAATAGAGTGAGATGAAGGCCGGAGAATACAAGTGCAGGAACATTCTATTTGGCGGAATTGTCTTCAGGTGTGCTCTTAACTTGGAGAAAAGGAATGCTCCCGAACTGGCACGGTTTAAGTGCCCAGTGAAGGGAGGTCGACCACATTTTTGTCATGTCTGGACATCAACTATTTTATACGTATACATCAAGTTCCTTAAAGCAGGGGTCTCCAAGCTCTTCAGTTTATCGACCCCCTCGTGAAGTTTAATACTGTTCATCGACTCTCCAAACATTTATTATGTTAAAGTAATTCAGTAAATAGTACTCTAAACAATAGCATCATCATCATCATCAGGTGCCGTGCCGACTGACGTTGGCTATTATGCTTCTACAGAGTACACGATCCTTCATGCAGGCCATTAGTTCAGTTGGTGATCTCCTTTCACATCATCCCGTCAGACTGTCCAGTATCATTTCTCTTGGTCTTCCTCTTGATCTTCTTCCTTCTATTTTTCCTGTTGTTATAATATTTTCAATGCCCCCTCTTCTCATTGCATGTCCAATGAAAGTACATTGTCTCTCTCTTATTTTTTTGACAAAATTTTTTGTCTCTCCAGCTCTTCTCATACATTCTTCATTAGTTATTTCTGTTGCCAAGGGGATTCGCAACATTCTTCTAATAAACCACATTTCTGATGCTTCCAATGATTTTTGTGCAGACCTGCCTATTCACTTCCATATAACAAGATAGGTTCAAATAATAGCACTATGAATAATAATTATTATTCAACTCCAGCCATTTATCGACCCCATGAATCTCGGTCACTTTAGGGATCCCTCCCTTAAAACATAAGACACATTTACAAAAGTGAAAGAGATAATTGTTTCTTGGCTTATCAACCAGTCGTCCTGATTTTTTTTCTTAATGCAGGTTACATTTCTTCTAAAACACATACAACATTGCGTAACCCGGAGGGAAAAACATGAGGGGAAACTTTCTAACACAGCACTAAGATATGAGGAGAAACTTTCTAACACAGCACTAAGATATGAGGAGAAACTTTCTAATACAGCACTAAGATAAGAGGGGAAACTTTCTAACACAGCACTAAGATATGAGGAGAAACTTTCTAACACAGCACTAAGATATGAGGAGAAACTTTCTAACACAGCACTAAGATATGAGGAGAAACTTTCTAACACAGCACTAAGATATGAGTAGAAACTTTCTAATACAGCACTAAGATAAGAGGGGAAACTTTCTATCACAGCACTAAGATATGAGGAGAAACTTTCTAACACAGCACTAAGATATGAGGAGAAACTTTCTAACACAGCACTAAGATATGAGGAGAAACTTTCTAATACAGCACTAAGATAAGAGGGGAAACTTTCTATCACAGCACTAAGATGTGAGAGGAAACTTTCTAAAACTGCACTAAGATGTGAGAGGAAACTTTCTAACACAGCACTAAGATGTGAGGGAAAACTTTCTAACACTGCACTAAGATATGAGGGGAAACTTTCTAACACAGCACTAAAACATAAGAGGAAACTTTCTAATACAGCACTAAGATATGAGGGGAAACTTTCTAACACAGCAGTAAGATGTGAGAGGAAACTTTCTAACACTGCACTAAGATATGAGGGGAAACTTTCTAACACTGCACTAAGATGTGAGGGGAAACTTTCTAACACTACACTAAGATGTGAGGGGAAACTTTCTAACACTGCACTAAGATGTGAGGGGAAACTTTCTAACACTGCACTAAGATGTGAGGGGAAACTTTCTAACACTGCACTAAGATGTGAGGGGAAACTTTCTAACACAGCACTAAGATGTGAGGGGAAACTTTCTAACATAGCACTAAGATGTGAGAGGAAACTTTCTAACACAGCACTAAGATATGATGGGAAACTTTCTAACACAGCACTAAGATGTGAGAGGAAACTTTCTAACACAGCACTGAGATGTGAGAGGAAACTTTCTAACACTGCACTAAGATATGACGGGAAACTTTCTAATACAGCAATAAGATGTGAGAGGAAACTTTCTAACACAGCACTAAGATATGATGGGAAACTTTCTAACACAGCACTAAGATATGATGGGAAACTTTCTAACACAGCACCAAGATATGACGGGAAACTTTCTAATACAGCACTAAGATGTGAGAGGAAACTTTCTAATACACCACTAAGATATAAGGGGAAACTTTCTAACACAGCACTAAGATGTGAGAGGAAACTTTCTAATACAGCACTAAGATATGAGGGGAAACTTTCTAACACAGCACTAAGATATGAGGGGAAACGTTCTAACACAGCACTAAGATGTGAAGGGAAAGAGACGTCGTAGCAAGAGACTGCCTTAGAATCGAACCTCTGACTCCAGCAAAACGAGGAATGCGCACTCACTACTCGACTACGAAGCATCGCTGATGAAGTCTCACGTTAACTCTTCCCAGGCTCCACCACTTCACAATCAACCTTGCTTATACCCCAAAACTTACCACATTCAGCTAATATAATCTCAATATGGCGTATCAGAAACAGAAAAAAAAACCCACGCATGCATTTCCCAAACTCAACATTCCAAAGGTGTTAACAATCTAAAAAAAAATACATAAATCTGCAATGATGAACAACTTAATGTTAAACTTTTTTTTAAAGGAGATTTTTAGGTTTCTGTTATCTCCTCCATCCACCTCATGTGTGTGTAGGCTTTCCGTCTATTTTCTACCATTCTATGGTTTACTGCCTGGTGTGGTAGTCGTGTAACGTGACCAAACCACGTGGCCTGCTGTTTCGGGATATAGTTCAACATCGGTGGTACTCCACTCCTTGCCCTGACGGCGTCACTTCAGTCTCCTAATACAACTCTTCATGTATGAAAGCTTTGGACAAGGATCCAACATGTTTATGACGACTTCGCTGTCCTAGATGGAAATGCACTGGGTAATGTATTCAGAAAATGTGGTGAGGAACTCCTACGTTCCCCACAGGAATGAAGCGCCAGGGAAAATGTACAGGAAACGCCGGTATCGTTTCAAGGACGCATCACTCCCATGATCAGAACAACTAAAGGGAGACTACCACTACCACTACCACCACCACCACCACCACTCTACTACTTTTTGTCGTACGAGTGGTATTTAATTTAAAGGAGAAATGCCATAAAGACATATTCATTTCTAGTCACACACGAAGCAGGCATCTCTGTCTTCTCACATGTACTGACCCAGCCCGCGGGCAACCTGATCCACTGCCATACATCTGTACGACACAGGTGCTATAACACAATAATTGAAACTCAACTCTGAGCGATAAAACTGTAGGTGTTACGAGCCCAAGTTTAACGACCTGGGCCACCACCATTGTATTTATTTACAAATCTCAGAACCACACCACTTACACGGCTGCATCTGCAGCATCAATCCCTCATGTTCACCACTATCTGCTTGTTTTGTTGTCCTTCGGTCTATATATTATTCTTCTATCTTGCTGCTCATCCCTTTCTCACTGCAATTGTGGTCTGTCAAGTGTGCGGCGGACACGTGGACATCACTGATATGAAACAACAAGCAGGAGATGGAATAGTAAAACCCACGCTGATTCGGTTTCTCAAAATGAACATCCTTTGTTCAAATCCCCTGTCAGGGTTATCACCAGTGCTACGGAGTTCCTGCACCGCGCTGCGATGATCTTTCGGTGGAAAAGATGGATGCATGTATGTGCAAAAAAAAAAGGGGGGGGGGGTAACTTTTCAACATTTGAACATAAAGCAAGTATAAGAAGCATAACTGATCTACGGGATGTGCACGATATATCCTTGACACAGAAACGTCTAGGGCACTTGGATATGGGCTGCAAAAAGACTGCAGTCTGTGATCTTGTCAGTCAATGGGAACATTCAAGATAAAAGAAGAAGCTGCAAACAGTGAGGAAAACTACTTGAATGGGTTGAAGACCGCGCGCGGGAAAACGATTTGATTGTAAGCACTTGGGATCCACAAAACCTAGAAGTATAATCATCTATGTCCTTCGTGAGGTCAACAGATGATGATGATGATGATGATGATGATGCACAAGTTTTCAGTTGATAATCTGATCACTGTTTTTGTACTTGTAATGTTAGTGTAGAGCATGCATCTAATATACGCCTTTTTTTCACTTATGAGTATTATTGTTATTACAGGATAGTCGATAATAGTCCACCACGGTTTTTTTAAAATTTCATTCTTTTTGTCCTGGACTGGTGATGTTAACCTACAGCAAGATTTTTAAGTGCTGTTTTTATTTTCCCGGACTGGTGATGTTAACTTACAGCAAGATTTTTAAGTGCTGTTTTTATTTTCCTGGACTGGTGATGTTAACTTACAGCGAGATTTTTAAGTGCTGTTTTTATTTCCTGGACTGGTGATGTTAACTTTGAGCAAGATTTTTAAGTGCTGTTTTTTTTCCTGGACTGGTGATGTTAACCTACAGCAAGATTTTTCAGTGCTTTTTTTCCTGGACTGGTGATGTTAACTTACAGCAAGATTTATAAGTGCTGTTTTTATTTCCTGGACTGGTGATGTTAACTTACAACAAGATTTTTTAAGTGCTGTTTTTTTTCTGGACTGGTGATGATAACTTACAGCAAGATTTTTAAGTGCTGTTTTTATTTTCCTGGACTGGTGATGTTAACCTACAGCATAATTTTTAAGTGCTGTTTTTGCACTAGACTGGTGATGTTAACCTACAGCAAGATTTGTAAGTGCTGCTTTTATTTTCCTGGACTGGTGATGTTAACTTACATCAAGAATTTTACGTGCTGTTTTTATTTCCTGGATTGGTGATGTTAACCTACAGCAAGATTTTTAAGTGCTATCTTTGTACCGGACACGTGATGTTTCTAGTAAGTTTTCATGGTGTTGTTTTTTTTTTTAACTCACTGCTGATGGTTGGCATCTAACGCAAGCCCGTACTTGCAGTTTAAGAACTGAATTAATCACAAGATTATTCTTTAACTGATGCTATTTTTGTTCTAAGAATTTCATGGTTTTATACGTGACCTGTATGTGACAACCGTGACATCAGTGCGCCAGGCTGTTTAGGTAAAATAATGTCATACCCATGTAAACATAAAACACCTGAAGAACTATTTGTAAAAACAGAAACCTATTTAACCTTTGGCTATCATTTGCAAAAGAAGAAAACAGGAGACGAGAGCACCTGAACTGGCTATCAAAGTGGCACAGAAAAAGAAAGACAGCCGATCTTATTAGAAACACCGAAGACTGTAAGTGGCACAGAAAAAGAAAGACAGCCGATCTTATTAGAAACACCGAAGACTGTAAGTGGCACAGAAAAAGAAAGACAGCCGATCTTATTAGAAACACCAAGGACTGTATGTGGCACAGAAAAAGAAAGACAGTCGATCTTATTAGGAACACTGAGGACTGTATGTGGCACAGAAAAAGAAAGACAGCCGATCTTATTAGGAACACCAAGGACTGTATGTGGCACAGAAAAAGAAAGACAGCCGATCTTATTAGAAACACCAAGGACTGTATGTGGCACAGAAAAAGAAAGACAGTCGATCTTATTAGAAACACCAAGGACTGTATGTGGCACAGAAAAAGAAAGACAGCCGATCTTATTAGAAACACCAAGGACTGTATGTGGCACAGAAAAAGAAAGACAGTCGATCTTATTAGAAACACCAAGGACTGTATGTGGCACAGAAAAAAAGAAAGACAGTCGATCTTATTAGGAACACCAAGGACTGTATGTGGCACAGAAAAAGAAAGGCAACCGATCTTATTAGAAACACCAAGGACTGTATGTGGCACGGAATGAGATGTCTGTTAGCAAAGTAATGAATGAATGAGTTGTTTGCGGAATGCTTCTTAGATAAAACAATTTCGACATTCTGGCAATTGCATAAACAAAGAGGATCACTAAAGACGACATTTAATTAATAACTTGCAAAAATGTCACATTCATTGTTAAGTATTATGAATTAATTTTTTAAAAATTATTATTATTTAATCTTCCACAAAATATTGGCAGCTACAGTGCATCTTACTTTAAAACTAAAGTGTGCAACTGACAGCCTAACTTCGCGCACACGTCTCTCCTCAAACATATAAGCTGCTACCAGTTAATAAGATCTGACACAATACCCTCACATAATCTGACATTTAACAAACGGAAACAAAAAAAAACTCGAGAAATTCCATAGCCTTGCTAAGCAAATAAAGATCGCTGCATGTAAGCAAGAGTGAAACGTAATGAACAACTGTAAGCAAAACATACCCAAGATGGGACGAAAGATATGCAAGATGGGACAAAGAATACATAAGATGAGACAAAACATACACAGATGGGACGAAACATACGTAAGCTGAGACAAAAACATACGCAAGATGAGACGAAATATATGCAAGCGGGGAAGAAATATATGCAAGCTGAGACAACACATACTCAAGATGGGACGAAACATATGCAAGCGGAGACAACACATACGCAAGATGGGATGAAACATACGCAAGCTGAGACAACACATACGCAAGATGGGATGAAACATACGCAAGCTGAGACAACACATACGCAAGATGGGACGAAACATACGCAAGCTGAGACAACACATACGCAAGATGGGACGAAACATACGCAAGCTGAGACAACACATACGCAAGATGGGACGAAACATATGCAAGCTGAGACAAAACATACGCAAAATGGGACGAAACATATGCAAGCTGAGACAAAACATACGCAAGATGGGACGAAACATATGAAAGCTGAGACAAAACATACGCAAGATGGGACGAAACATATGCAAGCTGAGACAAAGCATACGCAAGATGGGACGAAACATATGCAAGCTGAGACAAAACATACGCAAGATGGGACGAAACATATGAAAGCTGAGACAAAACATACGCAAGATGGGACGAAACATATGCAAGCTGAGACAAAACATACGCAAAATGGGACGAAACATACGCAAGCTGAGACAAAACATACGCAAAATGGGACGAAACACTCAGTACTTACCGCTAAGTCGTGATTGACGATTGCATCGAACGCGCAAGAAATTCTGTAGGATAATAAATGTTTACGGTAAACAAAATAGTCCTCTCTCTCTCTCTCTCTCTCTCTCTCTCTCTCTCTGAGTTATATACTGAGACAAACAATTTAAAAGGTGACTGTAGTCTTAATACCTCAAAATTCTGGTTTAATGTTCAATTCAATGCCAGCATAATGACCTGGAACCTCATGCTAACCTGTAGGTCGATGTACATAACTTCACATTTCCTGTGTTGTCTTGTCTCTACCCTCATATAACTTTCAGTGTTGAGAAGACAGAAAGACTTCTTGATAGGGCTCGACGAACCTCATATAACAAGATATTTAAGATTTCTGTAACTCTCTCCTTCTATATTTATGATAATTATAACCAGTATATTCTACTCCATTAAGACAGTTCAGGCACATTTGTGTGGTTGGCACAGTACTCTGTTCAATATAAAAAGACGTTTTTTACGAAAACCACAGGCGGGAAAAGCTGAATATCGCGGGAATTAGTAGAGTTCTTGTGTGTGTGTGGGGGGGGGGGGGGGACCCAGCGAGGAGAGTGGAGGGTCTGAGTGGCTGAAAATAAAAACATATCTGAAGCGGGTTTAACGATGGGGGGGGGGGGGGGGGGGGGGGAGAAGACGTGTCCATTCATAACTGAATGTGCTTGCTCATTCTCTTGTCTCTTATAAGGTTGTCTATGTTTAAATGCTTGCTCATTCTCTTGTCTCTTGTTAGGTTGTCTATGTTTAAATGCTTGCTCATTCTCTTGTCTCTTGTTAGGTTGTCTATGTTTAAATGCTTGCTCATTCTCTTGTCTCTTGTTAGGTTGTCTATGTTTAAATGCTTGCTCATTCTCTCGTCTCTTGTTAGGCTGTCTATGTTTAAATGCTTGCTCATTCTCTTGTCTCTTGTTAGGTTGTCTATGTTTAAATGCTTGCTCATTCTCTTGTCTCTTGTTAGGTTGTCTATGTTTCAATACTTTCATCATTTTCTTGTCTCTTGTTAGGCTGTCTATGTTTCAATGCTCATTCTCTTGTCTCTTGTTAGGCTGTCTATGTTTCAATGCTCATTCTCTTGTCTCTTGTTAGGTTGTCTATGTCTCAATGCTTTATTATTCTCTTGTCTCTTAATACGTCACAGCTCTTCCCAAAAAATATTCTGTTGTCCTCCTCCTCTCTCTCTCTCTCTCTCTCTGAACCTTAAGTGCCCAGGGCACATGGGGCTTCCGCAAGGGTTTTCCATATATGCCTGTCCTTCGCCTTTTTTTTCTACTCTTGCCCAGGTGAGCCCTCTATTGCTCAACATCCTTTCTGTTGTTCTTCTCCATGTCTCCTTTGGTCTACCCATACTTCTGTTCCCCTGTGGTGTCCATCTTAGTGCTATTTTTTGGTAGTGAGTTGTCAGTCATTCGGAGCACATGTCCCAACCATCCCCAGCGTCTTTCCTCAATAACTACTGTCAGTGGCTTCATCTGCATTTCTGGTTCTGTTTAGTAGGGTGTTAAAGTGTTCCCTCCATCGTTCAATTTGTTCTCTTTCTCCACTGACCAGTTGTCCCTTTTGTATCCTTACTGCACTCTCACATCTTGTGCTGAAGTTACCTGTCATCTGCTTTGTGATTTTGTATATGGTTTTCATATCATTTGCATATGCTGCTTTCTCGGCTGCTTCTGCTAAGTTGTCATAATATTGACGTTTATCTTGACAGCAAGATTCCTTCATTTCTTTTGTCTTTTTGTGCATAATTACTTAAAACTTGTACTGTTAGCCTTTGTGATTTGGTGTTCAGTAATTTTTTCTTGATTTCTTTTCTTTGCTCTATCTTTTCCCATGTGGTCTTGCTTATCCATTCCTCTTTTCTCAATTTCTGATATCCCAGCACCCCTTTTGCTGTTTCCTGTAGTGTTTTATTGAAATCTAATATGGACATTTCTGCTTCGTCTTGTAGGACACTGAAGCGGTTCTTAAGTACTATTGAGAATTCATTTCTTGTTTGCTGGTCTTTTAGTTTTCTTGTATCAAAAAGTATCTTTCCATGTTCTCTGATTTTAGCTTTCCTTAATTTTAGTTTTATTTTTGCTACCAGAAGGTTGTGATCACTTCCTACATCTGCTCCTTTCCTTGCTCGCACATCTTGTAGTGACTGTTTCCACATGTTGTTTCTTAGTATGTGATCGATTTGGTTTTCTGTGGTTTTGTCTGGGGACCTGCAAGTCACTTTATGGATGTTTTTATGTTGAAAAATTGTCCCTCCGATGGTCATCGTGTTTTCTTCACAGAAAGTGTTAGGTTGTCATCCTATCTTATCTTATCTGTATACGTCTGACTCAACAGATTTACTATTACATGCTCGTAAAATGTAATAGTTAAAATAATATTATCATTTTCTCTTTCATTTTTTTTTTCACGGGTTACATCTTTGACATGTATAACATAACAAAATACTATGTGTATTCTCGGTGTGTTTTATGGGTTTTGTGAGAGAACAGAAGATTCACACAATAGAGACAAGAATCTAAGACAATTATTTAACGCTGTCCGACTTGTTCATCTTGACAGCAGAAATTTCTAGAATTACTGGCACCCTGCTAGGCCACAGGTGTGCAGTTCACACTTCTGGTGCCCCCCTTCCCTGGGATACTATGTACAAAGTCAGGACTCTGCACACCTCCAACGAGCTCGCGTTACCACGAGGGAGATGGATAGCTCAGGTAGGGTTTCAGGTGCCTGGCAGGTATAAACTCAACCAGCAAATGCCAACATGGAGACGTCATCCAGCAATTAACTGACCGCCACTTGATACAGCAGATACAGCCACCAGACGACAACTGCTAAGAAGGACGCTGTGATGACAACACACAACACCCGGACAGTTAAAATATTTCGCTCTACCTAGACACACAACGCAACAGTGAAAATCATACGGGAGAGAAAAGCAGAGGTAAAAGAGGAAGAGGATATCAACGGTACAAGCTTGTGGAGAATATCTGTAAAAAAAAAAAAAAAAACAATGGAGTGGATCCAGTGTGGTCACGGCCAGAGAGAAAAGAAGTACCACTGCAGCTAACAACATCTATAAACTAGGAAAAAAAAAGTAGGACCAGCTTTATTAATTGACAAGCGGACAGCTGTGACGTTTCGGTGTGAGCCTTAATCATATAAAAACACACAGGGCGAAGAAATAGAGAAAGAAGATAAAACATATAAATTCACATGAATAGAATAGTGAAAATAAATGGAGCACTCAGCTGTAGCTTGTAAGAGGCTGAGTCCAGAAATGTGCGTGGTGGAGTGTTGCGAATGTTTAAATAGAGACTTTGATGTGGGTCATAAAGTTGTAGGCCGGAGGGGGGGGGGGGAGAAACCACAGAAAGGGGAGAGAGTGATATAATGGTAATCTAGCCGGGAGAAGGTGGAATAGGTGCTTGCAGCTGGAGCAGAGGGGTTGTAATCTGATGCCGTGAGGAGGTCTTGAAATATCTGTAGCAAGTGAGATCTTCGAACCAGTCCCTAATCAATTCAATGGCCCAAACCACAGAGGCAAATCTGATTTTCTGGTAACAGCCATCAAACAATGCCACGTCGATGACAGAAACCGCCAAGCGCTTAAGAACCGCAAAATTCAGGAATATGGAACGCTGGAACCACATGGACTCAGTTACACCTAACATTCCCCTCTCCCACAAGCATATTCTCTCTGCACCAAGTTCCACTCCTTTCTCACTTGTTACACGTACTTCAAAACCTCATGTCATCAGATTACAACCTCTCTACCCCAACTGCAAGCACCTATTCCACCTTCTCCCGGATAGATTATCATTATATCACTCTCTACCCTTTCTGCGGTTCCGCCCTCCCTTCCCCCCCCCCCCCCCAATCCCTTACAATTCACTTATCACACATCACAAGTCTCCATTTAAACACCATGCGCATTTCTAGACACAGCCTCTTACAAGCTACAGCTAAGTGCTCCATTTATTTTAATTATCTGTATTTTTTCATTACTACTTTTTATATAACATTCATATGGATTTATATATTTTATCTTCTCTCTCTATTTCTTTGTCCTGTTTATTTTTGTATGATTAAGGTTCACACCGAAACGTCATAACTATGTGCTGCTCCTACTCTTTTCCTAGTTTACACATTTTGTTATCACAGATTTACTGCAGTAGTTTCGTGTATAGTTACATACTTAGCTGTGTATACTTATACGCTAATTATACAGTGCAGCTAACATTCCCTGGGATGAGGCCCTATGATGATGATGATGATGACGATAAGGGCGCACAAGTGCGCATGTTTAACAAGAAAGCGAAACGACTGCCCAAATAATTCCGCAATCATCAGGACGAATGACACAAGAAAAGAGCTTCTTCCACCTGCCCTATGGTTTTCACAGTATCAGGTTGCTATGCTCAATCAGCAATGAGAGAAGTGGTTACTTACGTCATATCTGGAACGAGAAGCGACCTCTGGTGGAGGTGAGTCCTTTTCCTTTTTCGGCCCAGACGGAGACGGCAAGCTCTGTAGAATGGAAGACACAGAACAGTTATTAACTTGGTGCGGTCAGACTCTGGACGGCTAACAATAGTTGCCCTGCATTTTCCCAACTAACTCACAGACACGCGGAGATTATGACACACTGTTTATTCTTATCTACCTGGAACTGCCAGTAGAATGTCTTTTGCAGCCGATGCGGTGAAGGTACTGAAGCGCAAACATCCTGTTAAATGGTCAATTGATTAAGGCTGTTAGTTTTGCAGAGCTAGAGTGAAGTTTAGAAGAAGGTAAAGGCTCAATGCTTCTCTGGTTAGTTATGGTTAACCGGCTCCGACACTCCAAAACAGTACCGGCGTTCTAGAAACTCCAGAACAGTGCCGGTGTTCTTGGAACTCCAGAACAGTGCCGGTATTCTAGGAACTCCAGAACAGTGCTGTTGTTCTAGAAACTCCAGAATAGTGCCGTTGATCTAGAAACTCCAAAATAGTGCCGTTGATCTAGAAACTCCAGAACAGTGCTGTTGTTCTAGAAACTCCAGAACAGTGCTGTTGTTCTAGAAACTCCAGAACAGTGCTGTTGTTCTAGAAACTCCAGAATAGTGCCGTTGATCTAGAAACTCCAAAATAGTGCCGTTGATCTAGAAACTCCAGAACAGTGCTGTTGTTCTAGAAACTCCAGAACAGTGCTGTTGTTCTAGAAACTCCAGAACAGTGCTGTTGTTCTAGAAACTCCAGAATAGTGCCGTTGATCTAGATCTAGAAACTCCAAAACAGTGCCGTTGATCTAGAAACTCCAAAACAGTGCCGTTGTTCTAGAAAACAGTGCTGTTGTTCTAGAAGCTCCTGAACAGTGGAGTTGTTCTAGAAACTCCAGAACAGTGCCGTTGTTCTAGAAACTCCAAAACAGTGCCGTTGTTCTAGAAACTCCAAAACAGTGCCGTTGTTCTAGAAACTTCAAAAATAGTGCCGTTGTTCTAGAAACTCCAAAACAGTGCCGTTGTTCTAGAAACTCCAAAACAGTGCCGTTGTTCTAGAAACTTCAAAAATAGTGCCGTTGTTCTAGAAACTCCAAAACAGTGCCGTTGTTCTAGAAACTTCAAAAATAGTGCCGTTGTTCTAGAAACTCCAAAACAGTGCCGTTGTTCTAGAAACTTCAAAAATAGTGCCGTTGTTCTAGAAACTTCAAAAATAGTGCCGTTGTTCTAGAAACTCCAAAACAGTGCCGTTGTTCTAGAAACTTCAAAAATAGTGCCGTTGTTCTAGAAACTCCAAAACAGTGCCGTTGTTCTAGAAACTTCAAAAATAGTGCCGTTGTTCTAGAAACTCCAAAACAGTGCCGTTGTTCTAGAAACTCCAAAACAGTGCCGTTGTTCTAGAAACTCCAAAACAGTGCCGTTGTTCTAGAAACACTCGTCACCGCTCCCACAGCTGCTGAATGCGAACAACCGGCCCGTGATCAGAGAGAAACTTCTGACTTCTCATTAACAACTGTGAACTCTTCCTGTACTTTTATATAACTATAAACAAAACAATACAAAACTTGTAACTGGACACTAACTGCTAGGTAGCACTTCCAACAATTATTACCTTTTACCACGATACAGCAACTGTAAAAAGTTCAAAGCTCGAGATTTACGTTAATAACAGTTCAGAAAAAAAAAAAAAAACTGACAGCGTATGAAGTTGAGAAAAACATGTTTGTATTAACGCTATGATAACTTTCAGAGGAAAACAAAAATGTACTGTCAATTGTGGTACTCCATTTGGCCAGAAAACCTGCTACCTTTGAGGACAATGCAGGTCTTACAATGTTCCCTCTAAGGATTTGCGGTTTGTGTGCAAAATGGCAAAATGTTCAGCTCTTGTGCAAAAAACTAATGTGTGCGCAAATGTGCGTAGTAACAATATATATATATATATATATTATAAAGGTCTACATAGGATAGACCTGCTGTACTTTTCAGCAGTGGAAATTCATCTACCCGTTTAATTACCCTCTATTCTGTGTGCGCCCACTTGCTTCGTCGCGATTCTGCTACAGCAACTACCGAAACTAATGCGATAAAAGGACCAGTTGAAACATCGGATCCGAAAGCCATATCTCAACAAGAAAGAAACAGTAACGGGAAAACACGTACCACCGCTGTATTTTTCTTGATGGCAATTATAGCACAGAGTAACATCTGGAAGCTGGAAAATGCCGCGCAGCTTAGAGAGAACAGACATGAAAGTGACTTTGATAAATGACACATATTATCTACCCCATACGGATTCTATGTATCTGAATATCTACATACTGAAAAAGAATTTTGTCTGCAATCTCCCTGGGACTGTGAGCTGGTGTTCTCTGCAGCCGATGCTGTGAAGATGATGAAGCAGAGCATCATGTCGGCTTGGAAGCCGGGTTATGGCTGCTTTCTTTTTTTCCTTCAGTCCCCGAGTCCAGCTAAAAAGCAAGGGGTGTGCGATACTTCTTTAGCAGACTCCGCCACTATAAGGACTATGGCAGTGCTTCCCAAAGTGGGCGATAACGTTCCCCTAAGGGCGCTGGAAAGGACCAGGGGGGCAGTGAAAGAAAAGGGAGCAGTAACACCTTCCTTCTTAAAACTTTTGAGCTTGATACTGAGAAACTTGCGGTCCTACATGAAGCTCACCCATTACATTAAAAGTTAAGAAAATAGCGCAGCAGCTGAGTTGTAAACGTGCTCCTTCATACTGTTAAATAAAGTGGTTTGCTAGCTTAGGTTTTAGTTGTGTGATGTATATCCCAGTTTAATAAGTCATTGTACGAGTAGTACATAATAGAAGGGGCGTTGAGAATGTGGCCTGGGAGAGAAAGAGGCGCAGCCCGAACAAGTCTGGGAAATATTGGACTAAGACGATCCCTGTCCCGTTAATAAGGCTATCCCTGTTATTGGGGGGGGGGGGGGGGGAATCGAAAAGATAGGACAAGGTCTTGGTTAGCTATGGTCTGTCACCCTGACGCTAGCTTGTCAGTTGTGGTTTGCCACTCTGACGCTAGCTTGTCAGTTATGGCTTGCCACTCTGACGCTAGCTTGTCAGTTGTGGTTTGCCACTCTGACGCTAGCTTGTCAGTTATGGTTTGCCACTCTGACGCTAGCTTGTCAGTTGTGGTTTGCCACTCTGACGCTAGCTTGTCAGTTATGGTTTGCCACTCTGACGCTAGCTTGTCAGTTATGGTTTGCCACTCTGACGCTAGCTTGTCAGTTATGGTTTGCCACTCTGACGCTAGCTTGTCAGTTATGGTTTGCCACTCTGACGCTAGCTTGTCAGTTATGGTTTGCCACTCTGAAGCTAGCTTGTCAGTTATGGTTTGCCACTCTGACGTTAGCTTGTCAGCTATGGATTGCCACTCTGAAGCTAGCTTGTCAGCTATGGATTGCCACTCTGAAGTTAGCTTGTCAGCTATGGATTGCCACTCTGAAGTTAGCTTGTCAGCTATGGATTGCCACTCTGAAGCTAGCTTGTCAGCTATGGATTGCCACTCTGAAGCTAGCTTGTCAGCTATGGATTGCCACTCTGACGTTAGCTTGTCAGCTATGGATTGCCACTCTGACGCTAGCTTGTCAGCTATGGATTGCCACTCTGAAGCTAGCTTGTCAGCTATGGATTGCCACTCTGAAGCTAGCTTGTCAGCTATGGATTGCCACTCTGAAGCTAGCTTGTCAGTTATGGATTGCCACTCTGAAGCTAGCTGACTGCCAAAAAAACAAAAAAAACAGCATCCTCGCCACACTGATAAAAGAATCGTGTCTGTTGCCGTTTAATGACATCCACCTGCATTTTTTTTCTAAAACTGACCTTCCCTGGCCTGTTCCATATTCTGGATAACTTATCCATTTGATGGAATTCTCATCACTTTACAAAAGCCCTAAGAGGTTACACGGAGTGTATCCTTCCACTTCTATTCAATCCAATAAAAGTCGCCATTTTTACGACCTGCTCAGTGGTAAATACATGGGCTCGCACTTTGATCATGCGCAAACTGAGACCGAATCAAAACATAGTGCAGACATGGTTTTTTTTTTTGGGGGGGGGGGCAGGTGATGAAAATTGATAAGATTCAGGATGATCACTCATCTGTGCTAGTTTCAACCCATATTATTTCACAAAGAAGAAACCGAGTTCTTATAGTCTCACACGGGACAAAACTTTGAAAGGAAAACAACTGAGAAAATGTAAATTAAGTGAGGGAAAAAAATGAAGCAATTGGTAATTATAAATATGATATAAATTCTAATTTAAAAAGAAGAATAGAGATGCTGAGCTCTACGTGACAAAGAGACATGGTTTTATCTCTTCTGAACTACGTGCAGGATGTTTTTTATAGTTGCCCAAGCCATGAAGATGCTGTAACATATGGATCTTATAGAACATGGAGTAGAGTTGCAGATAGTGATCACTCGACTAAAGAGGAATGGCAACTGTTGTAAAACTGGTTATAGAAGTAAGTTAATGAGGTGTATGGTTTAGTGTTACAAAAAAGATAGAAAGAGTTAGGAATGTGGACTGAAACATGAATGGCAGAAAGTAAGACAAGCATGGATAAAATGAAGAACATACAGCAATCCAATATTTCAGCAAACGCCCTTTTTCAACAGCCCCGGCACTTCTTATTTTTGAGATTTTGGTTTTTATATAATCAGATTACTCAATGTTTGCACACAATTTTGTGTTGATTTATTTATTTTTCACTTCAAAATAAACCACTTCAGCAACATCTTCCTTTGAACCATTTTTCTTGTTAACATGTTAGCTTTCTAGTAGCATTTTATGTTCTCATGCCATTATCTTCAAGTCTTTGTCTTGCCGTTCAGCCGAGCCACCGGTGTCTCAACACTGCATAAACCCAAGACATAATGGATGACACAAAAATTAGCAACTGGCTGCGCAGAGCCCATGCACGCCAACACTTTGTCACCTGGATCGGGTACCTGCAAGGACGCATGCTAAATCCAAACCCATTTACAAGATGTGGAAGGCAAGGCTTAAAGTCTTGCGGTGACCGATGACATTCGCGGCTATGGGCGATGTCACACCTTTCCAGATCCTCTTCTCTAATGTCAGCACAGCAGGGCTTGTCTCTGGCTCCTTTAACCTTGTGTTTTTGGCACCTGAGCCCGGCCCGTATCAGCTGTCTCTCCCAATGCTCACCCACCGTCTTGAATACCGGCACAGAATTAGCGGCTACATGGACTAGCTTTACGGCCGCCAACTCCCAATCAACATCCAGCTTAAGGCCTGCAAGGGGGGGGGCCCTCGTTCAGTACACTTTTACACGCTGTGAAACACAATGCAAGCAGGTAGGATATAAGATGGATGGCTGTTTATCTGAAGCAATGCCCCTTTATGCCACTCTTTCTTTGCTTCATACTATCCGACGCTGCTCTCCACAGAATGAAGGACCTGTGACATGTTTGCATAAGACTTTAGTGTATCATACTCGGGTCTCTCGACAGGCCTCTGTCACACGCTCGACGCCACGTCTAACTACATCTATAACAAACCTTACAGGCAAAATCCCTCTAATTAAAGGTTTATAACATTAGTACAGCCAATGGAAAAACTCAGCATGAAACTCAAAAGATGAATTGTGTATCGCTTTGGTAGAATAATCAGGGACAGCCCGTCAACCCCAATAAATACTACAGTATTTGAATGGCAGCTCCATTTATGCACCAAGGGGTTAAAAGACCCGCCAGGTTTTGGAAAACGTCTACGAAACGTCACATTGTAGATATAAGCCCACAGTGCAGTATATCATGCGAGCCACTCTGCTTTACAATAAAACTGTTGAGGAGGCTTTCCAGTGCATTAAGAGGCCTGTAATCCCTCAAATCCTGTCTTATGTCTGCATTTCCACCCACAATGTCTGGATTTGTAAACAAGACTAATAAGCTTTCGCAAGCACAGAAAATTACTACTTCCCCGTGGTGGTATCAAGATAGCGGTGTCTGATATCACATGTTAATTCACATTTATTAGCGTGTCAAATCACATTTCAATTAGAATGCCCTACAGTCTTCTCTCCCTTCTCAAACCAGGTGCACTTTCAGGGGCTTGTATTTGTGCACTATTTTTATTTCGGAGTCTTGGCTGTTGCTCGTCGCACAGGAGTTCTGGGCTCAACTGTCAGTCACGCCCTTGTTGCTTATGGACACCTGAGTGGTGGAGTGGCTAGTGCACTAGTGTCTCATGTCAAGGGTCGGTGGTTAGAATCCGGGGAGAGGCTGTAGAAATGTGTACCTGGCTTCTTCTGGAGCTGGGAAAGGAAAGGGGGACCAGGGGTGATAATGACCACATCAACCTCTAGAGTATCCACAGGTCAAGGAAAATATGGACACCAACACCATATACCCTGGGTCCCTCCATGGCACAATATGGCTGCCTCTATCTTGACCTTTGCTCTGTAATTTTCCTCAGTCTTTGAACTGTGCAGTTTTGGTTGAAATTTCTAAGTAGGACCTGGTTCTTTGGTATCATGGTGATTCTTCTTCTTCGGCCCTGACACGAAATTCTTTGCAGCCGATGCAGTGAAACTGCTGAAGCACAGCATCGTGTCGGATTGGGAGAGGCTCGGCCTGCCACCAGGAGTACCACCTGATCGGTTACCACGTCAGCTATGGATCGATGACCGTCAAATCAGGCAGCGGCGTCGTTCCTCCCCCCTCCCCCCTTTTCCAGCACAGTGTTTACACTCACCTTTCTCCCCTGTGGTGTGGAATCTCGAGACTTGCGACCATTTCTGAAAACAGAAAAAACAAAAGATGTAATGGAAGCGTATGGTCATTGCCGTTGCCGCAGATGTGAATGTCATATAGTTTATTACTGTTCATCTCAGATAATTTAACCAGAAAACCTACTCTCAACACTGTGTGTATGTCTGTATGCATGCACTTAATGTACATATAGTTTGTAAATACATGAAAAGCATCAGAGTAATATTCGAAGATCATCTTAAACTAAGATTAGAAGAAACATCGGAGCGAGTTTGTGATTGCCCGTGTGTGAAATCACAAGTGTTGATTAGATGAATCTTAAACGCCAGTTGTTGTGGCTGCCAGCTGGCTTCATCTTGCGACAGATCCTACAGATATTTATTTATAGGCAAGGCTGGTCACGTGCTCTTGAGGCAAACACAGAAAGTCAGTCCTCTCGTTAAATTGCGTAAACGACAATTTAATCCGTGGCATTAACACAGAGATGTACTGAAGTATCAAATTTTAAATACCCGGCTGAATGCATGATTTTTCTGACAAATACGAATAGCACACTCCAGGCACAAGGAACAGTCGCTGAAAGTGTGAATATAAAACAATGTTATAATTATAACAAGAAGATAGATAGTTCCGGTCAAATGTTGGGCGTTTACGATGCGTTTTCTGCCACACAGTTCAGATTTCCTGCCTTTAATTTGTCCTAGCTCCAGCAATCTCTTCACGGCTACATTGTTCTTCCATTCCCGCATTCGAGTTGTCTTAAATACAGTGAAGCCGGAGTCTGAATTTTGAACTCTGAAGGTGAATAATTATTGTTCGAAATTTGACAATAAAATTTATAAATATTTATTTCTGATATCGTTGATTTTGGAATGTGTACAAATAGCAGATACTAATTACAGATTATATATCCAACATTTCAATTTTCTGTTAGATTTACTCTGACTCACATATAAACTGTTGGGCAATTCTGATGGTACATTTAAATATTCGATATTTTCATGTTCGAAACCTGTTTCCAAAACAAATATTCAGTCGAAATCGAATCAAATATTGGTGTACATCTCTAGATAAAAAAAAAAATTTGTACTTTTTAAAAAAGATCTTTATGGCCTCTTCAGTGCGTGTACGTAACTTAACATTTTAACATAGATGCAGGAGTAAAGACACGCTGGGGTAGCCTACTGATGTGTGGACAACATACATGTATATCATATAAAGAGCTCCTTCAAAAATTTTGATCCAAAAGCGATTTTTTTTCCCCTTCTGAAAAGACATTAACAATTTTTTTGTCGTCATAAGAAGACAGAAGTCTGAAAACCTGAGAAGCGATGAAAACCTGAAAAAAAGTGGGGCAGAAGATTACAAACTGATCGACCAATCAGCACAGGAAAGATGGGAAAACTAACCGGTTAGACAATCTAACAGCCTCCCAAACTCCAAACGTATGATCGCAAAAGCTTACTAGGACAGCACATGATGAATGATGTCTTTCCCGTATTTTTAAAACACAGTTTGCGTTTCATCACTACAGCCACTGTAACAATGACCCGGGCAAACCTGTACTTGACTATCCTGGTCATCACTACTATCGCAGAACCTGAACAAGAAAGAGAATTTTAATAACAACTGATGAAATTCTCACATCTCCATTACTGTATTCAACCGACTCTCTGGCTACTGCCAACTCCCACTGAGCCAAAGCTCTAAGAAAAACTTCGCTAATTTTATCCGATGACTGCTGGACAAAGAGATCGACTAACCAGTCCGATCCTTCGCTGGATTCACCGTTCGACTCACCAGCTCACCTGACGTAATACCTGGTAACCTAACCAACTGCATGTGTGAACGTGTACTTGAAGATCAGAATGAGTTTAGAAGGTCTTTGTTTAGTACACTTTTCACTGTTCTACCTCTTCTGTTCAATTTCCCTGGCAATGTTACACCACTCCCCCCTCCTCTCTCTCTCTCCCTCTCTCTCCCTCACACACATACACACATATACATCACACAGTCTGAAGCAACATTGTTTGTGTGAGTAACTCCATGCACTGCATGCTCACTCTCTTTGAAACATTGCTAATTGTCTCATTTGAAACTAAACTCTCCTTTCCTGGTTTCTTTCTCCTGGCCATTAATTTCCAGCCTGTATATTGACACAAGCGCTGTCACTGAAGCCATGGCGCGTATGGTAGCAAGAGGCTATTGGAAGATTATACTGTTCGACTCACGTTGGCTAAACGGTGAGGACTCCGGTAGTTGCTAATGAAACGTTTACAGGTGACGTGCCAGTTGGGACTCTGTTTTCATACGCGCTGATATTAAAACTTAGGTTGCACAGCGAAAATTGTCCTGGTCGACGATTTGATGACTGCAGTAAGGGAAATCAACTAACGGGGGCAGATAAAGTGAGCAGTTGTGAACGGTGGTTGAGACAATTTATGTGCTTCTGGCGGTGGTCATGGTTTTGTAAGAGAGACCATAAAAAGGGGGGTTGTAAACATAAAACAATAAAACTTCCCCGAGAAAACATATTGATTTCGTATGACACTCGTGCTGGCTGTAGTCGGACGAGGGGAGACCACTCACAGGCAGTTATTCTTGCAATCAAACTGAATACAATCTTCATTAGTATCAATGTTTCAATAAACGTCAAGGAGGGACGTCACTCTGCGGGCGCGGGCAGCGCTGGAGCAGGAGAGGAGCAGATGGCAGAATTCCGATAACAATACTCCAGAAAATTTAATAATACGGCCGCGAGCACCCACCACACTTCATTTTATCACCGGTCCGCACCCGGGCCCACGTGTGCTAAAGCCATCCGGGTAGGTGGCGCTCGGACTGTCGGCAGCGTTAAATATGTATTTCTCAGACCGTCCTTCCTTAGACAGACCGCTAAATCAGATTTCATAGGGCACTCACGCAAACAATGGCGCTCGGTGGACGGCCGTAAATCTTCCTCCTTCGTCCTCTCGTAACGACATACTCTACAACTACAACAGAGTGGGCCGGGGTTGTAAATTTACGCTCAGCTTCCACTAGCTCTTCTACAGGCATCCTGCAAACGGGACAACTTGAGTCCTAACTGGTAGCATTTGTGTCGACCAATTACTTTTATCTTTGCTTGGTAATGCGAAGCCTCTTCCACTCAAGTTACTCCTTCCACACAAATCCTTTCTATTCCTGTTTGTTTTAGCTGGTTCAGTCGCTTGCTTGACAAGCATGGCCATTTCACTTGATGCTTGTTTTTTACTTTAGGGTATCTGCGAAGACCGGGGGGGGGGGGTGAGAGAAACGGCAGACAGGGAAAGTATGGTTCTTATTATAAAGTACTTGTGCAGTTTAAATATTAATAACTTTCGTTCTGCAGGACATAACTTTTCTACATAACTTTTGCCCTGTAGGAGGTAAAAACATAACCGTCGTCCTATAGGAGGTAGAAACATAATCTTCGTCTTGTAGAACGTAGAAACATAACCTTCGTCCTATATGAGGTAGAAACATAACCTTCGTCCTATATGAGGTAGAAACATAACCATCGTCCTATATGAGGTAGAAACATAACCGTCTTACAGAAGGCAGAAACATAACCTTCGTCCTATATGAGGTAGAAACATAACCTTCGTCCTATATGAGGTAGAAACATAACCTTCGTCCTATATGAGGTAGAAACATAACCTTCGTCTTATAAAAGATAGAAATTTCCTGTTAAATGATTCTGAACGATAATTTATCCAGTATGTATGTTTATCAAAAGACAGTAATTTGTTCTCTAAATATTATTTGTGTTGTGTTATTGTGAATCAACTTTATACTGTACATACTTTATACAGTGCGTTCGAAAAATAACTATGCACTAACCCAGTATCGATTCCGGTATCGCAGTGATATCTTAATGACTGCGGCATCTAGCCACATCTACCTGTGAACGTTAGTGTGTTGAACCATGCTGTTGTGTAACATTCACTATATTCAGTCTGTTTTTGTTTTTTAAGTTGTTAAGCAGCGAAGCAGTTGTCGAAGAGAACGACGGGTGAATTGTTTAAATCATTTTATCTCTATGGCTCTTTCACTAGAGGAAGGCATTTTTCTTGTTGAGCACATATTTCGAGAAGGCAGTACATACACTGATTTAATGCGGGGGCAGTTTGTTGAAAAATTCCCAGGAACATTCGTACCTCATAGCAATGCAGTTTATATACTTCTTGAGAAATTTCGTGAAAAAGGCTTGGTCTCAGATGCACAACGTAGTGGCAGACTATCTAAACTTAATAAGGAGAAGTTATCGGACATTTCTGACTCTAAGATTCGGAGTCCATCAAAGACTTTGCGTAAGTTGGCACAACAAGAAGGTATCGGGCTTGTAATAGCACATAAAGCGGTCAGAGAAAATTTGAAACTCTTCCCATGTAAAGTAACTACGGTCCAACAGCTGCTGCCGGCGGATTATAAAAAAACGACTCCGTTACTATGAATGGTTTACAAATTTCATTCAAATTAAAACTGCTGATATTCTTGATGTCACCTTTTTAACAGTTGAGACCTGGTTTCACCTCTCGGGTTATGTTAACACACAAAATACACGATCTGGAGTTTATCGAAATCCCCCATGCACGCAGAATGAATTAAAAACTCCAATAACTGCTTACTAAGAAAAATTTCACCAGCAAAACCAAGAAAAATGTTTGCGAATAAAATTAAACGTGTTCAAACTTGCAAAGACGCACAAGGACGTCACTTTCACCATTTGTTATAAGGTACGTGTCTGATTAGCTTATAATATGCAGCATTTTTTAATCAGCATGCCTAACGGTGACTCCAGCCACGGCAGGTAGATGTGGCTAGATACTGCAGACATTAAGATATCACTACGATACCGAAATCGATACTGGGTTAGTGCACAGCTACTTATGGAACATCCTGTACTATGTTCTGTGTCGTGTCTGACAGCACTGGCAATCGTTCTTCTCCATCTTGTGCTATCGTTGGTGTTTCATATCAACTGAAATACTTTTCTTTCTTCTATGCCATTTGGTCAGTACGTCGAATTTTATTTTTCTTGGTCCCACTCTCTTTCTTTTTCCCTAGAATTTTCCAGCCACTACAACTTATGTCTTCTTATTTCACGTCCAAAACTTTTTGAAATTGTCTTATAATTTTAACTAGTTTTCGTTGTTCTGAAACTTCTTCAAGGACCTCTTCTTTTGCTGCTTTTTTTTTCCTATATCCTCATATTATCTGTTATTTATTATCCACGGTATACTGTAAATAACATTTAACATATATGGGATTACAAATGGTGGACAGGAACGATGATCACTATTCTCACACATTTTGTCCCAGCTGCCCGCCGTTGGCGAGATTCTTCAGCTGCCGTGCGTGGAGCGGTGCTCTTCCCGGCCAATGAAGAAAGGTGCAAATGGGGTTACCGCGCAGCATCACTGCGGAAAAGGTGGTAGAAAGGATAAAGCGAAGCAAACAGTCACATCACGGCACCTCTGGTCTGGAGGTCGGCCACGTCCTGAGTGCAATCATACCGGGTGAAATGCATGAACCGGCTTGTCCCAGAGGTTAAGACACTGCTGGCGAGACTCTTCGAATGCCGCGCGTGGAGTGAAGCTCCTCCCGGTCAAGGAAGTAAATGCGGAAAAGAAATAAAGGTTGCTGTGCGGTGCCGATGTGAAAAGGTGGTGGAAAGGATAAAGTGAAGTTTAATCGGTATGTCCAGTAGTATTGCTGCGAGAGCTACACATACCACGGCACCTCTGCTCTAGAGGCCGGCCACGTCCGAAATACACCTACACTGGTGAAATACGCCTAAACCGGCACACACCAGGGGTGAAACTTGATGGCTAGACATGTCATGCCACCTCCGCTCTAGAGGTCGGTCACACCTGATATACACCCATACTGGTGAATTTTGCCTAAACCGGCTCACAACAGGGGTGAATCTTGAAGGCTATGCATGTCACAGTACCTCTGCTCTAGAAGTCGGTCACGTTCCAACCACGCCCATACTGGGATAATATGCCCAAACCGGCTCAACCCAGGGGTGGAAGTCACTAGTGGCGAGGATTTGTCCTCCTGGACAAAAGCTCCATCCTGGTCACAACTAGGAAGGGTAGCGGCCACGACCACAAAATGCTTAAGTCGGAGACACTGAACCTGGGCAGTCTAGATAGGCAACCACCTCTCACCCGGCGGGGATGTTTGCGTATCCTAATCACACTGAGGTTTTCTGGTGAGAAAGTCCAACTCTGGACTGGATGGGCAACCACCTCTCACCCGGCGGTGATACACGGGTATCTCAAAACACGTCGAGGTTTTCCGGTGAGAAGGTCCAACTCTGGCCTGGGTGGGCTACCGCCTCTCACCCAGCGGGGATGCACTGATATCCTAAACACGTCGAGGTCTTCCGGTGAGAAAGTCCAACTCTAGACTAAACTGGTGCAACGAAAACCACGGTGTCACGCAATCCGCTTCAGAGACCCACCAAGAATACAGGCTAAAGCCCTGCGATACTCTGAACCCCTTGTGGTCCTCTTGTGGATCTCGTGTGGTCCTTTCGGGGACCACACAGGAGACCACGGGATCTAACGAGGACCACAGGCGTAAATTCAGTAGGATCACAGTGCGGTCCTGGTGGTAGAAGCGAACGAAGAAGAAGAAGACGTCCCAGCTGCGATATGTGTATGTTGGGATTTTTAAAATAATTGTTAAAACTTTTGTTTATTTAATGGAACATCTCAGACTAATAACATGGTAGAAAATCAAAGCTGCAATGCCTTCGCAGACCTCTACAATGTGTCCACAAAGACTGTTCTCAAGTATTCTGAAATTAACTATTCCAAAATTTTAATTTAGTTTCTAACAAACTATTTCGTGGGGGTGATTTTATATCCCAGACAAAGCATACATTATTATTACTGTACTTTAAGCCGCGCACAGAGTTTATATATAAAGCTGATTTCTATCAAATATGAAATTACTGACATATTTGTGGACTCCAGAGCGCGTGGAGATAAGGAATGTCAGCTTTATGTGGCAGCCTGACAACAGCCTGTAACTATAGCGTGTGGAGATACAAAACACCAGTTCGAAGTGACAGCCTCACAACTGCCTGTAATTATAGCGTGTGGAGACATGAAATACCAGCTCTGAGTGACAGCCTCACAACAGCCTGCAACTACAGCGTGTGAAGACACGAAACACAAACTCTGACTGACAGCCTCACAACAGCCTGTAATTACAGCGTGTGGAGATAGGAAACACCAGCTCGAAGTGACAGCCTCACAACAGCCTGTAACTACAGCCTGACCACACAAGAAACGCTAACTCTGATTGGCTGCTTCAGCTGTCATCATCTGGCACAGCTATCTCACCCCAGGATTCAGTAATTAAGCGATGACTGTACGTGTTTAATTTATTTCAATGACTTTCAAATAATCCATAAGGGACTCGGTACTGGATAATTCATCAAAACGCAATGACCTGTGTTTTAACAGCCGTAAATATTGTATTTAAATCTGTTTAGAAAAACAACTGGTGCTGATATTAATTCCGCATGTTCTGCGCGCTTCACATACCATCCGTTCTTGGGCAAGAAATGAAGGTTAGTCATAATGACCCGTGATACGAAGAGCCACTAAAACAAACAGATCTACGGACCATTGAACAGGTGATGAGAGCCAGCGACAGTTATATGTGTGTGAGGGGGAGGCTGAGTACATGAGTATGCCTGATGACAATACATGTGAGACTGGTCAAGGAATGTGTTTTTAAGTGTGTTCTGGGAGTAATTATATAAGCAGGCTTACAACGGCATGATACTACCATATGTGGTATGTAAATAAGATTGTTGTAGTTAAAACTATTGTGCATGTGATGGAATATACCATGATACTGTGGTGGTAAATATACATGATGGCATATGAACTGTGTGTGGGGGGGGGGAATTTTATTGGGAGCAATCAACTAATGTGAATATATGCAAAAACTGCTATCATTCATTACAGGGGCAAGTTTCAAAGAAACAAACTTGTGAAAATTCAGAAAAATAATTTCCACATGCTATTTAACATTTCGGCGTTGGTTTAAAAAATGTATTCCCCCCTCCCATCTCTCTCTCTCTCTCTCTCTCTCTCTCTCTCTCTCTCTCTGACTGCTTGTACATATTTACCTTTCTCCGAGGCGAATCATTGCTTACTCTGCTACTCACCTTTTCTGATATCGTCCCATAACTATAAAACCCACAAGCTGTATTTATCCTTTAACCTTCAGATTTTCTTATGTAATGTTGGTGCTGAGTACACGCCCCTATAAAACGCTTTTCTCCCTCACTATTTGTTGTTTGTTGTTGTTCTAAATTTCTCATGTGGATGTATGATTAGTTAGCGGTTGAAATATTTACATTAGGCAGAGTAATGTAGTTAAGTCTGAAAATAAGGACATATTTTGATACTACATTTAGTGGGTGTCTGAGTGGCGAAGTGGTTAGTGCACTGAGCTCTCATGGAGAAGGTCGGGGGTTCGAATCCGGCCGGAGGCACCCCAGTCACCCAGCTGTAGAAATGGGTACCCGACTTCTTCCGCAGTTGGGGAAGGAAAGGTGGCCAGGTATGATACTGACCATATCACCTTCTAGTGTGCTGACAGGTCAAGGAAAATATGGGCACTAACACCATATCCCTATGTGCCTCTAAGGCATAACAGGATTACCTTTTTTTTTACCTTTACCTTTTACATTTAGTAGCAATGTAGTGGTGAAAAAGATTTAAGGGACCAATACAGCACTGCCATCATTTTCAGTTTACGAAAGTTCATTGTGTGCATAGCATAAATCTGTATATAGTATACATGTGTATAGTATAATTGTGTGTACAGTATAAATGAGTATAGTATAATTGTGTGTATAGTATAATTGTGTACAGTACAGCTGCGTGTATAGCATAATTGTGTGTATAGTATAATTTTGTGTACAGTATAAATGTGTCTATAGTGTAACTGTGTGTACAGTATAAATGTGTCTATAGTGTAACTGTGTGTATAGTCTAAATGTGAATAGTATAACTGTATGTACAGCATAATTGTGTGTATATTATAATTATGTGTACTGTATAATGTAGGAAACCGACGGTCCTTGAGAGCCGAAAGGCACGATGTTTGATGGGCCATACTCAATTATTCAGCTTTAAAAATAAAATCTCTCTCCGAAAACACACAAAAAGTATGAAAAAAAAAACCAAAATATTCAAATACCTGGTGATCTTGTCAAGTTTCTCAACCTCCAGTATAAGATGAGCCTCCAGTTCTCCAGCTCGTAATGTCAGCCCGCACACAGGGCAACATGGAACATGCCCATCATGAGACGCGCGCTTCCGTTGTTCTGTAGAAGATATTTTTTTTTTGGGTAAATGAGGAACTGTAAGATCAATACATGATATATCAGCTCATTACCACCTTCATTACTGTAATCAAGTGCCACCCACGGCCATGTTAGTGATCAGGCTTTTTTTTTATATGCTGGCATTTTGGTGCCACTTTCACAATGGTTTCAGGGCGGTGAGACAGTATGACTCTGGTGGTGTAGTAGCATGTTTATCCAGGCAGACAAGCAAGACCGGACCAAGACCCCACCCCATCGAGGCTCTCCTTCAGCAAGGTTTCCATGGCGAGGGAGCCTAAGAGAAACTCGTTTCTTGGGTTCAACTAGCTTTTCAAACATGCCCACATAATCCACTGCCATCCATCACGACGAATGCCCACATAACCCACTGGTGGCCATCCATCACAACGAATGCTCACATTGGGGGCCATCTATCACTGTAATATCAATACATGATATATCAGCACTGGCGGCCATGCATCACGACGAATGCTCACATAACCCTTGGTGGCCATCCATCACGACGAATGCCCACATAACCCACTGGCGACCATCCACTGAGACGAATGCCAACATAACCCATTGGTGGCCATCCATCACGACGAATTCCCACATAACCCACTGGCGACCATCCATTGAGACGAATGCCCACATAACCCACTGGCGATCATCCATCACGACGAATGCCCACATAACCCACTGGCGACCACCCATCACGATAAATGCCCACATAACCCACTGGTGACCATCCATCACGACGAATGCCCACATAACCCACTGGCGACCACCCATCACGATAAATGCCCACATAACCCACTGGCGACCACCCATCACGATAAATTCCCACATAACCCACTGGCGATCACCCATCATGATAAATGCCCACATAACCCAATGGCGACCATCCATCACGACGAATGTCCACATAACCCACTGGCGACCACCCATCACGATAAATGCCCACATAACCCACTGGCGACCATCCATCACGACGAATGCCCACATAACCCACTGGCGGCCACCCATCACAACGAATGCCCGTAAACATCGTCATGGCGTCAGCTGGTAAGAGCAACAGTTGGCAGCTCCAGAGACATCGTAACAACAAAACAAAGTCTTTGTTTTTCTTGAATATAACCATCATTTTCTTTTGTTTCTTCCTTTCCGTGGTCCTACTCAACTGCTTCCACTAAATAACTTCTATAAATTTCTGGCTGCCTGTAACGTCTCAAATCAAGCTTATCTTAGGCACTTCACATTACTGTACAGCTACAATATTAAGGACGGCACAAGACTGAAAGCTGAAATGTATGAGAATACCTACAAATAAAGATAAAAATTCTGTGCTGACACCTCTCTTTCCATCTTCCTCCTAGCTAAAAACTGATAATTCACTGAAAACGGATGAATCACTGGGGAAAAAAAAATCCATAAATGTACTATAAATGTAGCTAGTTATGTAGCAGGTCTTCAAAAATAAAAGTTGAGGAAGCTGAAAAACGCAACGAAGACATTCCGCCGCCATCGTTATGGACGCAGTTTGGGCTTAACCTTTTCCCTGACACCGCATCTCTTATGTGCTTTAACTCTTTCTAACACCTAGAGTGAGCCCTGACACCACATCTCCTATGTGCTTTAACTCTTTCATTCCTGACGTAAAGTCCACACTCTGCCAGAATAAATTCTGATGAGAAATTTTGGCACAAAGAAACTGAAACGATTTTTTTAATAACGGTATAGTTAGAAATTTGTTATTTATCATTTTATTTAGAGAGTTTAAAAATTGATGTGAGCACTGATTGGCATCAGGGACATTTTAACAGCATCGGAGGCCCCTGGGAAAAGTAATACACTGGGCTACCAGCATTCTTCTCTAACCTGTGCAAGTAATGTTAGGAATTAACGTACACATATGTAGAATGAAGGATATTTTAATCATTATTCTCAAAAAAGTTAACTTTCATCCGCCATATACATTCATATACACAGATTTATATGGGCTGATTGGGCCCCATGCACCTGGGGCCCATGGGCAGTGCCCCTGTCGGTGCTGTGTTGGAGTGAAACATCGACAGGGCTAGAACATTTTCGGCACGATGAAATCTAAAGAGTAATTATTATGAAATCTTTGTGGTCCCGACTCTGACTAAGGTTTTCCTGTTCACGAGTAAAGACGGAAGTAAATGACCTTTAAATTAAACAAAATGACTGTTAAAATTCTGAGGCGAGACGGTGTCGTCTCTAGCACACAAAGTGATAACACATTTTACCCTAAACTAATGTTTGGCTTAGTTTGGTGCCCAGATGTGGTCTGCATTATCTCGGACAATAAGCCGCGTCCTGGTCTTTTATCGTGTTCCCTTCGCTATCCTGAAGCAGATGTTCACTTAGGACGGATAATACCTGATTCTGATGACCGATATTCACTAGTTTATGGTGACTGATATTTTCCGATGGTAGAAAACTCTAGTCTATGTGACTGATATTCTCTGATGGTAGAAAACTCTAGTCTACGGTGACTGATATTCGCTGATGGTAGAAAACTCTAGTCTACGGTGACTGATATTCGCTGATGGTAGAAAACTCTAGTCTACGGTGACTGATATTCGCTGATGGTAGAAAACTCTAGTCTACGGTGACTAGATATTCTCTGATGGTAGAAAACTCTAGTCTACGGTGACTAGATATTCTCTGATGGTAGAAAACTCTAGTCTACGGTGACTGATATTCTCTGATGGTAGAAAACTCTAGTCTACGGTGACTGATATTCTCTGATGGTAGAAAACTCTAGTCTACGGTGACTGATATTCTCTGATGGTAGAAAACTCTAGTCTACGGTGACTGATATTCTCTGATGGTAGAAAACTCTAGTCTACGGTGACTGATATTCTCTGATGGTAGAAAACTCTAGTCTACGGTGACTGATATTCGCTGATGGTAGAAAACTCTAGTCTACGGTGACTGATATTCGCTGATGGTAGAAAACTCTAGTCTACGGTGACTGATATTCGCTGATGGTAGAAAACTCTAGTCTACGGTGACTGATATTCGCTGATGGTAGAAAACTCTATGGTGACTGATATTCGCTGATGGTAGAAAACTCTATGGTGACTGATATTCGCTGATGGTAGAAAACTCTATGGTGACTGATATTCGCTGATGGTAGAAAACTCTATGGTGACTGATATTCGTTGATGGTAGAAAACTCTACGGTGACTGATATTCGCTGATGGTAGAAAACTCTAGTCTACGGTGACTGATATTCGCTGATGGTAGAAAACTCTAGTCTACGGTGACTGATATTCGCTGATGGTAGAAAACTCTAGTCTACGGTGACTGATATTCGCTGATGGTAGAAAACTCTATGGTGACTGATATTCGCTGATGGTAGAAAACTCTATGGTGACTGATATTCGCTGATGGTAGAAAACTCTATGGTGACTGATATTCGCTGATGGTAGAAAACTCTATGGTGACTGATATTCGTTGATGGTAGAAAACTCTACGGTGACTGATATTCGCTGATGGTAGAAAACTCTAGTCTACGGTGACTGATATTCGCTGATGGTAGAAAACTCTATGGTGACTGATATTCACGACAAGCGGAAAACACCAATTCACCCTGACTGCTAGTGTTGCGGTAGGGAGAGAAAAAGAAAAGAAAAAAAAACTAGGAAATCACCCTGTGACACAGTATATGGCATCTGTGTCTGCTTCTATCTCCTGTTCGCTATTGAGTCCCGAATAATCAACCCAGCAGGCCATTCAGCAGCAGTAAATATGTAGCGTATCTCAGTCTAATGTATCGATTACAAAAGTCCCAAAAGAAATAAAAAGCAATGCCGGAACGTGGACACGAGATATATAGAGAGATTATGTCAAAGTGGTTGATTTTACTTTTGTATGTCATATATTTTAAAAACTAAATCAATTCAGCTTAACAAACGGTTCTGAAAGAGGTAGATTCTGGCTGTTTGCGGAAATTCTCCTGGACTGTTTAAATGAGCATCTAACTCCGTGGCTAATTCTACCAATAACAGATTGCCATATGGACAGTAATAACAGCAATCCATGTTAATTAAAATTATCCTGAAAGAGAAAATACGGTAACATCTTGCCAATGTCTGTTCGTAGAGTTGTTTATCCTCTCACATCTCTTTTTTTTTTCCTCAACCGGCAAGAGATGGTCTCCTAAAAACCATTAGCAATAACGATGTCATAACTCGTGAAGTCATAGAAACACCTGTCAAGTCATTAGAAACATCTGTGTGAGAAAACTCTACATATGATTTTTAGAAAGGCCTAGTTTTGTTCAATGCAATTAATTTTGTTCTGAATTTGTATGAGTTTTGAGTGTTCACTGTCTTAAGAGTACACTAAACAGTAAAGGTGACTACATGGTGTCAGTACTAAAGGTCCATAACTTATCTGTAGAATGTAGGTTCTAAAACTTTGATATGCGGTCTGTGATATCATTACTGACTACTCGTTTTTATCTCTTTCTCTACTCCCATCACCCCACCCACATGCTCTCTCTCCCTCTCTCTCTCTCTCTCTCTCTCTCTCTCTGAACCTTAAGTGCCCAGGGCACATGGGGCTTCCGCAAGGGTTTTCCACAAATGCCTGTCCTTCGCCTTTTTTCCGCTCTTGCCCAGGTGAGCCCTCTATTGCTCAACATCCTTTCTGTTGTTCTTCTCCATGTCTCTTTTGGTCTACCCTTACTTCTGTTCCCCTGTGGTGTCCATCTTAGTGCTATTTTTGCATGCTCTATATATCCTTTAACTCCCTATGTTGTCAAGTATTCCCTCTATCCATCTGTCGAGGCTAATTAATAGAGAAATTTGTTGTTACTCTGTTAGACGCCAGGGCGTACTGGGCGGTGATTGGTGAGCGGATCGCGATCAAGGACAAGGATGTGTCCAGGCATGTCAAACTGTTGAAAACATCCTCAAAAAGACTTCAGCAACTATTAAACACTCACGCACCTATGACCCCAATGAAGCTAACCTATGAAGCTAAGACCTGTACAGAACCCAGAATGCAAGCTTTTCTACAGATTCCACCACCTTGGGAACAACAATGTGCCCATCCCGTCTGTCAGGCTCAGCCTATTACGACGAACATAGAAACGAAGACACTGCAGAGGGTCTTGACCAAGTCTGATTTGCTGCCCCTCACAACCCTGTTACCACCAAAGGACAAACAGTAAACACAAACGAAAGAAAACAGAAAGTCAGTGAAGGATTTTGCACATGGTTGTCAAAACTTCACACAGTCATAACTTTTGTTAAGTCAGGCCACATGTCAACACTACAATATCGGCGCTAACACCGCCGTTGTCAGCAGATGTTTCTACAAGATCGGGAAATCTTTCTTTTCACAACTTATCGCTAGCAACGGTGGAGACGTTACATGAAATTCATATGAGAAAAGAACAGCAAAGAGCAGAGTATATGGAAATCTCATTCTATTGGCCCAAAGTGTCATTTTGTGTTTTCCACAGAGAAACCGAAAAGACCTGGGCCGTGTGTTGCTGGGCACGGGGCTAATCCCTGGAGGCATCAGGAGTTGTCTGGATGATCCTAAGATACCGGTTATATATCCTGGTTAATATCTTAAACCGTAGAGAGTCAAGTGGTTTGTCCAAATTTCCCTCACGAAATGATACTTTCTTTTCAGATGACTTGATACAGTCTTTTTTTTTAACTTTTCTGAATTTATATTTTTTGAAAGCTACATGAACAGCTTCTTTTACAACTGAGTGGAGAGGAAAGAATAGGGTGGGACAAGTGGTTGTGAAACAAGTGGCTGCTGTGTGTAATAGCAAATAGATTTGAAAATTGTCATTATTCGGTTTACGGCTACATAAGGACCAGTATAAGCGTTCCATGCCAAAGAAAGAAAGAAAGAAACTCTCAAAAACTGGAATATAAACATATTAAGACAGGACAGGCGTGCATACATTAGAGAAACGAAGCTTTGGCATGCCTCAAATGTTCCCATTATGCACATATTCGCGATGAGATCAGCACAAGATACCGAAGAAACCAGGGTTAGTAAAACACATTCACACGCTGCTTTAGGAGGTACCACCCTCTGTCGCTGGCGGGCACAAGAAGAGGTCATCTGACCGCTCCAAGAGACAGTACGATGTGAAAGAACATGTAAAAGATCACAACGTCCGGAATCTACATTATGTTAAATACGAGACTGATGACCGAAATGTAATTTTATGGTCTAGCTAGTTTCTTTTCTCTGCATGCTAGTGTATCACCAGTGTGGAAGTACCCTGTGTCATTTACACCCTGTCTACTCAAAGATTAAGAAAACTACAGTATAAAGCCATGAGTCACGTGAATGCAGAAATGTATGGTAATATACACCCATATAGCAACTCTGTGCTAACCACATGGTAAGGTACGCAAGAAACAGATGACCAACTGCTGCACAACGCCGAGATTGGGACAAAATAAAACTGGAAGACATCCATGTCTGTGAGGACCATGTCACCTGTCTCAAGCCTCCATGGTAGCCCCTTCACGCCACACAGGCAGCTTGAGGACACGCTGTCAATGTCAATATTTTCCTTGAGTTATCGACACACTAAAGGCGATGTGGTCAGCATCAAGCATGCCTTAAGTTGTCGACACACTAAAGGCGATGTGGTCAGCATCAAGCATGCCTTAAGTTATCGACACACTAAAGGCGATGTGGTCAGCATCAAGCATGCTTTAAGTTATCGACACACTAAAGGCGATGTGGTCAGCATCAAGCATGCCTTAAGTTATCGACACACTACAGGCGATGTGGTCAGCATCAAGCATGCCTTAAGTTATCGACACACTACAGGCGATGTGGTCAGCATCAAGCATGCCTTAAGTTGTCGACACACTACAGGCGATGTGGTCAGCATCAAGCATGCCTTAAGTTATCGACACACTAAAGGCGATGTGGTCAGCATCAAGCATGCCTTAAGTTATCGACACACTAAAGGCGATGTGGTCAGCATCAAGCATGCCTTAAGTTATCGACACACTAAAGGCGATGTGGTCAGCATCAAGCCTGGCTGCTGTTTCTTCCCCACCTCCAGAATGACCCAGGTACCCATTTTTACATCTGGGTGGCTGGTACGTCTCCGGCCGAATTCAAACCACCAACCTTCGCTATGAGATGCTAGTAAACTAACAACTGGGCTACTAAGGCGAACATAAATAGAAGAATTATTGTTAAACTATAACAATGCTTCATATTTTATGTTTTCAAATATAAACACTTCATATTTTATGTTTTCAAATATAAACACTTCATATTTTATGTTTTCAAATATAAACATTTTATAAGTGAATGGTAATCTGGAATGATTTGCATACAAGCTCCTCTGTGCTAGTACAAGGACACTCTCTACCGCATCGAAAGTGTTAACGGTCATCAAGGGTAACAATCAGACAAAACGATGCGGGCAGCCTGGGAAAACCAGAACGGTCCTACGCAATTCTGAGAATCTCAAAGACGACATGGAAAATAACCACGCAATTAAAGAGGATTTCTGGCTGGTATAATCCCACTTCATAGCTATATCCGGCATCGCCACTAACATCTTTTCGGTGCTACTTCGTGAGTTCAGCCATCCCTATTCTTGGTGGGGAAAGACAAGGACGCAGCAGCAAAAACCTGTGTCAGATCTCTGCGTGTGTGAACAGAATGTGCTGGCGATCTTACCAGCAACTTCCAAACAAGTCCCCACACTTGATAAGCGACTTTATTTTCCTCTATCTGGACAACTCTGGACTTAGCCACTCCTTTTTTTTTTTAATCTGTCAGGTAATAGGCAAGAACACTCTTGGTTCGCGGCGTAAAGTCAAAACGTCAAAGCTAAAACTCCACCCTGAGCACCTGGTCGGTATGTATACACAGACACCTTCCGATAAGGAACACTGAAGGCCCTTCACACACAAACCTTAATTTCGCTATGTCCCTATTTGTTCAGGGATTCCAACAAAGTCGCTACCCCTCTCACCGACCGATGCGCAATGAACACCTGCGAAAGCAATTTTTTCCCCACTCTTTTCAAGATACCACAAGCTTGCATTTATCACGCCGTCACATTCAATATCTTTTACAGCTTACATTCAGATTTATGGCTCGTGTAAGTCTGAAGAAAAATAAAAGAGTCCCTGGGAAAGAAAAAAAAAAATGTAAGCAGTTACTCCTTGGACCTCCGACCGAGTGTTCCTTTCTCGGCGATTTCAAAGCACGAACCCTAGCGAGCTAGAAATCAGAAATAATTCCCCGGAAATCAGTTACGGCCAAGTTTTAATGAGGAAATAATGAGGCTGTCGCAAAGAAACGAAACTCTCCAACAAGATATTCATAATTTTCTGTGGGGCAAACTCCAAAGTGGGCGGCTCCTAGCCGTACCTCTCGTTTCGGGAGGTTTTGAAATTCATATTTTCGGGTTTGACGTCGCGCGAAGATCAAAAAACAGAAAAGATATATAAAGTCTAGCAATGTTCCGCTCCCTAGACTGTTTGAAGCCTGGGATACAATAGAGGCCTAGGATTCAGTAAATGCAGGGCTTTTTTCGCCAACGTACCTTTCTCTGGAAACAGCCATTTCGCAGAGATATTAACTTTTTCTTAACATTCATAATGCACTAGAAAACTATGTTATTTTCTGTACTGAAAGTAATCCCCGATAACAGAAAGCTTATTGCAGGCCGAAAATGACAGAAACTGAATAGATCAAACCTCTCATATATATTTTTTTTTAAAACTTCATCCACGTGACATCTTTCATCCCATATACAAGATGTCTAGAAGTAAATACAATAATAAAATAAGTATTATGTCCTTAATTTTTACCTAACCTATACAGGACAATATATATATATATATATATATATATATTCCTCTTTACTATTTGAAATGACGAATCTTTGATATTCGAAATGATAAATCTTTGACATTACAATGGACAAATCTTCACATTCTCCGCAACAAGGAAGTATATATACTGTCACATTAACAGAAGAAAAACGCCACTTATAATTCATTCTACAGACGTTAAACCTTTCATATATACATATATATCCCATTATCTTGTTTTCTTTTTCTAACTTGTCCAGAAATATGGAAGGAACACAGAGCATTTTACAAGGATCTAAACACTCTGGAGATGTTCTTGTCAGATTTTTTTAAATACAAATATATGAAAGTAAATATAAAACACCAGCGCACGTTATACAGGTAGAAAGACATTGAACTGATCAACTTTACACCAAGATGTGGTCGACCACAAACTTCTATGACTAAAGTCATCTTTTTATTTCCAGATTTCAATGAAAAACAAACAAACAGGAAACCACAATTCTAATGCTACAACCCAAACTCGACTGCCAAGCTTGTCTTGAAATGATTGCCTTTGGAACTATTTCACCGAGGAAGGTCAGAAACTTTCAAATTCGAAGAAGAACGAACAAACGAACGAACGAACGAAGAACAAGAACACGAAGAACAAGAACAAGAACAACAAGAACAAGGAGGAGGAGGAGCAGGACCGAAAGTCTCTCAAAGAAATAATTTATTTCAGTGAAGCAGTCGGGCGGGTTATACCACAAAATTCCTTAATGTAGCATATGTCCTGTTTGTCTGAGTTTTTGTCCGTTAATGAGCAAGTGTGGGTGGGGGGAGCACTCCTGTACAGCTGATCCCAAGTTTAACAAGCACGCTGAGCATCACTACACGCATTTCTGAAGAAATTTAACATACAATAAGAAGCACTGCCAAGAAAAAGGATCAAGCCATTAATTCCCATAAATTAACCCTTCCATTCCAATAACCAGATATTTCTCAGTCCAAATGGCTGCTGCTCTAATCCCGAATCAAACTTTTTTTTCTAGACTACTGGCACATCAGAAAAAAAAATAATAATATGAATAAGTAAATTTGTTCATTCAGATTAGTCTTTTCAGTTCATGTTCATGTTTTAGATCTTTCAAGTGGTGGAGTAAACGTGTGTGTGTATGTGTTAGACAGAAAGATAGACAGAGAGACAGAGACAGACAGACAGACAGAGAGTAAATAAAGGCCTTTAAAAGAAAGCAATACCAAAACTCTTCCATGTTCTTCATAATTTAATCATATATTCTTAATATGCCCTCTCCCACCCCCTTCCGAGGACTTTCAGATATGTCTCCATGCATCATTTGCCCAGGGTGCGGAAACCCCCATCACACAAGTCCTACTACGTATGTGAGCCAAAAGCCTGCTTCTTCTTTATATAGGAACTTTTAGAAGCAGAACAGATCTCATGTGGTCCTTTGGGGGCTACACGGGGGACCACGGGACCTATAGAGGACCACAGATTATTCAGTAGGATCACAGGGCAGTCTTGGTGGTAGACGCGAACGAAGAAGAAGAAGAAGAAGAAGAAGGAAGAAGAAGAAGAAGAAGAAGCAGAACGGCTATAAGAATACTCTATTCTAATAATAATTGTTCACAAATCTGAGTTCACAAGCCAAGTCACACTATCAGCTTCACCGGTTAGGAATTTCCGTTCTAAAGCTGAAGCAGTTCTGACCGCGATCTATCACCTACTAGGAAAATGAATAAAGGAATAAACTTGGAATTTTTTTTATCAGAAATATATAGAAATGTGAGGGGGGTGGGGGGAACGTTGCTGCTAAATAGGATACCATTTAATAAAGACCCACTGTAAAAGTACAAAGTACAGGACGGGACACTACAGAAAATTGTGAAAGCTTATATGTAAAACGAATACAATGTACTTATACAACACACGCCGGATAACTACTGCTGCAGTATAATATATGAATAATATATTTTATAATAAATGAAATAACGGAGACAGAGTGTGGTTTTTCCAGGTTACTTGGTTTATATGTCATCTGTTGTGTATGGTCTTGCTTGAAATATCCCGAGAGATACAGCCCACAAAACTACATACCAAGTTGCCATGTTTTCATTGATTCTCTTTATGTTACCAGTCCTGCTTACGTGAAAGTCCTACCAAACCCAAAATGACATATTAATAACCGGCAGTTTAGTCAGTCAGGCTATGTTAATCTAAACGTAAGGCTGGACCTGGCTGGACGATACGCAAACTACTGGTCCCTCCATTTCAAACTGCTTTGCCGATTCTTTGATTGGCTGGTGCCCTTTAAGGCGAGGCACTGGAGAGGAAAATTGCGACGGAATGGTAGTTAATAATGTATGGCAATGTTTTCAGGTCGCCGAGCTCTCCCGGGCTTTAGAATTCCAAGTCCCATCTTGTGAAAAGCTAGGGAGTCCCTTCTCAAACCTGGCCGAGAAAAGAACAGCAGACAACAGCTTTAGGGAACTTCACCGACTCAAGTGGCAAATGTTCATAGCTCTTCCAGTCCTTTTTTTTTTTTTAGGAACTTGACTGGAGACTAGCGAAGACATCAAAAACTTGTGCTAGTCGACAAACTGACAAGCTAGGTGACAAATAATGAAGATAAATGACAGGCTAACCCCAATGTCCCTGTTTGTGGAAGCGGGGGATGGTCACACAAGTCTTGACTTTTAGGGACTCCGCGAAAGCCCTGAACAATGATCCCAGTAGAGGCACCTTAAAACGCTCTACAAAAGCCTGGAGAAAATCAGCAAATACAATTTGGCACCGGTGTCCGATCTTCTGTCAAGCTTTTGTAGCCTTCGCGGCAATAAACCGGAGATCTAAGTCGACGCACAAAGGATCTGCAAGCTGATCAAAAACAGTTGGGCTAGAAGAAGTCTAGGAGAAAGTGAACAGCTTCCAAACAGTTTCCTTTTACGACAATACCCGCAGAAAAATAGCGGCGCAGTGAAAAGCAAACGAAGCAGGAACGTTTATGAAAGGCCAGACAAAACGTGGTACTAAATCATCAAGAGAGAACCTGGGCTTTCTGAAGAGAAGTGACAAGTCGATCAACGACTCCCTTCACGAAGAGTGAATCGCGCGGGGACCTCGCGCTCAAACTGCCCACCCGAGCAACAACTCTGGGAATAGCTTATAAACAGATGAATTACTATTCATCGGTCGCAATCGAGAACTGTCAGCTTTGCATCATAGAGAAGTGAGAAAAGTTCCTCTCACACCGAGACGTCAGATTTGCCTCCTTTAACTCAAGCTCTATTCCTTCTAAGCAAAGACCGTGATATGCAAATGCTCGTAAATGCGGCTAATAACTCCTCTGAATGAAAAATTAAATCTTTTCACGTTTTCCCGCCCGTGCTCGCGAAAACGACCGTAAAAATGTCGAAATCGCCAAGCTACGACCTGTGCACCAGGACTTGAAAACATTCATATCATTATTGAAGTTTAAGAAATAACGCCATTTGGAAACAGCTAATTCCGCCTTCTCAACTGCCAGCTCTGAGGCCGGTTACATCTGAGCCCAAGTTCTAATGATAAGGTCATAGAAATAACACTTGTCTTGGCGGTAATGGCCAGCCGTGTAATTTTGGGCAATCTCTACCCATGAATACCAGAGCTCAACGTTAAGCTGGCCAGTCGAACCGGTGTCATCGCAGTTATCAGCGACTTGAGTCGGCTCTGATGAATCCCAACATGATAGTGAAACACTCGCACCGCCAAATCCTGGCCAAAGTCATTCAATATGCCCCGTGATACCCTCCTAAAGACACAGCCAAGTGCAGCATTCCACTATCTCTTCAAGCGTTCTCAAAGAACAGGATCCAGCAGCGCGCAGACATGATCTCTCTCTAATTGCAATATATTGGCTTTCCCGTTCGTCCTTCTACACATCAAAATACAATCTTCGCCGGCGATGACATTCTCCAATCGTGGTAATTTGAATGTTTTGACGCTCTCTGTTCAAGAACTCAGCCCTCTAGCACAGAATCTTTCTGAGCTCTCACTCAGACTGATACTCTCGTTTCGGGGGGCAATGAGATTCAAACCGGGTTGCATATCATCCGAGAAAAACTTGTTGCTTCTACTAAAAGGAGACTGGATCTGCTTGTCATTTGACTGTTCTTGCAGATTTCTTGAAATCGCGGGAGAAGGCCAACAGTTTTGTGATAACGTGGTACCAAAAATGGGCATTCGTTTTCAATTATTCAAACAAGTAAAGGAAGTATAACTGAGCGACTATTAAACTGGACGCTACGATGGTTTTTCTTTATGTAGCATTAACATGGTTATTAATTTCATTAAACGGTTTCCAAATTTTTAAAAAAAAAACGATACAATGTTAATCTAACTTTTCATCTTTTCACGAATATTCTTTTCTTTAGACCTAATCATTACTGTAATTCTCCTTCTCTTAGACCATTACTTTTCTCTTCCATTTTTTCCTCAAACACTGATAAAAAGAGACTATATGATACTCTGTGGGATGCATCAGCCTACATTTTCCAACTAATTCTTCAATCAGTTCTCGGCTTGACATTGTCTTACTAATTTTCCAATCATTTCAAGACGTGTACACTATCTGACTAATTCTTCAATCAGTTCTCCACTTGTACATTACTAATTATTCAATCAGTTCAAGATTTGTACATTGTCTTATTAATTCTTCAATAAGGTCAAGACTTGTAAGTTTTCCACAGTCGCGATCTGGACTCCCTGAGACAAATTTGGATACTATTTAAGAAAATATACAGAACGGTTTTTCCTTCAACGTCCTGTATCTTTCACTGAATATAATACAACACCACAGCATCGTCAACAGTGTTCATAACTCACCCGTTCTCAACCTTTTTACATTTAAGAACTACTTTTCTAACATTTAAGTTGCAGACCCTCAACTCAACTCAATATAATATTGTAATACATAGTGTCATGAACACCTAATGGTTTTTATTCAACAAATAGCACTTAATACCAAACCAATAACGCAACCGCAGACTACCTGATACTGCGCCACGGACTGGCAACCACTGCTCTAACACAATGAACAGTGATTTTCAAACTGCAGCAGACTGTTTCGTGAACAGTGATTTTCAAACTGCAGCAGACTGTTTCGCGTGCTTTAATTTTTTTCTGCGTGAAATATGTGCAACAACATTTTTAAAAAATTTGTTTAGCATTATTTCTAGTGGATGACTTCTTCTTCTTCGTCGTCGTTCGCTGTCCTCTTTCTAAATATCCGAACCTTCAATCTAAGTCCAGCAAAATATTTAAAAACTAGTAATTTCAGCATGTCCCATAAAAACGAACAAATAGAGTTATTCTATTAAACAATTTGATATGAAACAAATGACACGATCTTCTGTAAAGCAGTAAAACAGGGGTTTTCACACCACTGTTCCCTCTAAGCTGCGCGGCTGCGCGCAGAAAAAAATCTTACCGCGCACAAAATTTTTGCAGCCGTGAAAATTGAAACATGAAAATGCTACTTTTATTTTCAAATTTACAGATGTTACTCCGTGCTATAATTGGGATCAAGAAAAATAAAATTATGGTACATGGTTTTCCTTTACTGTTTCTTTCTTGTTAAGAAATGACTTTCGAATCGGATGTTTCAACTGGTCTTTTATCGCGTAGTTTCGGTAGTACTGTAGCAAAATTGTGACTAGGCAACTGGGCATAGAGAATAGAGGGTATTAAAATACACGGGCAGATGAATTTCCACTGCATCGTGGAAAAGGAGAATGTCCATTTAGCTGCTCAGGTAAGGAAATTTATCTTGATAACTAATACCAACGTCATGACCACCAACATTATATTTACGATACCGAAGAAAATGAGGCCGGCCACGGGAAACTCTAAAGAGAACATTGCTAAGAGAGGCCAAATTAATAGGCATAAAATCGCTTGATCAGTTTGAAAAGCTCGCCGAAAACAGGAAAAATTGGCGAACTACTTTGCGAGCCCTATGTGACGTTTAACGGCGCGGGAAGGATATAAGATATAAGATTTACATCGTATAATATACAAAATGTATATGTCCCCTGCTACGGAACACACACACGCACACACACACATATATGTTACTACGCACATATACACACACATACAATTTTTTTTGCACACGAGGTGAACATTTTGCACACAGACCGCAAACCCTTAGAGGGAACATTGTTTTCAACGTGTGGAGAACTGGGACCACAAACTGACAGACTCAAACTGTTATAATATTTATCTAGATGTAGAATGTTTTTCCAACAGTCTGCAGTCTGAGTATGTCGCAAACTCCCCCCCCCCCACACACACACACAAACACAAAACTAAAATTGTCCCTTGGGGGGGGGGGATTTCTTACTGCTTGAGAATCCCTGGTGTCAAGCTTTCATATAAAACAAATAAAACAATTTCGTGTATAGCCTTGAAATGAACAAATGAAATGATTTTGTGTAAAATTTTGATACAGAACAACTCTGTGTACTGTTTTGATACAAAACAAAGTAAACTATTCTGTGTAGATACTTGATATGAAACTAACTAAACTATTCTGTACAGTGATCTGATATCACACAAAGTACACGATATTGCATACTTTGATATAAACGAACTAAACTATTCTGTACAGTGATTTGATATGAAACAAATTAAAGTATTTTGAGCTAACGCCCTAGTTTTAACCACATTAAACTACGCTGTGGAACGTTTTAGTACCAAAAAAAAAATTAACAATTCTATATAATGCCTTGATATGAGGCAATCTAACCTGTGCAAAGCAGAATTTCTCGCACTTCCTTCCAACCACTACAAAGCTGTTTTGATATTTTAGTGCGTTGTTTAGACATAGTTAAATGCTGTACTCATGTACATTACAGCACCCAATATTAATTTCTCTCAGAAGCATCAGACATTCTAAAGCCAAGCGCTGTCGTACACTAATCATCGCAATGAGGTCTTAATTTCTTAGAAAACATTTAGTTTCATATCGACTACTCCGTATATCTTTAGAACAGAGGTGTCCAACTTTAGAAGGTCCCAGGGCCACAACTGAAAAACAAGTAGCGGGCCGCAGCTAGGTCAACCAGGTTTTTTTTTTTCTAAAACACGATTTCGGGAGGGGGAATATGAACGCACTGCCTGCTGGAGCTGTGGTGATTTCGCGGTCTACACCCAAAAACTCATTGTATATTGGCTAACAAAATTAAGTTTTAATAAAATAAATTACATCTGCATAATAACCTCGAGAACTACGAAACAATGCTCGTCGAGGCCCCACGCCTCCAGTCAGGCAACCCTACTCTAGAAGCACAGCTACCGGTGACACTCTGAGGGTTATACCGAAAGTCGTGAACATATTTTTTTTAATCAGAATTTATAGACAGAGAAAATATAAATGTGTCACTTTAACCTGCATCCTTTTCTTCACTTTTCAACATAATCTCCATTTCTCTGCACACATTTTCCCCCATCGCTCTCCAAGTTTGAAAATACCCTCCCGGTGTAATTCCGTTCCAGCTGACCGAAGGCACAGATGCACCGCTTTCTGGACGTTCTCTCCTGTGTCGTAGTGATGGCCTCGCATTTGTTCTTTCACAAAACCGAAAAGATGGTAATCACTGGGTGCCAGGTCGGGGCTATAGGAAGGGTCTGGAAGTATTTCCCAATCTATTTTCTGAATTTCCTCAGTTGTCCGGCGAGCAGAGTTTTTCTCACAGCTTTGTGATCTTCAGTCAACAAACGTGGGACCCAGCGGGCACAAACTTTTCTGTAGCCTAGGATTTCAATCATTTCATGTACTTCTTTGTGTCCTATTCCAAGATTTACATTGATTTCAGATACTGTGACATATCTGTCTTGTTTGATTATATCAACCCTTCCTACGTTACGTTCAGTGGAGGCAGTTCGAGGGCGACCGTTGCAAGGCGTATCTTGGATGTTCGTGTTTCCATCTTTGAAACGTTTCACCCACCTACTAACACTGCTAGCACTCACACACACACACATCTCCACAAGAACGCTGAAGTCTTTGGTGAATTTCAGCAGAGGGGATTTACTCTTTAACGAAGAACTCAATAACAGCACGTTGACGAAACGAAACTTCAGCACCTGTCATTTTGTTTATGCTCCGCGTGGTCACGTACGATGGCGACGTCACCTGACCTCTACATGAAGTGCAAAAAGGATGCAGATTAAGATGCATTTATATTTTCGCTATCTATAAATTCTTTTTTTTTTTAAATTTTTGCTCACGACTTTCGGTATGACCCTCGTGTTTCTGTTTTATTTCATATTCTTGAGCGCTCTACATGACGGATAACTCTTTCATCCTCAGCAAAGATGTCCTAACAAATCATGTGACGAAATCTCCAGCCTTTCGGAATTCATGTGGATGTTGACGAAAGATAAGATTGAGATATGTTGAAAAAGGCCAAATAATCTAGTGCATGTGTTTATTTTTCTATCATATTCTCAATCTATACAACATATCCTGTTTTCCAATGTGACTGAATCGTTTATAACTGAGAGAAACATTACAAAGACCAGAATATTTGACATGACAACAAAACAAATCTCATGAAGGTCGCTACGACCCAAAATAAATCAACAAATGGTAAGTTTAGATGACTCCGGTACAATATTTTTAATACGATAAAGATGGACGCCACTAGTGTATGGGGGAAACATGCAAAACTGATAAATGAAAACTGAAAACTTTCTGCAAGTGAATTCAGCATTTACGACAGACTTCATGGCGATATAAATCACAAAACTGACCACTATGTCCTTAGATGCATCTAAGCATATTTCTGAAAATGACCAAAAGGCTAATGACATCTTTCTGTAAAGATCTAATCATTTAAACAGAGAAGTAAGACCTTATGCAAGTAAAACTTCAATACAGGGAGAGTCGGAAGGCCAAATAATAATACTAAAAGAGCACAAAACGCAAATTCTCGAAATATCGTGGGTGTATATCAACCGTAAAAAAATATTTTGGCCAAACACCATAAGAAATAACATCTTGTTGGCAGAAATGCAGATGAGACCACTGACAACAATTACTGAGGAAAGACGCTGGCGATGGTTGGCACATGTGCTCCGAATGACTGACAGCTCACTACCAAAAATAGCACTAGGATGGACACCGCAGGGGAGCAGAAGTAGGGGTAGACCAAAAGAACATGGAGAAGAACAACAGAAAGGATGTTGAGCAATAGAGGGCTCACCTGGGCAAGAGCAGAAAAAAAGGCGAAGGACAGGCATTTGTGGAAAACCCTTGCGGAAGCCCCATGTGCCCTGGGCACTTAAGGTTCAGAGAGAGAGAGAGATATCAACCTGAAAGGTGAACTTGGAAGTAAGAACTATCTAAAACTGTGAATATCATGAGATAAATGAAAGTCCCTTCTTATTCTGTCTTCTTTCATTTAAATGTTAGTATTCGCATAAAACACTGTTAACTAGACTACAGCGCACTGAAAAAGATTTCTCCAAAACAATCGAACCAACGCTAGAAGTGTGGCCTCGTATTTTTAAAAGTTCGTAATTTTACTTTCAGTAACTCAAAATGTACAAGTCTTAACCGCAAACTTTGTATGAAAACTAAACTGTTAAACTTTTCTGTGAAATAATTTCATCACGGTGAAGATAAGTATCCTGTAATAATGTGAGCCGCTGTGGCTGGAAGACCTGAAGTCTGTAATAATGTGAGCCGCTGTGGCTGGAAGACCTAAAGTCTGTAATAATGTGAGCCGCTGTGGCTGGAAGACCTAAAGTCTGTAATAATGCGAGCCGCCATGGCTAGAAGACCTAAAGCCTGTAATAATGTGAGCCGCTGTGGCTGGAAGACCTAAAGTCTGTAATAATGGGAGTGGTGGAAGACCCAAAGTCTATAACAGTGTGTTAAGAAAGTAAGTTACTTGTTTTGGACAAGATGATATAAAAACTCTCAACTATTTGTAAAGAGTTTAAAGAAGCCAATTCTGCAAACAGCAGTATCTGACAGATCTTCGATCAGCGAGGATAATATGGCTGAAGTTGCGGAGTAATCTGAAAGTAGTCCACACACAAAAATCATGGCATTCGGTTACGGTGGTTCAAGCCCCGATGCTTCTGATGATATTGTGAGAACTGCATGCAATTAAAACTTTTACGATCAAAACCTCTAAATTTTCTGCATGATTTAGCATGCGTATGTCTTGAGTCATTAAAATTTAAAACCGCATAGCGTTTTTTACATTTCTATTCAGTACCTTCTCTGCATTAACAATAATGAACTGGGGGGGGGGATGCATTAACAACACGAGGATATGAAAAACAAACGCGATTTGCGAGGAACATCATAAGGCAGCCAAATTCTGAAAGTCACCACTGTGGCCTATTTTGGAATCTGGGAGCAAGCGGGGCAAATAAAGAGCGACACCTGCCGGAGAGGTCTTTCCATGCTGGCCAGAAAACGGAGGATATATGGGACCAAATCGAGCGTACTGCCCCGGACAAAATAAGATGGAAAACAGCTGTTAATGACTTAAGCCTCGGTGGACATGAAAGGGAGTGATGATGATGAATGAAACCAGGCAAGCATTAAGACGTGACTGCGGCTTGTAAATACATGTACGTATATATACTCGTATAATTTCTACTAGTAACATTTAATATGCGTATAATTCCTGCTACACTTTTCTTAAGCAAGCAATGTACAATGTTTGCTTCGGATCAAAGAAGTGGTTTTAAAAAAAAATGACCTGACAAATCCAGACACGAAAGGATAAACTTCTAAAATATGACTTCTATAGAAAATATCCAAACAGATTCACAATGATAGCATCGCTTGCGTTTCATCAAACTCTCGCTACTTGAGAAATCAAAGAAAAAATCTAACATTCCACGGTTTTTTAACATTTCACGTTCGAGGTTCATTCTTTTCATCAATCGCTACTTTCTCTTCCTGTTTGTTCACTTTCCACTTTAGCGTTGTTCTGTTATACTGGACTGAAGGTTTCTGTATATACTAACTTTCATTTCCAACAATGAAGGTTTTCCAGATATTCTCCGGTTTTGCAACACTTCCCTACCACAAGGCTATATTCTACTTCCTAACTGATGTAGAATGTTTAACAGTGAGAAAATTGCATGACAAAGGGCAGAATGTCAGACGGGCCTGCGTGCTAAATTCTTCAACCTTTGAAAATACAGTTCATTCATTCATTCATTCGTTCCTTCGCCTTTGTAAGATATGAGGAGTCACTGATAAGTTCTCGGCATAAGGTACAACGGATTATTTGTGGACAACTTTTTGGGGTTATTTCTCAACACAGTCCCCTTGCTAGTTTATGCACTTAGTCCAGCGATCCTGGAACATACGGATCCCTTCTTTGTAAAAGTTAGCAAAGAAAGTGGTCTACAGTATGAATAACGTCATCATCTGAAGCAAATCTGCGACCACTGAGCTCCTTTTTTGAGATTGGTAAACAGGTAATAATCCGAAGGTGCCAAATCTGGGGAATAAGGAGGATGTTCAAGAAGCTGGAAGCCGCATTCATGAATGGCAGCCACTGCCACCTCCGAATTGTGAAGTGGAGCATTGTCTTGATGAAAGATGACACCTCTCGTCAATTTCCCTCGACGCTTTTCCTTCAATTTGACCCGTAATTGCTTCGCAAGATTAGCGTAATAGACCCTGGTGACCGTTCTGCCCTTTTGAAGATAGTCTACCAATAGCACATCTTCCGAATCGCAAAAGATGGAAGCCATCACTTTGCCTGCAGATAGAACCACCTTTGCTTTCTTTGGAGGTGGGGATCCATGATGTTTCCACTGCTTTGACTGTTCTTTGGTTTTTTGAAAATTATGAGCCCAAGTCTCATCCATAGTCACAAATGCTGAATAAACTTTTCAGGATGTGCAGAAAAATGGCCAAGACTGTCTCTTGACATGCTGAGACGCTGTCGTTTATTATCAGCTCCAAGAAGTTTCGGGACCCATCGAGCAGAGACCTTTGTCATTTGAAATCATTGTGAATAATGGCATGAACACGTTCCTGGGAGATGCCAACCTCAGTTGCAACGTACCACTCAGTTAGTCGTCGATCCTCCATTATCATGTCATGGATTCTGCCGGTGGTTTCATCGGTAGTTACCGTTCTTGGTCTTCCAGGCTCTCCCTTCCATGTTTGAACTGAGCTGTCCATTTCTTCACTGTGCTGTAAGAAGGGGCACTCTCCCCTAGAGTCTCTACCATGTCCTCATGGATCTCCTTCGATGATAAGCCCTTGATGCAGAGGTAGTGAATGAATGCTCGAGAAATTTTATCAATTTTCTCAATTTCTGCCACCCCTTACCACTTCAGTAGCCTGTTAAAAAAAAATTGGTTTCAGTTAATTTCTTGAAACTTGGTGTTTAATTTTACATTAACCTGATACAAATGCACCTAATACAACTGTGTGTTTCAAGTATTTGTACTTTATCCCGCGAATTTATCAATCAATCCTCGCATATTTCTTCAATGATCTCTACATCTTACAATAGACTTGTGTAGTCCCGGTATAATAAGTTCCTTTCATGTTATGACATCTTTCAGGAACACTGTAAAACAATGAACGTTCATGAATCACAACATCAATGTAAAACACGGGAAGCTCGCAGATCATAACGTCAACGTAAAACATAGGACGTTCACAAATCATAACGTCAATATAAAACATAGGACGTTCACAAACCATAACGTCAATTGAAAACATGGGAAGTTCACAAATCATAATGTCTATTTAAAATATTCACACCGTTCACAGATCATAATATCAAGAAATTATCATTTTCATTCTTTGCATACTTAACGCAGCAGGCGATAGTGTCCTACCACATACATCGGTCCCTTGTTTCCATGAACTCGGAGCCGGAAAATCACATCGTGTAATGGTGGTTGTTCACCACAACGGGTTGTACACTGGGGAGGGGGGGAGGGTAAGAAGACGAAGGTGTTTCCCACGAGTAGTGGAGCCTTTAAAAAAGTACGTTTCTTGTGTCCACTCTTGGAGGCATGAAAAGCCCATCTCTTTATTCGATATGATGTCTCTTTTTCACAATATAATTTACATGGAATCCATATCGAAATCCTACAACGGACCGATGGTAAACTAATGAAAAACACTGAATCTAAACTGAAATCTTACAACATAATTATAGCGAATATGTTAAAACATGAAATCTATATCGAAATCCTACAACGGATCGATAGTAAACATGTTAAAAAACATGAAATCTATATTGAAATCCTACGACAGAGAGATACTAAACATGTTAAAAACATTAAATCTGTACCGTAATCCTACGACGGACCGATAGTAAACATGTTAAAAACATGAAATCTATACGGAAATCCTACGACGGGCTGATAGTAAACATGTTAAAAACATTAAATCTATATCGAAATCTACAACGGACCGATAGGAAACATGTAAAAAATATGCACATAACAGGAAACTTGCTGTGTATGGCAATGGCGTACCTCTAAAGTAATAAAGTGAACAAAAACGTTCAAAGACGCTGAACCCACCAATGGAAATAATCAGGATCCGACCCCGATCTGTTGAGTATGACTGAGGTTCTGAAGTTATGTGAAGGTGAAGCACAGAAGTGAATGACTGCGTGAATAACAAACGATTACTGTGATAACTGACTTCGTGTACGGGGAAGCTCTGCTGGACTTTGCAGTGAGGAGATATCTCGGAGTATTTATTTGTCTATTTAGTGTAAAGTATTTTCCAATTTCATATTAACTTTTACTCGCTAAACAAAACCCCATACTAGTGTTTATAACACTTACCTTTACTCGCTAAATAAAACCCCATATTCAGTGTTTATAACGTTTACCTTTATTCGCTAAACAAAACCCCACACTCGGTGTTTACAAAACTTATCTTTACTCGCTAAACAAAACCCCATACTCAGTGTTTATAACACTTACCTTTACTCGCTAAATAAAACCCCATATTCAGTGTTTATAACGTTTACCTTTACTCGCTAAACAAAACCCCGCACTCGGTGTTTACAACACTTATCTTTACGCGCTAAACAAAACTCCATACTCGGTGTTTATAACACTTATCTTTACTCGCTAAACAAAATCCCACAGTCAGTGTTTACAACGCTTATCTTTACTCGCTAAGTAAAATCCCACACACAGTGTTTATAACACTTATCTTTACTCGCTAAACAAAATCTCATACTCGTGTTCACAACACTTATCTTTACTCGTTAAACAAAACCCCACACTCTGTGTTCACAACACTTATCTTTACTCGTTAAACAAAATCTCATACTCAGTGTTCACAACGCTTATCTTTATTCGTTAAACAAAATCTCATACTCAGTGTTCACAACACTTATCTTTACTCGTTAAACAAAATCTCATACTCAGTGTTCACAACACTTATCTTTACTCGTTAAACAAGACCCCACACTCAGTGTTCACAACACTTATCTTTACTCGTTAAACAAGACCCCACACTCAGTGTTCACAACACTTATCTTTACTCGTTAAACAAAACCCCACACTCAGTGTTCACAACACTTATCTTTACTCGTTAAACAAAACCCCACACTCAGTGTTCACAACACTTATCTTTACTCGTTAAACAAAATATCATACTCAGTGTTCACAACACTTATCTTTACTCGTTAAACAAAATCTCATACTCAGTGTTCACAACACGTATCTTTACGCGCTAAACAAAACCTCACACTCAAGTGTTTATAACACCTGTCTTTACTCCCTAAACAAAATCTCATACTCAGTGTTTACAGCGCTTACATTTACCCACTAAATGAAATCCCATGCCCAATGTTTACAAAGCTTACATTTACTCGCTGAATGAAATCCCATATCCAATGTTTTACAACGCTTACCTTTAAACTAAAGCACACAAACAATGCTTCCAACATTTACCTTTTACTCGCTAAAAAAAAACCACATAATCCAAACTTACTTTCCCTCGCTAACCAAAACTCCATACTCAGTGCTTCCCACATTTACTTGCACTATGTAAACAAAGACATAAAATCTTGACAACACTTGTCTTTCCCTTGACGGACGACACTTGCTACCTCTTTTCCCTCAGTGGACCCGAAATAAACACAATTCTAAAACAAAAACACGCTTGATGTGACCGGCTGACTTTTAATTTGTCCCGTCTTTCCCCTCTCACGCTAATACGCTTATGTCTTATTTTCACGTAAACATATGTTTACATTCTTCGTGTATTTCTGCTTTCCGCCTATTTATTTATTTATCTGAAGTCTTGCTGCAGAAATTTTACACTGTTCTTATTATATAAAATTTACTTTCCCGTTTTTATAGCAACTGTGGATAACACTTTACATATACCAGCCATATTAAGCTTTTAAGCTTTCGCGGTTACGTTTTATGGTTTCAGTGCACTGGTTGGCCTCACTTTTTTTTTTAGAAGTGTTACCAACACACAGGTAGCGGAGGAATATGACATTTTCAATCTCCGCAGTTCCTCTGTTCGTGTTCGCTTTGTCTTACACGATGACATTTCTTCTGTTTTCTTCATCTTCTGTTGTGTGTTGACGATGATGAATATTACATTATTGTCTCGTTTCTTGGTTAATGAGAAATTTCATAAATTTTGTTTTGTCTTTATTAATTTCAAGACCTATTTTGATAGCCAAGGAAGACAGGGAATCTTTTTTTTTTTTTTTGCATAGAATTCACATTGTCACTGATTGATAAGAGTTATGTCATCAGCAAAATCAACATCTTCTATTTGGGTCCCATTTACCCAATCAGTGCCGGTTTTATCAGTACAGCATCTTTTCATTATAAAGTCTATGGCAATTCCAAAAAGCATAATAAAATATGTGTGTGTGTGTATATATGAGCACACAGTGACCTGGTGACAATAGCGCTCGCTTTATTTTTTCCTTGGAAAATAACATGTGGTGATTGTTTACATTTTTTTTAGAATTTCTGTGGCATTTTAAATTTTCGAATTCCAAACACAGGAGTGGGGGTGGGGGGTGGATGGGACCCGTCCTGGCGCAGTTTTTATTTGTAATTTTTTTAACAAGATTAAAGAGCCAAAAAAAATGGAGGGAAAGAGTCAGCTACCAGTGCAATCATCGCTATATTTACTAGAAATTTTGACAGATCGAACAACTCCACTAACGTCAGGCTTCCATCTTGGCTGTGGTTCTATACCCCCCTCTCTCTCCCTCTCTTTCTCTCTCTCTCTCTCCTCGTCTACGCTAACTTGCAGAGCTCCCGCTCTCTCGACGCCAATTATAACCATTCTTCCGAGAAGCATGCTCCCAGAACATGTCTGCAAGTAAGCGTCACTGAACGATTAATGCTCTCTTCAATCCGATATGACAGCGATCTGCGGGTGGTAATCGGTGTTTCAGGTGAGGCCGACCAAGGGATAGCGGTGACGACAAGAGGAGAGGAAGAAGGGGAGGAGGTGGGGGGGGGGGAGTATTTCAGATCAATTTTTGTACTCCAACAAAGAAGATTAGGAGGGAACGTTTGGACAAGATAATACGTGCCATAGAAAAACAAAAGTAAGGCAACAGATCTCATAAGAGAAGTGAAGAACCTCACAAAATGGAGAAGTATAATCGCTCACCAAGAGTAACGAAGTGGTCAGTACACTAGCCTCTCGTGATGAATGCCGTGTGGTTCCAATCCACTGTAGAAATGGGTACGTGGCTTCTATACTGGAGCTGTGGAGCGAAAGACAGCCGGGCCTGGTGCTGACCACATCATCGTCTAGTGCTCAGTGTTTCAAACAGCATGCTGCGGCACAGTGGTGTGCCGCGAATGAGCTAGCAGTGTGCCGCCAAAATCTTAGAGCAAAAAATGTTTTTTTTAAACAATTTACATCGCATTTTTGCTTATTTATATCATAAAAACCGGCCAGGTAGAGAACCAACAGCAATTTAGTTTAGTTCCAGTCCAGCGCAAGGTATAATGGCTAAAGATTTGTGTCTCCAAGAAAGTCTCACATTTCGTGTTGAAAATAATGCCTTGTATAAAACTTAAAATCGCTTTCATATATATATATATATATATATATAAAATCAACTTCAATTATAAATTTAAATTATATCACATTATTCAATATACTGTACATATATACATATATATATATATATATATATATATATATATATATTATATTATATATATATGTCTATATGCAATACCATCTAAAATTGTCAACATCATTAAGGACTTCTACAATGGATATGTTTGTGCAGTCAAGACAGAAGAAGGGATGAGTGAATGGTTCCAGATTGAAACAGTTGTGAAACAAGGATGTATACTGTCTCCTTTACTTTTTGGAATTACAATAGACTTCATAATGAAAAAATGCTGCATAGGTAACACAGGTATTGACTGGGTACATGGGACCCAACTAGAAGATCTTGATTTTGCTGATGACATAACTCTTATTAGTGACAATGTGAATTCCATGCAAGAAAAAACAGATAGCCTGTCTTCACTGGCTAGCAAAATAGGACTGGAAATTAACAAGGACAAAGCAAAAATAATGAAAATTCCCCTTAATCAAAATGGAAAAATACACATAGAGGGGACAGATATTGAAGAAGTCAATCAATTTGCATAACTTGGCAGCTACATAGACCAGGATGGTGACACCAGAAAGGAAGTTAGAATCAGAATTGCAAAAGCATCATCGATCTTCAAGAATCTTGAGAACATATTGAATTCAAAAGTTATAAGCACAAAAACCAAGTTAAGACTATTCAATTCAAATGTAATATCCACTTCATTTATGCATGCAATAGCTGGAAAACAACTAAAGAAATAGACAGGAAATTAGACTCTTTTCAAAACAAATGCTTAAGGAAAATACTCGGCATCAAGTGGAACGAATTCAAGAACAATGCAGAGATAAGACAGATGACTGAACAACAACTAGTCTCATGGTGATCAAGAAAAGGAGATGGATATATGTTGGTCACTTGATGAGAAGAAATGATCAGAGAATCCCAAAACAAGCTATCAAGCGGAACACAACAGGCCAAAGAAAAAGAAGCAGACCGTGTGAAACTCTGAAGAGGACATTGTTAAGGCCAAATTAACAGGCACGAAATCCCTTGATGATGTTGAAAGACTCGCCGAAGACAGGAAAAATTGGCGAACTACTCTGCGAGCCCTAAGTGACGTTTAACGGCACGGCAAGGATATAAGATATATATATATATATATATATATATATATATATATATATATATATATATATATATATTGGAATATACTCAAAATAGTATATAAAGTTTGAAAATGCTAAATATATTGTTCAAAAAAAAGAAAAGCAACAAATACGATGTTGCGATTTCAACTGAAGTTTGCTGATCATACAATGGCAAATTGCCTGAAACGTTCACTTGGACACCAACTTCACGTGCAGACCTGACTTATACTCAGCAGATGATTCATGAGCACAGAAAAGCGACACTGGTCAAAACAGCATTTCTGACAATAACTCATGACGGGTTCATGAGAATCCCGTGAAACTTACTTAACATAAAACTCAATGACAATGTTATTGAATGCCTATAAAAGATTGACGCTCCTCGAATCAATTCATTTGAAAATGTAATACTCAAGTATGGCTTATCTCACTACAGAACAACGACTTATCATCACTGGACATTTACAGACTGGACAGTCACAAAGTGTAGTGGCCAGACAATTTAAAGTGGTTAGAAGCACCATTAATCGCCTTTGGAGACAGTTTCACGAAACTGGCTCAGTTGCAGACCGGCCGCGCAGTGGAAGACCCACAGTCACAACTCCTACCGAAGAACGCTTCATACGGCTGCGTCACCTCAGAAATAGATTTGCATCTGCGCCCTCAACAGTCCAGTCAATGACAGCAGCTCGTCGAATTTCAGATCAAACGGTCAGGAACCAGCTGCACGACGCTGGTCTTTGGTCTAGAAGACCTACTGAGGTCCTGTTCTTACGGACCGGCATCGTCAGAACCGACTGCAGTGGGCGAACCAGCATCGTCAATGGACCGTTGCGAATGATTAGAGAAGGGTTTGGTTTAGTGATGAATCATTCTTTCTGCTCTAGCGAAACGATAGAGTTTACCGCAGAGTCCATGAGCGCTACGCCCAGAACTGCGTGGATGAGGCCCCTCCACATGGTGGTGGGGGTGTTCTGGTGTTGGAGACGATCACCTTCATGGGAAAAAGTGACCTGATGCAAATTGAAGGACGCCTGAATGCCCAACGATACCTCGCTGAAATTCTTCGTCCTCACGTCCTTCCACGTCTGGCTGCACCAGGGTCGATTTTTTTCAGCAGGATACCGCTCGACCTCATGTGGCACAACTCACCACCCAGTTCCTCGCTGACAACAACGTCCAGACCATTCCGTGGTCATCCATGTCATCAGACATGAACCCAATAGAACACTTACGGGATGAACTCAACAGACAAGTCCGCCAGCGAGACATGGCGCCAACCAATCTCCGACAGTTGTCTCCTGCACTGCGGAAAGAGTGTGCAGCCATCCCACAACAACAGATCCAACGGCTAATCGGATCCATGTCAAGGAGATGTCGTTCTCTGATACAGTCCAGAGGAGGCCATACACCTTACTGAAACGGAGGCCTCAGTCGCAAAGAATAAAAGTTCAAACCAAATATAATGAACATCATTTCACTGTTAAAGTTTTAATGTTTCTTTATGCCAAGAATGAAACATTAATCCCGTAAAATAAAATTTTCATACAAGTTTGAAATTTGGTGTACATTACGACTACAGTAGTGTGTGCGCGTGCGTGCGTGTGTGTGTGTGTTTGTGTTTTTTAACAGTATATATATATATATATATACATATATACAGTTAACTACGAAAGAGTCCAACATTAAGAACAAAAGTGTACCGCCAGGGAAATTTGTGTTACCAATTGTGCTACCTCTGAACCCAGGTAAAGACTATCCAATGACCGTTTGAGATGTTCCTTTAACCCACATAATTTCCAACACTCTAATCCTTTTTTCCGTATTTCGCTAAAACATTTCTCCGACATATCAGTTTTTTTTTTGCGTTCAAATCATGTGTCAATGATTTCTTAGACAAATTAGTTTTGCCATTGAAATCCCATGCCTACAACTTTTGACAAATTAGTTTTGGCGTTAATAAAACAGTGTCGATGATTTCTTAGACAAATTAATTTTGGCGTTCAGATCCTTTGAGTGTTTGTCTGGCGACCCTATATCAGAAGCTAATTTTATTTGTTATATGCAAGAAAGACAATTTATTAAAGTCCCGTTCCCGTGCCGGATTAATTTCAGTGTAAAAGTATCGTCTAAACGAAGAAACGACAAATGAACCTGTAAATATAAGGAACAGCACAGTTCTACACTTTCAAAATATGTAAGGGAAAATGTTTATGCCTCCTGCTGCCAAGACACAGTTTTGGGTGCCTGAATTTAAATAACATTCCGGAAGTAAAGACTAGAGACTAAAACAAGCGCCGATAATCAGGTCAAAATCTTAGAACAAGGATGTGCATACGAGGCGTTCTTAGTCTGCTTAGGATCAGGGTAACCGATTTGGGGGGAGAGGTTATGGTAACCACGTGACGGGGACGTGGAATCGATATCTGAACAACTGATGATGATGATGATGATGATGATTTCGACAGCCTGGAAGGGAGTACAGGGGCATACTGGACAATCTATTAGACTTCTATAATCGTAATAGGCTAAGAACACCTGGCGAGATAAAGGCAGCCCTAATGTGCCATGCAGGCAGCTCGGGGATATGGTGTTAGTGCCCATATTTTCCTTGACTTGTCCGCGTACTAGGGAGTCACGTGGTCAGCATCACGCCTGGCCCCTTTCCTTCCCCAACTTCGAGAAACTACCAACTGAGGCTTCCACCTCTCTCTCTCTCTCTCTCTCTCTCTCTCTCTCTCTCTCTCTCTCTCTTTCCCATCTATGTTAACTTCCAGAGATCTTGGTCTTTCGACATTTCTACAGTTGGATGACTGTAGTCAAACCACCGGCCTTCGCCATGACAGACTAGTGCACTGACCACTTTGCCACTCAGACACAATCCTGGTGTAGACGACTGTATTATTATGCTTTTCTTCTTCTCATTAAGTTTCGCATTTACCTTGTAAGGATCATAGACACACACTGAAATTATGCGAAGACTAAGTGGTCCATAGTAAAAAGACAAAAGATGTCAAAGTTAAGTGGATTTCTTTTATTGCTGGAATCGTGTGCCCCCTAGAACAGTGGTGGTACCTGCTGAGCTTCAAGAAGTAACATTTTTTTACTTCGAGAAAGAACTACAATTACATTCGACCCCAAATCAATACGTTAACTTTCTTATAAGTGATTCACAATGACATCAGCTGACAAACACTTCTGAACTAATTTAATGGAAATCCAAATCCTATACAGGATCGAAACACTTTCCATTTCAGAACAGAACAGGTTTAATAGTCTGGTTAAAAGTATATTACAAAAATATCCTAGAAATCGTTCAAGAATATCCACTATTGGGATTATTACGGTAATATATATGTAAAGGAAAATGTTTATGCCTGCTACCAAAACACAATTCTGGATTCCGGAATTTAAATAAAATTCAAGAACTTGACACTGGAGACTAAATCAAGTGCCGATTTTGTCAAAGGACGGCACATGGACATGAGGGGAGAGTTATCTGCCTCTTAATGACCTCTAGGGGTTGATTAAGTAGCAATCAGCATGTGGCTTCGCCTTCTGTCATCGGGTAAGACCGTAGTGAAAGGTTACCATGGAAACCGCCGCCCATTCCAGGGATGTATCAAGAAACGGATGCTATATGCAACTTATTCGCAACATATTGCGATAGGGTAAACGGTAACTTACAATATAATTTTTTTTATATGATCCAGTAGTGTGACCGGGGTGAAGTGCCAGCTACGAACAACAAAAACACCAACGGCAGAGATCAAAACAGAGATGATACACGTTATCAATCCACTTATTAAGAATCAAAATGTTCAGTTCAATGAAATAAAATTAATATCCGTTTACATTAATCTGTGATCCGGCTAGGATTTTTTGTAACTGGTACACTTGGCAGCTACACAGACCAGGATGGTGACACCAGAAAGGAAGTTTGAATTAGAATTGCAAAACCAGCATCGATCTTCAAGAATCTTGAGAACATATGGCATTCGAAAGTTATAAGCACAAAAACCAAGTCAAGATTATTCAATTCAAATGTAATATCCACCTCATTTATGCATGCGAAAGCTGGAAAACAATTAAAGAAATAGACAAGAAATTAGACTCTTTTCAAAACAAATGCCTAAGGAAAATACTCGGCATCAAGTGGAACGAATTCAAGAACAATGCAGTGATAAGACAGATGACTGAATAACAACCAGTTTCATGGGTGATCAGGAAAAGGAGATGGACATATGTTGGTCACGTGATGACAAGAAACATTCAGAGAATCCCAGAACAAGCTATAAAGTGGAACGCAACAGGCCGAAGAAAAAGAGGCAGACCACGTGAAACTCTAAAGAGGACATTGTTAAGAAAGGCCAAATTAACAGGCATAAAATCCCTTGATGAGGTTGAAAAGCTCGCCGAAAACAGGAAAAATTGGCGAACTACCTTGCGAGCCCTATGTGACGTTTAACGGCACGGGAAGGATATAAGATATAAAGACACTTGTACCTGTCTTTCACCTTGCATGAAGTACTTTCCGAAATAAAAGGTTCTGTCAATACCACAATTGATACTTCATAGCTTTTTTTAAATGTAAAATTAAACATACTTTACAAACATCAGCGGAAAGTAAATGTTCGCATGAAAATTTTTTTCTTACTTTTACCTGCGGCGAGATTTAATCTTTACAAAATGCTCACTTGCGGAACCAAAGTCAAAACTGGCTGATTCTCCTCCGTGGAAACTGAGCATCATCAACCTACTGGCCCAATTAACTGATTTCTTTGGTTGCTTTTTACTAAGTTTGTGATAATATAAAGATAACATAAACCGGTTACATTAACCTGCGACCTCCAAACAGTTCTGGTTTTACTTTTATCGGTAATTTACCAGCACTTGATGGTTAACGCGATCACTGATTAATTTATACGCTACTACAAGTCAACACTATAATTAATATATACGTTACTACAAGTCAACACTGTGATTAATGTATACGCTACTACAAGTCAACACTATAATTAATGTATACGTTACTACAAGTCAACACTGTGATTAATGTATACGCTACTACAAGTCAACAGTATGATTCATTTATACGCTACTACAAGTCAACACTGTGATTAATTTATACGTTACTACAAGTCAACACTATTACTAATTTATACACTACTATAAGTCAACACTATGATTCATTTATACGCTACTACAAGTCAATACTAAGTTCTTAATGGCACTTTTCGACTGAAAAGACGGCTTTGCAGTTAGCAGATTTTGTCTAGCATTACTTAACTGCTGCTCTTAGGTCCCGTATAAAATTATCAATGTTTCACACATTCTTTCCTTCATTAGACAACTAGATTCTTCACCAAGACAATCTATATATTTTTTCAGTGTTTCGTATAATGTTTTTTTTAATCCAAATAAAAACTTCCCTTGAACACTGCCGTTTTGTGCTTCAAAATCTAATAAACACTTCCCATGTTTCCGTGCTTTTTTTTAACAATTATCTATCTCGGCCCATTTCAAAATATAAACATTTTGTTTCTTTAAAGACATGTTTAAAACAGTTTTCCTCTTACATATTCTGTCATTTCATCTTCTCCTTTGTTTAATAAAAGAAGCCCCCAAATTGGAACTAGAAACGAGAATGCTGTAATGCCGCCGTAAACAAGAAAAACATTGACGCAGCAAGATATGTAATAACACTGAAGAAAAGTGGTAAAGGACAAGACAAACTGCGACAAAGGCAAGTAAATGAGAAAACCAAATGTTTAAAATATGTTACACTAAATGGGACTTAACCGTTTGAACAATTATCGAACGGTACGTGATTTTATAAGGTTGGTTAGTAAAGAAGATTGAGAAAACTTAAGTATTTCGGGCATTGTAAACTTCATGAGAGTTTAGAGAAGACAGTCTTGGAAAGGTACATAATGGGAAAAAGAAAGAGAGGAAGATCAAGGCGAAGATAGCAACAAGACACGGTTGATGATTTACGAATGGATGCATCAGCTGCAGAGCATCTTGCTTGCAACCGAGGAGTATTCAAGAGAGCTGTTAGGGAGACAAAGTTCCGCAGGGGACATGCTATTGACTGAATGTAATTTTTATAGACGTGCTATGATGTACAAAATGCGAGAGAATTTCCGCTTTAAAAAAAATACACATCGGATTTAAAAGCGATTCGTTTTCAGAAAAAAAAAATACACCATATGTATGACTGGATAACTAACATACGCCCCGATGAATCGAAAAACTAGAGAAAAAAATCAAGTTAATATAATCATAATGTTACAAAGTGAGACACAGAAACGTAAGGAAACACGCTATACTGAAAGCATAGCCTGAGCCACAAATTACTAGAAGTAAGTCTAAAATGTTCTACATGCACGTTTTGTTGATTCTATTTTTTAACTCAAATTTTTCCTTGAAAAAAAAAACAAAACAAAACAGAATTATACACTATCAGCCTAAAACATGACTTAACTCCAATGGCAGTGTTACTGCCTTCACATTTCTAGGCCACCACAGCACCGTGAGGTTGGGATGCCAGCACCTGTCCTCGCTACCTTTGTTTTGTTTTGTTTTGTTTTTCCTAGGGAAACCCCAGGTACCCATTTTCTGGAGACTGGGCTGACCCAGGTGCTGGTCGGTGCCAACAAAATTCCGCCCGAGAAATCGAACCTGGGACCTTCTGATCGGCAAGTATATTAAACACTACACCACCGGGGCACCTCTAGAAATACATGAGGGAACAACTATAACTTCAGTAAGACTATATCAAAGATGCTTTCCGTCAAGTGCCATGAAAATGTTCACTGAAAAGTTTAGGGTTCATTATTTTGCTAAATGTGAAAGGAAACTACCAACATATGGGAATCATCAGCATAATATTTCATTTCCAATCATAAAATTTTAATGCAAAAATACATAACAACATGAGCCATATCATTAGTAAAATTTATGTCCTCATTGAGATAATGGCCTTGTAGTTCTGATATCAAAATTAAAAAATTATACCTAATTTAACAAAAATGAAATATAAAGCACAATCTCTAGTAACATCTTTAATCTCTCTCAGCTTAGATAAACACAACCTATATTGGCATGTTTTATCCTTGACAACTTAGTTAAATGACTTATAATGACATTTTTACCTTTCACAACTTAGTTAAATGACCTATAATGACATTTTTATCTTTCACATCTTAGTTAAACACAATCAATAATGACATTTTTACCTTTCAGAACTAAACACAACATGTAACGACATTTTTATCTCTCAGAGCTAAGCTAAACACAACCCATAATGACACTTTTATCTCTAATAGCTTATGCAAACACAACTCATAATGACATTTTTATCTCTGACAGCTTAGCTAACACAACCCCATAATGATATTTTTTTATATCTGACAACTTAGTAACACATAACCTCATAAAAATGACATTTTTATCTCTGACAGATTAATTAAACACAATTCACACTGACATTTTTATCTCTTACAATTTAGTTAAACACAACCAATAATGACATTTTTGTCTTTCACAGCTTTGTTAAACACAATCTATAATGACATTTTTATCTCTGACAACTTATTTAAACACAACCTATGACATTTTTATCTCTGACAACTTATTTAAACAACCTATAATGACATTTTTTTTCTCTGACAACTCAGTTAAACACAACCTATAATGACAATTTTATCTCTGACAATTTAATTAAACACAACCTATAATGACATTTTTATCTCTGACAACTTAATTAAACACAACCTATAATGACATTTTTTTCTCTGACAACTTAATTAAATACAACCTATAATGACATTTTTATCTCTGACAACTTAATTAAATACAACCTATAATGACATTTTTATCTCTGACAACTTAGTTAAACACAACCTATAACGACATTTTTTTCTCTGACAACTCAGTTAAACACAACCTATAATGGAATTTTTTTTTAATCCTTCTCATAACTTAGTTTTGAAAAAAAAAAAAGCAACCTATCATGATATTTTTATCTCTCACAGCTCAGTTAAAACTATAATGACATCTTTTATCTCTCACAGTTCAGTTAAAAGCAACCTCTAATGCTACAATGACATTTTTTTAAAATTTCCCGAAACTTCAGAAAACTGTTCCAGCGGCTGAACAAACAATACCATAATACTCAGATTATTACGCACAACCATATTCTGCATACTTCCTGTTACTTCATCAACAAGCCTTTAACAATAAAATTATCAGCAGTCATTTACCATAGGGGCTTTAATAGCATCCATTAATAAGAATCTTAAAAAAGAAAAAACGAAACATGCAAACATGGAGCAGCCAAACTAAATATAATCATATACAGGAAGTTAAAATATAACTGTTTTCAAAACTGAAAAAAAAGACATTTATAAAGTAATATTTATCAGTTGTCTCAATCATTTTCTAAATAAATCTTACTTAAATTACATAGGAAATTCTTATTCCAATTTGGACAGGAAAAGAAAAGTCTGAATTTTATATTTTTCTGAAGGCTACATGTTTTATGGACATTTAAATAAGACAAATCTGTTGATGAATTTACTTTTGTTTTTTTCTTTCCATCATTGTGCATAGTGTAGTTCTGAAGTGCGTGTTGAGCACTTGTTTGTCACATTAGTCTGTTTAAAACTATTTGTCACTCATATTTCATTCATAAATGTCAGCTGGACAAAACATGCATGTTACTTACTTCTCAGTGACCTCCCTTCGGAGTCTGGTGTCCCACGTTCGTAGGCATCACCAGAATCAGAAAGTGGTTCGGACACCGTATCATAGCTGGCAGAGCTGATGCTGGATGGACGCTCTTCTTTCACTCTTGGGGACAAACCTCTGTCATCCTGGTCATCTCTTTCATCCCTAAATGCTGAATCACTGGCATGAGGTCCCTGGGGTTCTGAACCTGAAGATGAAGCTGTGGCAGATGCTTCACCTGATTTAAGCTTCTTCGCAGGTGAGAAAGCTGAGTGATATGAACCATCTACGCCTTCAACTCCTGACGGCCCAAGAGGCCGAAATGCTCCAGGACGAACGCTAGGGTTCATCAATGCCAGGCGACGATCAATACCAGGTCGAACAAATGACAGAGGTGCATAAAGTGGCGCAGAGAAGGGATCACCTGGATGGAACATGGTGAAACCAGCTGTACTAAAAGGTGGAGGTGGTGGCAGGTCTTTGTCCATGCTCTGTCCTGGGAATGTATGAGGTGGCGCCGGCAACCGTGGGGCTTCGTGACCTTCTGCAGTGGATGCTAAAACCATAAGAGCAGGAGAAGTAAGTGGGTTAGGCATGAGTGGAGGGTTGTCCATCCCCCCACTGCCTGGAGCTGTTGTAAAGAATGGTTTAGGCCAAAAATTGAATCGAAACATTGCTAGAGATCTCTGAAAGTCTGTACTCATCATTTACACTACAAAAACTAATTAAGCTCTACACGATTTTTTTTTTTGTTACAAGCCAGTGAAAATAAACAATATGATAACATTTATGTCAAAAGTAAACAGTGTTATCAAACTGGTGTCATTTCCAATGCAAATGTTACAGTGTCATTTCCAGTGTTTATAAATTAGTTCATCCCCTTGTGCTATTCTTCGAAGTAGATGAAACAACTGCCAAATATGCCAAAACACCGTGAACTGACAAAAACACTAACATAGTGGATAAATGGCCAGATTTACAAGACAATGATTGCTCTATAAGCCACAACTTAAATCTGCTTCAACTTCAAATAAGGGAATCACATTTTCAAAGAAATCTTCAGAACTTTGGAATGATAAAATAAATATAAAATATAGAAAACTTTCATAAGATAAACATTTTAAAAAATTCAGATATTGAAGGAAAAGAACCAAATAAATCCATTGCATCAAAAATAATTACTATATTATTAAAGCGCTTCTTCCTTAATTTAACTGGAAAGATCTAAAAAAAAAATTTTTAAATCAATAAACTATAGAGAACATTTTGTTTTTAATTAAAAAAACATTTTCCTGTTAATTTTGTAACAGCTGCATTTTTTCTCATTCTTACTGTACAAAACTCTGTGAATTATCACTGGCATGTTTATATTAGTATGGATAAAGTTTGTCATGCATTTTACTATCAGGAAAAAAAATCAAGGAAATATTCCATGAGCCAAACTGGCATTTTGAAATGACTGCCATAAATGGTAATCAGGTTATAAATGTTTCAATCATTTTTCTTTAATTCTGTGCTTGATTTTTTAAAGGAAATATAATAAATAAATAATAACCACGGTATGTTAAGATACTGGTATTACTTTATTAACAATGAAATATGAGAGATTTAGTATCTTCAAAAAATCTCAGACTAAATATATAAAAATACCTAAAAAAAAAAAAAAACTTTCTTCAGCAATTATGTGGAAATATAATCAGACAGCAATACTGGTTAAAATCTTTAAAATCCTAGCCCTGATAAAATATGGAAATCATATCTGCTTAGGGTGCAGCTGTTACTATTATTCATTTAATTACTTTAGAATTTAAAAAAAAACATTTTAATTAAATAGCATAGATCAAATGCAAAGTCTTGATAGAAATATTCAATTTTTGTATCCACTGGTCAATGAAACTAGCTCCTGAATTAATAATTAATGTATTTTAAAAATTATTACAACTTGGGAGTGGTTACTGATAACTAATATTAATAGTTTGAATGTTCTTTTGTCCAGTGTGTTAGTCATAACTGTTTGGACATGGTATCAAAGTAACACAGTACGGAATCTACGCCCCGGAATCACTACACAACTTTGTGCTTGTTAATATCAAACAACTTGTAGAGATTCTCTTTATGGTTCCAAGATTTTATGAAAATCTACCCCTGGTGGTTTGCGGTTAGTGTCACCTTGTTGGGGCTGCGACATTGCAAGGACACGCCCCCTATCCGTCACAGAGCGCCGTATTAGGAAGTGGGCCAGGCGGGAGCACCGCGGCGAAAGCGGGTTTGAATGTAAGGAACAAAATGGATAGAATTCTACCAGCAAGCAATTCGATCAGACACCTCATCTACCCTTACTGATATTGGAAATGACACCTGCGAATAAATCCTTTATCATTAGCATTCTTATTACACACCCCAAGCTTCGCAAAAACGGTGAAATAGGGCCCCGATGGAACCGGATTGGAATGAAGCAAAATGTAAACAAGAGAAAGCTCCCGTTGAGTGGAGACAAGGAGGGAAAGGCAACAAGGACGATTTTGCGATAATTTCTGAGTGATGTTGAGGTGAAATATAGTTACAAATCGAATCCTATTTGAGATTTCTGCGTAAAAACAGCTAAACAGTCCGCAATTGGCAATGGATGACAAGAAATTTCAACAGATAGAAAACTCTATACTTACTCGATACTTCCTCAGCCGCTAAGGGAAACCCCGGATTTCATAGCCTCGTTTTGACAAGAGGTTCCCTACAGACGAATTGTGGGAATTTTACAGCAGCAGACCAATCATCTCTCGCAAAGAAATTTAAGCGAATCTTTATTTAGTCAGTACCTGATGGTCATTTATAATCTATTTGTGTCTTTTCTTTGTTCGACTTTTTACGATGTTTTTCGTCTCTTTTTCTCTCACTAGTTTAAGCTGCTGCTAGCTAGTTTCTGCTGTAATTTTTTTTAAAGTCACAGCACAGTTATTTACACATTCCTATCTAGTACACCAAAGGAAAAAAAACAGGATTCTAACGCGAAATCAGTCACCAACCGAGCTGATGGAGAACAAAGAATCCAGATCTATGGAGAGGCATGACCACCAGCGTCTACCGGCACGAAACATGATGATGATGGCGATGATGATCCAGTACATTTTATGTCTTTCTTTACTTCTTATATCAATTCTCCCTTCTTTTGTTTGTTTGTTTGTTTGTTTGCTTTGAATCAAATCAAGAGACAGAATACCATATATTTTGATAAATCGTATTGCTTAATAACGCTTACTACAGCTATTTTCTTAGTATTACATTAATTATATATAACTTTGGTAAATTTTAGAGAGAAAAAAAAACTCCAGGTTTGAAAAATAAGATGGGAAAACCCCTAACTTTAGTCGTTCCTTTGCAGCTTTTTAATTTACCGCGTTAAAACCAGTACTACATTTTTTTTTAAAATTACAGGTCACAATGTAAATCGTACGTTAATTCTTTTCAGCTTATTTTTAAGAATGTATCTCAGTTGTCATTTACATATTACCATCATTTACACATTACCATAGCGTGTGTCATATTGTTTTCTTGTGTACATCATTGTTGAAACTAAATTTATCACTCTGTGATTGGGTTTACGTTTGGGATTACGATGATATCTGACACAGAATACTAAAGCACTTTTGTACAGTGTGAGCATAAAATCGTTTCCTAATTTAAAACATTCATTACACAATAAAACTATGCTAGGTACATACATAAAAATAACTCTAAGATGGACACCACATGGGAAAAGAAGTAAGGGCAGACCAAAAGAGACATGGAGAAGAACAACAGAAAGGATGTTGAGCAATAGAGGGCTCACCTGGGCAAGAGCAGAAAAAAAAAGGCGAAGGACAGGCATTTGTGGAAAACCCTTGTGGAAGCCCCATGTGCCCTGGGAACTTAAGGTTCAGAGAGAGAGAGAGAGAGAGAGGTATATACATGCTTTTTTTGCACATTTTACCTAGACTCAAATTGTTTTTATTTTTTTATTTACTTTATTCGTGCACTTCAACATGTGTTCCGTTTGTTGCACAAATAACTACTAGGCAATATTCGATTTCTTCTCATCTGTTCTTCAACACTTCAGTCGCCATCGCTAGGGCATCAGCTATTTTTGCTTTCAAAGTTTCAACATCAGGAACTGGTGAACTAAACATTTTATCTTTATTGGCCTACGTAATTCCACATAGTTTTTAACATATGATTTTTCTTAATCAGGGAAGGACTTCATTGCTTTGTTTTCTGTCTTGCCACCTTGATGTGCTCTTGGTGAGAGATTGTTGTGGTACTACAGCTGGATTAACTGTGCACGTCTTCTTCTTCTTCTTCTTATTCTCCTCCTCCTTCTTCTTCTTCTTTTTCTTCTTCTTCTTCTTTTTCTTCTTCTGTGGTGGTGGAACTTTCTGAGGGAGTTCTTCGTCCTTCCCTCAGACATCGATGCCAGTCTCTCTTACAAATGCAGGAGTTCGTCTCTAATTTTCAGCATCACCATACAATCTCTTCTGTAGGGAGTTGAGCTCTGGTTACGTCCCTTCTCTAGAACCTGGTATCTCTGGTGGACATGATGTGCTGCTATATGTGGCTCTTCACCGCGGACACCAAGATCTGTTGAGCTAATTTCCATTTCGTATCAAAGACGGTGTCTCAGCCTACCGTGGCCTGTTCTCAGCTGGAAGATTATAACTGGGTCATTTCTTGACAGAGGTTCGCTTTCAAGGATGCACTTCACTGTTATCGCGTCAAATCTCCTCTTTGGGAGAAGTGTCTCAGTACAAGTGAGCGCACTCCGTATTCTCCCTCTTGTACATGTGTCCAAACTGTGGCAAACCCTTCAGGATTGTACCAGCTATGCAATAATGGGAAGTAATGAAAGTGAGAAGTCCGATGAAGCTACCCCCCCCCCCCAAAGTGTTTCCTTCCAAGCAGACTTACTAAAGTCCAATTCATCCAAGATACAGAACTATAGATGAAGAATATAAACAGCTTCATCCAAGATACAGAACTGCAGATACAGAGTATAAACAGCTGCTTCATCCAAGATACAGAACTATAGATGAAGAATATAAACAGGTGCTTCATCCAAGATACAGAACTATAGATGAAGAATATAAACAGCTGCTTCATCCAAGATACAGAACTGCAGATACAGAGTATAAACAGCTGCTTCATCCAAGATACAGAACTATAGATGAAGAATATAAACAGGTGCTTCATCCAAGATACAGAACTATAGATGAAGAATATAAACAGCTGCTTCATCCAAGATACAGAACTGCAGATACAGAGTATAAACAGCTGCTTCATCCAACATACAGAACTGCAGATGAAGAATATAAACAGCTGCTTCATCCAAGATACAGAACTGCAGATGAAGAATATAAACACTTGCTGAAGAAGCAGTGCTCAGGCTGAATGAGATAGTGAGATATCTGACTTCTCCTTAGCGACCATAGATCTCCAAGAACTATTCAACAAACAAACAAAAAGAAAGAGGACAGTAGTGGTACAGATGGGTGGATCACATAAAGAAATGAGGAGAACAGAGTGTGTTCCTATGTATTGTCAAAGCAGGATATCCATCTCGAGATCCACCGAAGTCAATCTCAAATATCTACGCAGCACACGATGATGATGGAGGAAATGAACAGAATATAAAGCTAGAAAGAACAAACATACTGTAATTTAAAATAGTAGTAGTAGTAGCAGCAGCAGCAGCAGCAGTAGTAGTAGTAGTAGTAGTAGTCGGCTGCTCATACTACACTACTGCGGGAGTCTCTCATTCCAACGAGAACCCATCTGATAGAGCCACTGCAAGTTAAATGGAGTTGTCAATACTTATATAACAACATTTCTGTTCACAAAGGCTACAGGGAAAGCAATACACGTACAGAATGGCATAAAAGGGGGGAAAGGGTAGGTCCTCACCGCTATCTAGGCTCTGGTTCTGTCTCCAGCCGACATCGTCGCCCGTCTTATGGCTGTCTCACTGTCACGTGAAGCCCAAGTATCCGTCAGATTTATGTGTATTCCTGGTTCAGTTATAAAACACTCAGTACAGACTTTCCTATCTTTGATATACTTTGTCGCCCCTGGCCTCCGGGAAGTCCCGTGTGTTTTGTTCTTCGGTGCCTCAAACTCTACCTACCGTCTCTTATTTACGTCCACATATGGTATGTTGTACTCCCGTATCATCGATCTTGGGTACCCATTTCCATGGGTTTTTCCGTCCAGTGCTTAAACTGTACCAAAGTCTCGCTATGTGTGTGTGTTTGTGTTGTGTGTATGTTCGTTTAATTATATCAAAGTCCTTCTCTCGTTTCTTTAAAATTGTTCCCGTTTTTTTTAAATTTTGTTTTTAAGCCATTTTATTCATTACAATGCAAAACTCGGGGAGGTGGGATGAGGGGAAGGAGAGAGAGAGAGAGAGAGAGAGAGAGAGAGAGAGAGAGAGAGAATAACAGGGGAAATAACAGAACAGGCTGAGGGTAGGAATGGCTGAGTTCGAATCGATAGAAAAACAGTCGCTCTGTCAGTCTCGGACTAAAAACATGAGATTAATTCCCATCCGTTACCCTCCAGTGCCTCCAGATGTGTGAATGAGTACTCGACCAGGCTCTGTCGGGGAAAAACTTAACTCTGGATTACACTGTACTGTGACATCTGGGGCTGAAGAAAGGTCCGGGGTGAGAAGTATGAGTGAAAGAAAACCAGGAGGAAATATATGAATCAATGCAAAGATGAAAGATAATGTGTGTGTGGGGGGGGGTGGGGGGTGGAGAGAAACATCAGCTATTTGGCCACAGAGGGAAGTGGTTAACAGTCTGAAAAGGTCTGAGAACCACTGTACAACGTACACCTTGGGCAAAACAGAATAACTTCTTAATTTCCTTGATCGCACTTGAAGCGACAGCCAGATGTCCTTGCAGCAATACAAGAATATGGGACAGATAAGGCAGGCGCACACACACACACACACACACACACACACACACAAACACAAGATAGGCTGGATGGCGTAAATATGTTTTCTTTCTTCTAGGATAAGTACTGTGTTTAGGTGCAGTTTACCGTCCTGCGCCACGTTTGTGTCGCAACCTTCACGATAATCCACATGTTTCGACCCACTGGACCACAAGATCTTCTGATGTTTAAGGTCTGCAATAGCAAATGCCATATTCTGATGAGTTGGTTGAACTACTTAATCTTTTCTTTTCAATAACATAGTGAGATAAAACTCATAGAAATCTAATAATTTGCGACAATTCTGGGGTGAAAGAATGAGGGGAAAAGGAAAAGAGAGATACCAAAGACTTCTGTATAGGTTTTTCATACGTTTTTTTTCCCTTATGAACATTATGACTCGAGCAGTTTTGATGGTCAAGCGTACTGAAGTATTTTCAAACTTGAGCGTAATATTTGTGTTGCAGTTTTAACGTGTGGCTTGTAGGCAATAGATCATTGTTATTTGATGCACTGGTACATACTGCTGTACGCCCAACTCTAGCAGTCCATGCTAGTGTAATTATTTCCCTTGACTCGCAGGCACAATAGAGGGTTACGTCAGCATGTGAGTCTAGTCACTTCTTCTTTCCCAGTTCCAGAATGGGTCACGTACCCATTCTTAGTTATAGATGAGTGACTATACTCATTCTTAGAGATGAGTGACTAAACGCGCCTCCAACCAGATTCAGTTCTCCAACACTGGTCATGAGATTAGTGCGCTAGGCATTCCCCTGCTCAAATGGCCTTTGATATTTGACAAACTGATAAATATTGCTGCCCGGCCAAGTCTTTTGTTAATTCACACTAAATCGAATTAAAGAAGTTTACACTTTTCCTCCTTAAGTCTCCCCGTGTTTGTTCTGCTGGTGTCTTCACTTACTACTTTCTTATAAAGTTTAACAAATCCCCTCAAAGTAACAGCTTTGGCTAATTTGTATTTGTTTGTTTGTTTGTGTGCGTTTCTCAATCAAATCGCCAGCATTTCTTTTCTAAATTTTAGTTCTTATTCAAGCTGTTTATGAGAAATTTAACATTCTTCAGAGAAACATTATCTATTACTTCAACTGAGATTTTTATCTGAGGTTATTTTTTTCTATTTAGACGTAATCTCCAGACGGAAATAAGTAATATTTTAATTTTTTATTTAATGCTAGTATAGGTTTTTTTTTTCAAACTTTACTCTTGTTTGGGCGTCAGACCAGGCAAAGGTTCTGTAAGCCAATCTTCATGTGATAAGACTGCCAATTCATGGTTTGCTCGTAGATTAAAGTACTTCATTTCAACAACCACAAGTACCAATCCTTTAATAGCCAGAATTTATCTACAAAGATCCAGTTCTGACACAGACGAATTCGTCAAAGCAGATCCGGAGGATCAGAATAAAATGTAGTACCTTTTCCAGAGCTTTCCTTCTCGTGGAGCTACAGGTGATATCAAATTAGCTTCTAACACGAAAGCACGGGAAAACCCTGGAATCAAAACAGATTGGGTAAAACCTGTTAACACCTTCATTACTAGTCCACCGCGGGCACTCGTCGAGTGTCGTTACTCCAGTGCTGTGAGGTTATCTCCCTGTCTTACAGTGGATTTGAAATCACAGCTTTGTCCTGGTATACAGCTTGTCAAACTTAAGTCAACCCGCGGAGATTAATGCGGACCAACATTCTGCTTAAATTCTGGTGTCAAATTTATGGAAATACTATAAGTCTTTAGTCAACATAGTAAGGAAATTGAGAGGTTATGAGGATACTCTCTACAGAACAATAAAGAAGTCAACGGCCTGTAACAGGCACAGCGACGATTGTTATAACAAAACTACTATTGCAGTACAGTAACTACAGCCCTTAATTATTATTATTATTTTTTTTTCAGTTATACAATTTTAAAAGTTACTGTATTGAAGTCATGTATGCATTTCATTATTTGGACTTTGGTATAATTTTTTTAAAGTTATTCTTCATATTTTACAAACTCCCACATATATATGCACTTTTGTATGTACACATCTAGAGTATATGATGTCAGAAAATAGTTCAGAATATTGCTGTAATACATTTATTTTAGAAAGCAAGCGGTCTTTTAATTTCTTGTTTTCTTTTATATATATAGTATCCTTCCTACAAGGAGGATACCCCCCCCCCCAAAAAAAAAAAAAGCTACGCCTTTAATTCTTCATCTATTTTTCGTGATTTTCTCTGTTGTTATTTTTGTACGTGATCCTTGGAAAAGGCTTTTTCTGAAATACTGGACTGTTGTATGTTCTTCATTTATATGTGCTGATCTTACTTTCTGTCATTCTTGTTTCTGCCCATTTTCCTCTATCTATCTATCTATCTATCTATCTATCTATCTATCTATCTATCTATCTATCTATCTATCTATCTATCTGTCTGTCTGTCTACCTACCTACCTACCTACCTATCTATCTATCTATCTACCTATCTATCTATCTATCTATCTATCTATCTATCTATCTATCTATCTATCTATCTATCTATCTATCTGTCTGTCTGTCTGTCTGTCTATCTATCTATTTATTTATCTTTTTGTAAAATGGATACACCTCTATCTTGCTATACCCACAAGTAAATAAGGAGGTGTGTGGTTTAGCTTCTCTTTTAAAACGTTTGCAAAAATCTGTTTAAAATGATCGTTCCCGTCATGCTTATTTCAGAATTACATTTCCACTAATAAGTGTCTTCACTGTTATTTTAATGTTTGTTAAAAACATATGTTAGAAGATCTGTATTTACAATGTATTTTTGTTTATGTATATGTATGTGTGTGTATGTGAGCGTGAGAGCTATTTTATTAGGTTAATTACTTCTCTTTTACTTTGAATGTAATAGTTAAATCTTACACTCTTTTGATATGCTTTTTCCTCGTGTAATTTGTATACTTGTATTAAATCGACTGCGTGGGAAGAATGAAAGACGAAGTGATGAAGGGCAGAATGTAAGACGGGCCTGTGTGCCCAATTCTTTAACCTTTAAAAATAAAGATTATTCATTCATTCATTCATTCATTCTTTATCTCTGTTGGCAAGGCTGTTTCGAAATCATGTCCCCGTTTATTTTCTGTTCTTCGTTTAGATCTTTCTGTGTATTTTATTTCCATCGAAGATAGAATGGAACACTTTGTTACAGGTTGTGTGTCTTCAAAGAGTATTCTCTGTTGCTCAGTTACACATTTAAAACTGTCATATCCTGTATCAGAAGGAAGCACACACACACAAAATATATATATATATATATATATCATATATATATATATATATTCTCAACATTGGCTCGTAGATACATTCATCATATCGTTTCAGCTTCGCCTGTACTAGATACAGATTATATTTCCGTACATGATATATTCAATATTCATCTAACTACTTATAACTTATTGAATCAAGATGAATGACAGGTTACGTTTGATGACAAAATAGACAGGTAGTTGACGAAGTTTAGAACCTAATTCCTTTCATATGATAATTTAACGGGCTGGTCATATTGCCTGCCTCCAGCAGACTGCAATCGGTGTCCAGCGAGATTAATTTTCCAAGTCGTCGGCGTGATAAGAATAATCAAACTAAACTGACAATAACCTTTCCAATGAATGAATCTGGATCGCTGGCAAGTTTCGGACGACTGCGCGATGAGAGTTAAGTTGGGTAAGCAAAGATGCATTGGTACGAGGGGAAACTGTGTGATGTGGAGCACATCGTTTTATTTCATGATTAATTCTGCTCACAAGTGTAATCAGTAGCACCTGCACTGTAAACTGATTTAATCACTGGAAGTAATGTTTGTCCCATTTTCTTTTTCAGTGTGGAGTTGTCATTAATCAAGTTTTCCAGTAAAACGAATTAAAAAATACTTTAAAAAAAATTTTTTTTAATGATCCTGCGTTATTTTCGCTGGACAAGAGAGATAGAGGGAATAAAAATACGAAATAGGCAGTTTCCAATGACATTAAAGACAGTAAAATAATTGTTTGCAAGAAAAAAAAAAACACATAAGTAATATGTTCTCAGAGCAAAAAAAAAAAAAACATTGCTTTATTTTACCAACAAATGTCAACGAGCTGATGATTTACAGAAAGTTTACATAATTCTTCTAACATAACCACACATCATTATAAAGCACTCAAGGACATTGGGCACGTGTTTGTCTGCTCTCCACTTACATCAGTGTCTCTCACAGTATGTGATAACGCCTCCTGAGTGCGTTGGAAAGAACCGTGGAGTGGGTGGGTGGGAAAAAGCGTCAGTAGGAGGAGGGAGAATGGAAGAAAAGGGGACAGTTGGGGTGGGGGAGGGGGGGGGGAAGGCTGAGGAAAAGCAAAGAAGCAGAGGGGGGCGGGGGGCAGTGATAGTTTTTTTTTTCTTAGCACTTTTCAACCTGATATTGAGAAACTTGTGTCGCTGTGAGGGTTGATTGATACGTTATCGGCATAAGGTACAAATACTTCTACTTCTTCTTCTTCGTTCGTTTCTACCACCAAGACCGCACTGTGATCCTACTGAATGCCTGTGGTCCTCGTTAATTCCCGTGGTCCTCGTTAATTTCCCCGAAAGGACCACACAAAATCCCCGAGAGGACCACACGAGGTTCAGAGTATCGAGGGCTTGGGCCTGAATTCTTGGTGGGTCTCAAAAGCGGGATTGCGTGACACCGTGGTTTTCGTTGCACCAGTTTAGTCTAGAGTTGGACTTTCTCACCGGAAGACCTCGACGTGTTTTGGATATCAGTATATCCCCGCTGGGTGAGAGGTGGTAGCCCACCTAGGCCAAAATTGGACTTTCTCACCGGATAACCTCGATGTGTTTTGAGATACCCGTGTATCACCGCCGGGTGAGAGATGGTTGCCCATCCAGTCCAGTGTTGGACTTTCTCACCGGACAACCTCAGCGTGATTAGGATACGCAAACATCCCCGCCGGGTGAGAGGTGGTTGCCTATCTAGACTGCACTAGTCCAGTGTCTCCGACTTCAGCATTTTGTGGTCGTGGCCGCTACCCTTCCTAGTTGTGACCAGGATGGAGCTTTTGTCCAGGAGGACGATTCCTCGCCACTAGTGGCTTCCACCCCTGGGTTGAGCTGGATTAGCCATATTATCCCAGTATGTGCGTGGTTGGAACGTGACCGACCTCTAGAGCAGAGGTACCGTGACATGAGCAGCCTTCAAGTTTTACCCCTGGTGTGAGCCGGTTTAGGTATATTTCACCAGTATGAGTGTATATCGGGCGTGACCGACCTCTAGAGGAGAGGTGGCGTGACATGCCTAGCTATCAAGTTTTACCCCTGGTGTGTGCCGGTTTAGGCATATTTCACCAGTGTAGGTGTATTTCGGACGTGGGCGGCCTCTAGAGCAGAGGCGCCGTGGTATGTATGTGCATATGCTAATTTAATAGATCATTGTACGAGTAGTGAATGGGGGGGGGGGGGGGTTTTGAGAATGTGGCCTGGGAGAAAAGGTGGCGGTGACCCGATCAAGCCTGGAAAACACTGACTTACACGATATTGACTATAACAGACATCATCTGTGCTTTAAATCTGTAAACATTTGATTGTTTTCTCATTTGAAATACCTTCCTTTAAAAAAAAAACGGAAACTGGTAGCATGTTTCAAGCTGAATCTTTTTTTTGTTTGTTTGTTAAGGTGACTGCTTACTTTACATTGTGCTGTTATCAGATGCTTTGCAAATGTTGTATATTCAGATATAGTATACACTGCTGGCGAGATTCTTCGGCTGCCGCGCGTGGGGTGAAACTACTCCCGGCCAATGAAGGAAATGAGAAAATGCGATTAGGGTTGCCGTGCGACGCCGCTGTTGAAAAAGTGATGGAAAGGATAAAGTGAAGTTTAATCGGTATGTCCAGTAGTCTCGCGGCGAGAGCTACTCATACCACGGCACCTATGCTCTATAGACCGGCCATGTGCTATATACACACATACTGGTGAAATATTCCTAAATCGATTTAACCCAGGTGTGAAACTTGATGACTACTCATGTCACGGTACCTCCGCTCTAGAGGTCGGTCACGTCCTAAATACTCCCATACTGGGATAACACTCCTAAACCGGCTTAACCCAGGGGTGAAACTTAATAATGGCGAGGATTCGTCCTTCTGGACAGAAGCTCCGTCCAGGTCACAACTAAGAAGGGTAGCGGCCACGACCACAAAATGCTGAAGTCGGAGACACTGGACCAGTGCAGCCTAGATAGGCAACCACCTCTCACCTGGCGGGGATGTATATATGTATCCTAATCACGCTGAGGTTTTCTGGTAAGAAAGTCCAGCGCTGGACTGGATGGGGAACCACCTTTCACCCGACGGGGACATATTGATATCCAAAACACATCGAGGTTTTCCGGTGAGAAGGTCCGACTCTAGATTAAACTGGTGCAACGAAAACCACAGTGTCATGCAATCCCGCTTCTGCGACCCACCGAGAATACAGGCCCAAGCCCCGCGATACACTGAACCTCTTGTAGTCCTCTCTGGGATCTCTTGTGATCCTCTTGGGGACTACAGGAGGACAGGACCACAGGAGTAAATTCAGTAGGATCACATGGCGGTCTTGGTGGTAAAAGCGAACGAGGAAGAAGAAGGTATATTACAGACTTGGTTTTCAGTGGTTCTTGTTTTGTAATGGACTATTACACCAGTGGAACATCGTATATAGAGGTAATTATTCGTACTTTAAAAAAAAAAAAAAAGTAATGCGTCAGCCGGGAATCGAACCCGGATCGACTGCTTGGAAGGCAACCATGCTGACCGTTACACCACCGACGCGTTGATATTTAGACACTAAAAGTCATTAAATTGATTTAATATAAGCTGCTATTGTGGCAATAGCAGCCTTATTCATACACTTTGTATATCATTTTTACCTTGTATCAGGCATTCAGGTCAGTGACAATATAGTGGCCTTTGCCTTTTTTTTAGATGATCATTGTTTTTGCAGGGAAACATCTACGATTGAGTTCTGTGTAATGTACACAAGAAAACAAAATTAAGAACTTGTCGGACTTTTATGTCTAACTAGTTCCTCCGAGACTGAAATCTGAGAAGCACTGCTTTGAGATTTCTCCGTTGTCTAAATCAATGGTTCTCAAGCTTTTTACGTCCTGGGACCACTGCTACACATACGTTGTGAATCCAGTGTGTGATGAACCAGTACCTTTGGGCTCTAAGCTAAACTTAGTAAGCCCCACACCCCCCCCCCCCCGACCCCCCGCGCCAATATCATTCATCTCCTGAAATGTGACCTGATTCCCTTCTACTTGGGATATCTACTTTTACTATATGGCCCTGTATTACACAGACCAAACCATAACCCACATGCCATTGTCACTGTTTTACATTTCATAAATTTGACATGAAATTTACAAAGTCACTGGGACAGGGGGAGGGGGACAAGCTGTAGTGTATTTTAGAAATTCACTGAGGTTTTACATGCGTCTATTAGATCTGAAGTCCTTTTTCTATTTTTCTGATATTATTCAGAAGCGTGTATTGCATCAGGTAGGAATTTTAGTCCCCAAACCCCTAGGCTTTAACCTACTCAGTCCAGTGGGCAATCCGCCACTGTGTGGCCCATCATTTTATATGCAGAATGACGATGCTAAGAAACTACAAAAACTGCTAGATATAACAGTGTCAGAAAGTGAATATAACGGACTGTCACTGAACAGAAAGAAAGCAGAAACAATGGTCGTGTCCAGAAAGAAATCAGTACCAGAATGCAATGTAAAAAAAAATCAAAAGAATAACATTAAAATAATTGCACATATTCAAGAATCTTGGTACAACGATAACATCAGATGGTAGGTGTACCACAGAGGTCAAAAACAGAATATGCCAGGTCAAGGCAGCATTTCAGAAAATGAAATTTATTTTGTGCATTTCATCTTTATCAGCCATCATCATCATCACGTGCCGCGCCGACTGGCGTTGGCTATTATGCTTCTCCAAAGTACACGATCCTCCATGCAGGCTATTAGCTCAGTTGGTGATCTCTTCTCACACCATCTAATCAGACTGCCCAGTATCATTTCTCTTGGTCTTCCCTTTGCTCTTCTTCCCTCTATTTTTCCTGTTGTTATAATATTTTCAATACCCCCTCTTCTCATTGCATATCCTATGAAAGTACATTGTCTCTCCCTTATTTTTTTTGGCAAGATTTTTTCTATCTCCAACTCTTCTCAAACATTCTCCATTAGTTATTTTTGCTGTCTAGGGAATTCACAACATTCTTCTAATAAATCACATGTCTGCTGCTTCCAATGACTTTTGTGCAGATCTGCCTATTGTCCATGATTCACTTATATTTTATGACTCGTTTTCTAACATTCATTAATAAGGATGTGTTGGATAATATGTTTTTCATTCTCTGAAATGCAGTCTTTGCTTGGCCTATTCTGTTGATAATTTCTGTTTTGCATTTCCCATTTGAAGTTATTACTGCTCCAAGGTATTTAAATTTCTGCACCTGCTTCAGAGTAGTTCCATTTAATTTTATACTGCATTTTAGTGGATTCTGTTTCTTAGATATAACCATAGTCTCTGTCTTTTTGATGTTTAAAGTAAGGCCTTTCTGTTCACTTTCTTTGGCGACTTTATCCAAGAGATTTTGCAGGTCTTGTTGGTTCTCAGCTATCAGAACTCTGTCGTCAGTATATCGAAGGTTGTTAATATTGTATCCTCCTACTTTTATACCTGGTTCTCTTTTATCAGTAGATACTAGTAAAATAGTCTTGAAATGCTACATCTAACCAGTAGTACCACATGGGAGTGAATCATGGTCATTAACAAAAACAACAACGAGAGCATTAGAGACAAATGAAATGTGGTTCATACAAAGAATGTCAAGAATACCATGGACAACTAAAACACCAAATGAAGAGCATCAAAGAAAATCCGACGAGAAACGGAACAGTATTGAACACGCCACCGGGGGACAATCTTGGTTAATTGGCCATATAATGAATAGAAAAGGAACAGAAAATATCCTGACAACAGGGAACATGGGAGGCAGAAAATGAAGAGGCAGATCTCGGGAGAAAACCTTAGATGGTGTGGCAAAATGGCAAGGGAGAAGCACAACAACAGAACTGTTGGGAAACATAAAAGATCGGAAACTATATAGAGACACTGTCGCCGGCGCCTCTAGGTATGATGATGATGATGGTGATAATGATGATGATGTTGATGATGATGATGAATCCTTAAATTGTTTTTACTTAACAGATGGCACTTAATAGCAAACTGATTACAGAGCCGCTGACCATAAGTTGGGAAACACTGTTCTAAATCTCTAAATTTCATTATTCATACTTTGGGCTGGGAGAGGGCAAAGAGAAAACATGCAACAGATGGGCTTTCACACAAATCTGTAGCCACCTCCGCCTGGCATCGAGATAAGACACTGATTATTACCGCACACCGTCTTCCAAGTTGCTTTTCTGCCCGAGTGTTCACAAACCAAGATGGCTATTCTGCTTCAGTCTTGTGGCGTGCTGCTCTTATGTGTGAGTCTGGTTGTAGCAGAGCTTAATGCCCCATGTAACGACCAGTACACTGACTGTGGTGCCGGAGAATGTTGTGCTACTATCACAGGGTATCTATTATATATGTTTCTGTCTGTCTGTTTCTTTTCGTCCATTTTCCGCTGTATGACCATGTGATTGTGAGTTTATATTCATCTGCTGCCTGTTTCTCTGTTTGCCTGCTTCATTCCCTTCTTTCGCTGCCCATTGTCTGTATGTCTGTCTGTCTGTCTGTCTACCTGCTTTTTTTTTGGTCCGCTTTCTGTCTGCTTCCCTTTGTCTCTCGATTGTTAGTCTGATCGTCGCCCATTCGCACTGTCAATCTGCATAAATTATGTGTCTGGCTCTATGTTGTTAAGTTCCGTCTCTCAGGATCTCCGTGCACCTGTTATCTGCATTTTGATCGGTCCTTCTAGCTATCACACAGTCTGTCTGGCAGTCTGCTTTCTTATCAGCCTGCACGTATGTCTGTCTCTTCTTTTCATTTACGAGGTGCTAAAAATTTAAAACAAAATTTTGTATGTCTTTTCTTTTTTTCTAAACCTCTATTTGTGAATGTGAATCCGTTCAGCTATCCCCTGCCAGACTTCTCGTACTATTCGCACTTTAAAAAGGATGGCGACTGCAGTAAAACTGGTTTAAATAATAAAGGTAGATAGAGGTGTATGGCAATAGAAATATGATAGCCGCTAGAGGAGAAGGTGTCGGGTGGGGGGGGGGTGGAGGGGAAGCAGAGAGATAATGAATGAAGAACATAAACACCTGCATGGAGAAAATGTGAAACTGGTGAATAGGACAAGACCCTATAAACACCAATATGTTGCCAGAGAAGAAAAGAGGCCACCAAAAAGTTCACGTGTATCAGGCTCGGTCTGGAGGAGATGGAGATGGCGAAACAGTATGTTTTTAACTGCCAAGCTATGAGGGTGGTGCGTGAGTACCAGTTTAACTCTGTCCGAGCTACAGTGCGGTTTAGGAGTGAGGGCTTGCTGCCGCCATATATGGCTGATGCGGTTCCAAGATGACGAGAGAACATGTTCTGGATAGCCGCGTTGACGGTAGAAATTTAGCATTTTATGGCCTTGATCCTGGAAATCCTAATGGTGTTTATGTTCTTCATTCATTATCTCTCCGCTTCTCCTTTCCCCCTCTCCCCCCTCCCCGACACCTTCTCCTCTAGCAGCTATCATATTTCTATTACCTTTCCCTCCCCTTCTACCACTTGTTTTCCTCTTCTCTCTTCACCTCTTCTTTACTGTTGGCTCTATCGGCTTATCCTTTGTGTGGCCCACGTGGTCTCAATGCATCTTCTACTGGACACGCATTTCTCTGTGTCCTACTTCTGGAGGAGACCATATTAAGATAAGTTCCTCGTTTAGTTATTTGTATTTGTTTTTGTCTCGTTTGTGCATGTAATCCTCGAAAAAGGCTCACGCCGAAATATTGGATGTTGTGTGGTTTTCATTTATTCATTCATTCTCATACTTTCTATTCGTTTTTTCTCACTTTACTCACTCTGCCACTTAACTACAGCATACACCTCTATCTAGCTTTATTATTCGCACTTTACACAAAGAGCTGAGATAAAGAAATTGATTTCGGGGAAGTAAAACTTACAAACAAAGCTGTTTAAGGTTTCTGAGTTATCGACCATCTGTCTTTGTAAACTTAACTTACCTGTTATTTTTCTCCTAGGGCGGAGGAAGAGTACAAGGGCGTGTGTCAAAAGTACAAATCAATTAACCAAGCATGCACACCTGGAGAACCAAAGGAAGGAGAGTGTGGGTGCATGAGATGGATGATCTGCGCGAGTTATCTTGGCGATAACGCCGAGGCTAATGAGCATAGATGTTACCCTCTCCTGCCTGGACGGAAGTGATGATGGCTGGTGACTGAAAATCCAGACCTGATCAGAAATAATTAAAAGTGATTTTAAAAGTTGATGTAAGATTTTGTTCAATGGAGTTTATTTGTTTCGCAAGGCTCAAGTGCCTAGATACAAAACCGTATATGATATAGTTTTCTTTTGTTCTGTGTTGTTTTTTTTTTTCCCCTGTGGAGAAAATATGGTTGCACATTTCTTCACTTTATATTATTTCAATAATTTATTAAGTTGGTAGGCACTATAGTGCGTTATTAAATACGTGAAATGCTAATAGTGTTCGGTCTATTACACACACTGAAACGTTTTCTTGTCTATTCATCCTTTTCTGTCTGCTCGTCTTATTTCTTCTGCTGTAAAAAAAAAAAATGTATCTCGGTATCTTCGTTATCTTCGTTTTTTTTTGTTTGTTTGTTTTTGTCTTACTTTGCTTTTGCTAACTTTGCAAGATGACAGGATTTGTCTCATGTCCATTGCGAGACAAGTTTCAGGACATGCAGTTATGATCAGAGTGTATGTGATCACAGTAAAACGTTTTCTGTCTCATTCTGTTCGCTTTATTTTGGGCTTCCAAGATTATGCTGGTCTGCTTTCATTTTTCCATACTGAACTCTCTTACATGCGCCCATACGCGTGCTATCCAGTCTAAATTCTCTTACATCTGTCTGTATATTACCATATCATCTAAGAAGTCCTTGTAATAGAGGTAGATAGAGGTGTATGATACAATTTTACAAGGTGGCAGAGGGAGTGAGTAAAGTGAGAAAAGTGAGAAAAAAAAACGAATAGAAAGTATGAGAGCGAGATGAGAATGTATAAATGAAAAATCCGATATTTCGGAGTGAGTCTTTTTCAAGGATTACATACACAAACGAGACAAAAACGTATAACTAAACGAAAGACTTATCTTAATGTGGCATCCACCAGAAATCCTTGAAGTGTTTGTCTCCTTGATTGTTCTGATAGTCTTAAATCCTTCGATATTATTTCAGTATTTCACTTATAAATCTATGTCAATAATATGTCTTATGAATACGTTTTAGTGTGTGCTTAGAGCTGAGAAAACAGCACATTAAATCATGCATATTTTATCAATTTTTTTTAAACAACGCTCGCGTATAAAAGACCCAAAAATGCACTCGAAGACTGAAAGGTTCTGTTAGAAAATAAACGAGAAACATTCATCGATGTTGTTGTTGCTAGTGTCGTCGTTGTTCTCCACAGCATCGGACTGAGCTCTTTGTTAATTCGTCCAGTGATGATGTTGACAGATGAAGCTAAATCTCATATCCCTTCCACTACAGAGAGGACAGAACTACATTTTCCCATCGAGCTTCGGTTTAGAGTTTTTCAGTAAACTTCACCGTGGCACACCCTGGTTTAAAGGTCTGACGCCTCTAGTTCATAGTATGGTAGCGATTATGGCAGTGGTGAATGCAGTGTATAGCAGGGGTTCTATATCCATGACGAAATCTTTCTGATTGACAGACTCATTGAAATATTCTTACATCTTACATCCTTCCCGTTCCGCTAAACGTCACATAGGGCCTGCATGGTATTTTGCCAAGATTTCATATCTTCGATGAGTTTTTCAATCTCATCAAGTGATGTTATGCCCACTGAACTGGCCTCTCTTAACAATGTCCTCTTTAGAGTTTTAAGTGGTCGACTTCGTTTTTCTTGTTGTGTTCCACCTGATAGCTTGTTTAGTGATCCTCTGATTATTCCTTCTCATCACATGACCGACATATGTTCATCTTCTTTTTCTGATCCGCGATCAGACAGGTTGTTGTTTGCTCATATGTCTTATCTCTGTGTTGTTATTAATTCGTTCCACTTTATACCAAATATCTTCCTTAGGTATTTGTTTTCAAAAGAGTCTAATTTCTTGTCTATTTCTTTGGTTGTTTTCCAACTTTTACATTCATAAATGAGGGTGGATGTTACATTTGAATTGAATAATCTTAACTTGGTTTTGTGCTTATAACTTTTGAATGCCATATGTTCTCGAGATTCTTGCTTTTGCAATTCACATTTTAACTTCCTTTATGGTGTCTCCGTCATGGTCTATGTAGCTGCCGAGATATGGAAGATGGTTTACTTTTTCAACAGCTTTTCCTTCTACGTATATTTATCCTTCGTGATTAATGAGAAGTTTCATTAATTTTGTTTTATCCTTGTTAAATTCAAGTCCTATTTTACCAGCCATTGAAGACAGAGTATCTATTTTTTCTTGTATTGATTTCACATTGTCACTGATAAGAGTTATGCCATCTGCAAAATCAAGATTTTCCAGTTGGGTCTCATGTACCCAGTCAATTTCCGCTTTACCTGTGCAGTATTTTTTCATTATGAAGTCTATGGCAATTCCAAAAAGCAAGGGAGATAATATACATCCTTGTTTCATGCCTGTTTTCAATCTGGAACCATTCGCTCATTCCTTTGTACTTACTGCACAAACATATCCATGGTAGAGGTCTCTAATGATGTTGACAACCTTAGATGGTATTCCATATATTCTTAAAATTCTCCACAATGAATCTCTGTGTATGCTATCAAATGCCTTTTTAAAGTCTATGAAGTTCATATTGAAATATTACATGCATATCATTGGAATTAATCAAAGAGGAAAAATATTCATAGAAGGAACAGCTGTTGAAGAAGTAAACCATTTTGCATACCTCGGCAGCTATATAGACGAGCATGGTGACACCAGAAAGGAGGTTAGAATTGCAAAAGCAGCATTGACCTTTAAAAATCTCGAGAAAATATGGCAATCGAAAGTTTTAAGCACGTAAATAAAGCTAAGATTATTCAGATCAAATGTAATATTCACCCTTATTTATGCATACGGAAGCTGGGAAACAAAAAAAAAAAAAAAAGAACAGAAATTAGATTCGTTTGAAAACAAATGCATAAGGAAAATACTCTGTATACACTGGAATGAATTCAACGCAGAGATAAGGCAGATGAGCAAACAACATGTCTCATCGGTGATCCAGAAAATGGAGAAGAATATAATATTGGTCGCGTGATGAGAAGACACAATCAGAGAATCCCAAAACAAGCCATCAAGTGGGACACAACAGACCAAAGAAAACTGAGGACATATGGGAGATAACCTGAGTACAAGGAGGCCCGTCTCTAGGTCAACAGCAGAGCATGGCCGTTCTTCAAGTTAAAGTTCAAGGCCAAAGAAAAAGAGGTGGACCACTTGAAGCATTGTTGAGAGAGGCTAAATTAGTGGGCATAAAACTCACCGAAGAAAAAAAAAAAAACTAAACTGTGCTGACAATGTGAGCCCTATGTGACGTTTAACGGCATGGGAAGGATCAAGATCAAGATTATTTGGAATGCACCTTTCGAGTCAGACAATCTTGGAAGGAATTATGTCATTCTGATATACGATGAAAAAAACTGCCTGGGGTAAAGAAAAAAAAACTTGAGAACCACTGTTGCAGAGGTTAGTGCAAGAAACATTACTGTACAGAAACAGTTGAAATATTTTAGAGGCGTTGAGCACTTCTACTTGTCGCAAAGTGGCATGAGCTGAAACCACTGGTTCCCACCATTCCTTAGACGTGAAACAGAATGTACCTGACCTGAGTCTTATATCTTATATCTTATATCCTTCCCTGAGTCTGCCAGGTCAGAAATAATCACAATGATTTTTTAAATCCAAAAATAATCGAAATGATACCGGAATTATGTATAGGTATTTTATGCTAATATTTTGTCATTTATTTTAAAAACAAACAAACAAACAAATAAACAAACATTTGACTGTTCTTATATGAAATATCATTTTCTATACAACGGAAACGGTAAGTAAGGTAAAATCCCCCTTCCCATGGCATTAAGGCATATTGAGGATACGTGTTAGGCCCGTATTTCCAAGACATTCGCCACATGGAAATGTGATGTGGTCATTGTCACGCCTGGCCTCATTTACCTGCCTAGATTTCTCTGATACCCATTTTTATAGGCTGGGTGGACCCCGGGGACTTTCTGATGTGGTGGTACCAGAAAATATCCCCACTGGCCTGTACCTCCCGATGAGTAGGCCGAGCGTCCAACCACTCAGCCAACCAGCCCGTTAGTACGGAAACTTATAAAATATATTTCAAAATGATTTTTTAAAAAATTACTGCTCACTTCAAAATGTGTTATTATCAAACACTCCTCTCTTGCTGTATATTCAGATATATTTTAGATTGTCTTTTTATCAGTAGTTCTTGTTTTGTAATGGACTTGAAACATTTTTTTTGCTGAGGCACGTACAAAGAGTACGAAGAAAAAAAAAAATTTGCGTCAGCCGGGAATCGAACCCGGATCGACTGCTTGGAAGGCAACCATGCTGACCGTTACACCACCGACGCGTTGACGACTTGGATGCACTAAAAGTTCATTAAACTGATTTTATATGAACAACATCATAGTCATAGATTTCGTATGATAAGAATTTTTACCTTGTATCAGGTACTTGGATCACTGACCTTATAGTGGCACTTTCGTTGTGGCGATTTTCTGATGACACTTGTTTTTGCGGAAAACCGTCTACGATCGAATATGGTGAAATATATACAAAGAAAACAAAATGAAGCGCTTGCCGGACTTTTTATTTTTACTTAGTAACACACAATAATGAGTGTATAAGTATATAACTATACACGAAGAACTGCAGTAATGCTGTGATACCAGAATGTATAAACTAGGAAAAATGTAGGAACAGCTTTATTACTTAACGACTACAAGGTTGTGATGTTTCAGCGTGAGCCTTAATCATACATACACACATAAAAACATACAGGACGAAGAAATAGTTCTATTAAATGCATCAAACTAGTGCCGTGCATACGAAAAAAGACAGTTAAAGTTTCTCGGACATATCAGCAAACCTGAAGATCTCGAAAAATTGGTCATGATTGGAAAAATAAATGGCAAAAGACAGGAAAAGGGGGGGGGGGAATGGATGGTCTGACTGCCTGGTTTGGGTGGGAATACAGCAGCTGACTTGATTCGAGACACGGTGGGTGAAACGGGATGGAGAGAAATGACCGGGTACGCCTACTGGCACGACACTATCTGATCTGAGTTTTGTTATCACTGAATCATCCAACATTGAATGTCTTAAGCTTTGTCCATTGTCTGGAACAGTGGTTCTCAACCTTTCTACATCCTGCGAACCTCTGCTACATATGTGTGACCCAGTGAGGGATTAACTGCTACATTTGGCCTTTAGTGTATTAGCCTGCCGATCAGTTCGATTTCGGACTCGGGCGGAATTTTTTCGGACCGACCAGCACCAGGGTCAACCCAGCCTTAAAAAAAACAAAACAAAACACGGCGTTTCCCTGCGAAGACAAAGGCAGCGAGGTCAGGTGTTGACATTCCTACCTCAAAAGGTGTAGTGGCCTAGAAATGTGAAGGCACTAACACGTCACACCCCCAAGGCATGCAGATGCAACGGGACTTAGATTAGACTAGATTGGCCCCTAGGCTAAATTTAGTAAGTTCTCCCCTCCCTGAATCTCATCGCTTGCTTTCTGACCTAATTTCTCTATAGCTGTGATTACTGTATATGACTTTGTACCACACAGACCAAACACAACCAATATGCCATTGTTAGTTATTACCGACTGCTGTAAATAAATTTTATATGAAATTGACGTCATTTATTTTCGTATAAAAAGGGGGTTGGGGTGGGGGGGGGGAACCAGTTCTAGTTTATTTTAGAAATTCATTGTCTGATCAGGACTTCTTTTCTAGCTTTCAGATAATAGTCATAAGTGAGTATCTCTCTCATCCGGACTTCTTTTCTAGTTTTTAGATGATAGTCATAAGTGAGAATCTCTCTCATCCGGACTTCTTTTCTAGCTTTTAGATGATAGTCATAAGTGAGAATCTCTCTCATCTGGACTTCTTTTCTACCTTTTAGATGATAGTCATAAGTGAGAATCTCTCTGATCTGGACTTCTTTTCTAGCTTTCAGATGATAGTCATAAGTGAGTATCTCTCTGATCTGGACTTCTTTTCTAGCTTTCAGATGATAGTCATAAGTGAGTTTCTCTCTGATCTGGACTTCTCTTCTACCTTTCAGATGATAGTCATAAGTGAGTATCTCTCTGATCTGGACTTCTCTTCTACCTTTCAGATGATAGTCATAAGTGAGTATCTCTCTGATCTGGACTTCTTTTCTAGCTTTCAGATGATAGTCATATCTCTCTGATCTGGACTTCTCTTCTACCTTTTAGATGATAGTCATAAGTGAGAATCTCTCTGATCTGGACTTCTTTTCTAGCTTTTAGATGATAGTCATAAGTGAGAATCTCTCTGATCTGGACTTCTTTTCTAGCTTTCAGATGATAGTCATAAGTGAGAATCTCATCAAACAACAATTCGTTTTTTTTTTTTTGCTTCATTCCCGGGCTCCTAGTCTTTAGCCTATTCAGCTTAACGGGTAATTCGCCATTGCGTGTGTGCCACCATCTTACGTGCAATATAGTAATGCTCCAAAGGTTCAAAATCAGACTCCGGAGTCATTGCACTCAGGACAGCCTCATATATGTTCTGAGGCATGCCGCTGCATCCATCCAAGAGCATGTTTACTAAAAGTTCCCATCAAGTGTTGGTTCTTTACGATACGTTTTCTGCCACACAGTTCAGATTTCCTACCAGCTCCCTTAATTTGTTCCAGCTCCAGCAATCGCTTCATAATTAAAGTGTTCTTCCATTCCTGCCTTTCATTTTCACTCAGTGTTTCCAATATGATTTTAGCAATGTCCCCTTTGTCCATTCTCAGACTGCCATTTATTTTAGCCTGTCCAGCAAATCTGTCTGCCACTTCAGTGCCATGTACTCCCGCATGCCCTGGACAATATAGATGCATTAGGCTCAACACAGTTGACTGGCTTAACTGTGAATCCTTAATTGTTTTTATTCAACAGATTACATTTAATGGCAAACAGATTACACAACCGCGGACCATAAGTTGGGAAACACTGTTCTAGATTTCAGTACTCGTACTATAGGCTGGGAGAGAGCAAAGAGAAAACATGTAACAGGTACTCTTTCACACAAATCTGTAGCCACCTACGCCGCGCTACAAGATAAGACACTGATTATTACCGCACACCATCTTCCAAATTGCCTTTATGTCCGAGAGTTCACAAACCAAGATGGCTATTCTGCTTCAGTCTTGTGGCGTGCTGCTCTTATGTGTGAGTCTGGCTGTAGCAGAGCTTAATGCCCCGTGTAACGACCAGTACACTGACTGTGGTGCCGGAGAATGCTGTGCTACTGTCACAGGGTATCTGTTATATATGTTACTGTTTGCTTGTTTATTCACGTCCGTTTTCTGCTGTATGACCATGATCTGTCAGTTTACATTCAGTGCCTGTCTGTCTGAATGTATGTCTGTTTGTCTGCCTCGTTCCTTTCGTTCGCTGCCAATTGTCTATCTGAATATCTGTCTGTCTGCCTGTTTTTCTTCGTCCGTTCTCTGTCTGCCTGTATCTTTTTGTCCCTGGATTGCTTGTCTGCCCATTGTTCTTTCTCTGCTGTCCGCACTGTCCATTTAGTTATGTCTAATTCTCTGTTGTCCGCACTGTCCACATAGCTATATGTCTGATTCTCTGTTGTCCACACTGTCCATCTAGTTATGTGTTTGATTCTATGTTGTCCAGTCCTGCCTCTCTGGTCATGTATTATCTGCGTTTTGATCGGTCCTTCTACGCGTAGCTGTTTCACACTCTGTCTGGCGACCTGCTCTATCCTCAGTCTGCACGTCACGTTTTGTGTCAATCTGTCTCGTCTTTCCATCTACGAGTCTTTTTGTGTTTTACATATCTATTTGTGAATGTGAATCCGTTCAGCTTTTTCTCTGCCAGGCTTTACGTACTATTCGCACTTTAAACAATGAGCTGATATAAAGAAATTGATTTCCCCTTGTATATAGGTAGACTTGTATATAGGTTTCTGAGTTATCGACCGTCTGTCTTTGTAAACTTAACTTACCTGTTATTTTTCTCCTAGGGCGGAGGAAGGGTACAAGGGCGTGTGTCAAAAGTACAAATCAATTAACCAAGTATGCACACCTGGAGAACCAAAGGAAGGAGAGTGTGGGTGTCCGAGATGGATGATCTGTGCGAGGTATTTTGGCAATAACGCCGACGCCGATGAGCACAGATGTCAGGTTATACTTCTGCCTGGAAGGAAGTGATGGCTGCTGATTGAAAGCCCAGACCTTGAGAGATTAATGTTGATAAATATTGATTCTAACAATTAAAGTTTGCGTAGGATTTTGTTCAGTGAAGTTCTTCTGTTTCACCAGGTCTGTGTGGCTAGATATAAGACTGAAAAAAAAGAAAAAAAACAAACTATCTGTGACTTCATTTTTTCGGGAATAAATGTTATTGTAAATCTCTTTATTTTCCATACTTTCACCAGATGTGATAAATTTGTCAGGCTTCAAAAAAGCGTTATTAAAAATGTGAAAGTACTAAAAGTATCGTCTGTTGTACATACTAAATTGATCAGCTGTTTGTAGGTTCCTCCTTTTCTGCCTGTTTCTCTTATTCTTCCTTTTCTGCCTGTTTCTCTTATTCTTCCTTTTCTGTCTGTTTCTCTTATTCTTCCTTTTCTGCCTGTTTCTCTTATTCTTCCTTTTCTGCCCGTTTCTCTTATTCTTCCTTTTCTGCCTGTTTATCTTATTCTTCCTTCTGCTAAAAAATTCTGTAACTCTGCGTCTTCCTTTCAATTTGTCTTTTAAAGTTTTGCAGTTCGTGTGCAAAATGTTCTACCCTTGTGCAAAATATATTCTCAGATTAATATTGTGCACATAATGCCCGAAGTAACGTCAGGGTATGACCAAAATTTTCACAAGAAAAAAATTAATAAAACTCAAAGAAAGAAGGGAAACCAAACCCAAGTAACTGTATTATATTTTTCTTTCCTGCCACTGTAGCATATAATAACACCAGGAAATTGAGGAATAAAAGTTGCAGTTTTATTTATTTATTTTTCAACGGCATATACAATTTCGTAAACGGCATGATTTTTGTTTGTTTGTTTGTTTGTTTGTTTGTGAGCAACCTCGCTGTCGAGCAACTTAGAGAGAACATTGCTTTCTTTCTTTTCTTCATTCATCCTATGCTGCTTTAACGAGTCTTGTGCGATACTTAGATTTGTCTCATTTCGAATACGAGCCGTGTTTCTGTGCATGCGACTGTATTTGATCTCACCAAGATGTCTTTTACCTCCTTCTGTCCGGTTTTTCCTGGCCTCCATGATTATGCCAGTTTACTTCAAGTTTGAATACCGAATCCTCTTACATGTTTCTGTATAATTATCCGGTCATCTGTCTTTTAGAAGCACTTGCAATTTTTGTCTCCTTGATTGTTCAGGTGTGTGTTAAATGTTGCAGTATCCATTTCTGTATTTCACATATAAATCTATATGCCATTATACACCTAGGAGTACTAATAAACTATCATAGCTTGAGAAATGACGTTTTTGTGCAATGCAGTCGTTAGGTTCTGAAGTGACTATTTGAAAAGTGTTTAATTACACAGAAGACAGTATTTAGTTACATGAGACGGTATTTAATTACGCGGAAGACATGAAAGATGGTGGTTAATTGCGCGGGAAACAGTATTCACTTGCATGGAAGACAGTGTCTAATTACACGGAAGATAGTGTGATAGCGTGAAGCTCTTTCTTTTAACAGTAGAATATCTAACTGTAGAGTGGAAACAATGAGAAAACTGGTTCCAAGATTAAACAATGTGGTTTACTTGGGCCAGTGCGTGGACAAAGAAAGACCGTGTGTTTCGATTTACATTATTCACAAATCGAAAAACAGCCTGTCATTCCTGAATCCATCACACATAAGCGTGCGCCTGGCGTAAACAGAGGAAATTACAGAAAATTCCGCCAGCATTAAAGATATTGAAACTAATAAATGTTGATAGTTAAGAGCGGCTACCAGGCATCTTCTAGCAGAGGAGGTTCTCTCGTTACTGATTCTGTCACTCTGATGGGCAAAGGAATACGGGGATATAACCTTATCGCATGCAGAAACTGTGAGCTAACCAGACGAATGCCTGCAGCTACTGGAGTTAATCTGGCACTGAAGTACCGATCACCCCATTAATAATATTGCCAGAAGCGTATAATGCAGTGACTGTTGCTCGGGTCGAGGCGGGAAAATCGTAACTGGCAGGTATTACTAAAAGCTGCCTTCGTAACTGGTCGATGGTGTGTTTATATGTACATAACTAGGGAAATTGCTGGGTTGAGTTGGTAACCCATCAATAAGTTGTGGATTAATCAGTCAGGGAGTAAAATTTTCGTAATTCTTTGTTTCGGTTTGTGCGTGTCTTTGTTCTGTATTTTTTTTCTGCCTTGTTTCTATCTTTAATAGGATGGGGAAATATCAAAGGCAAGGAACTGTTATTGGGAGCGAAACAGTTATATAATTCCTCGCATCACCAAAATCTTCCCCCCCCCCCCCCCGACCCTCCCCGTTCAGGCAAGCGTTTCGGCATTTTAAATTTCTGACTCTCTAAAGGCTGGTGAGGGACATCCGGTCATGACTCCCAGAGGTCTATCAGACAGTACAGAAATAAGGGAGATTAAAAACTAGCATAAAGGTGTAATCCGGAGGAGAGTTACATCCGTTTATATGTATAGTCGTGTGCTTGTGTGTATTATCTTCAAGATAGGAAGGCGGTGATAGAGAAACATAAACACACAAACAGATACACAAGAGCGCAGATAAACAGGCAGATAAAACAAGTAAAACGGTTGGTGCTTTTGAGTAAGTGGCACATAGTCGGACAGGGAAAGCACAGATTTCATAATTAATCTGCAAACTATGGTCCAATAATCGAGTCAAATTCTGCATTGCCTTTTGTAATGCCTTTCTTCGCTCCAACCATTTCATCTACACCGTTTTATTAATTCGTTACAATAAGTAATTTACTAATATCTTAGTGATATCATAAACCGACGTTCTTGTCTTTGTTGTCGGGGCTGCAACGTTTTCGTAATTCGTTCTAATTTCGCAACCCGATACAGGTGAAATAACCAGCGGCAACATTTAGGAATCTATCAGCACGGAAAACGTTGCAAATTAACTGTGTCAAATTGCGTACGCGTTTTTCAGTGTTTTTTTCCCCCAGCGCCTGAAAAATAAACAAAGACTTGTCTGTTTTTCTGATTCATTTTTGCGTATCTCGGAATCATCTGCATTTACTTTTGCTTAGATAAAAAGCCTTTGTTTCAAATATGGAGCAAGGCGTGTCAAAATGATAGGACATCTTTCTCGAGTGACAGAAAGTATGTATTTCTTTTTTACCGTTTTTTGAAAACCTTACAGAAGATGTATCACGCTTGGATTACAAATGTTAGCCAGCGAAAGCAAACATTTTAAAGCCATGTCTGGATGAATCGATTGCTAGAATACTACATCTTAGTAAACAGAGCACGGTTCACCGTTTCACTAGCTTATTAATTATATCCGCTCCACCCTACGACTTAGATATGAAGTCTATTTTAGAAAATATTCTATTCACCAATTAATTAATTACTTTCTTATTCCTTTTCCTTCGTCCTGTATGCTTTTAGTGTTTCTCAAAGTGGGCGATAACGATCCGCTATAAACGTTGGAAAGGACTAGGAGGGCGGTGAAATGAGAAGGGTAGGGTGAGGGGGGGGGGGGAAGAGAGTGTAATATATAAAAAAAGGCAAACTTGTGTTGAGGGAAAACGAAGCAGCAAACGGGTGGGTGGGGGGGGGGGGTAATACCTTCCTTCTTAGCACTTTTCAGCCTGATATTGAAAAACTTGTGTCCCTACATGATCTAAACAGTCGTTTGTGATATATATATATATATATTTAAAGGGCCGAAACGTTTGCCCGGGGGTAATTTCTCTGAAGTTGTTGTTTTTGCTCTGTACAGTGGAGGTTTCTTGCTAAATTAAATCTAAGTAGCAAGAAAATTAAAGTTTTTTAAAAAGTAATATAATAATGCTATTATATAATTAACGGTATCATTATTTAATAAAATAGCACAAACAGTGAAACGTACAAAATCGTATTCATTATAAAAGTGAAAATAAACAAAAATAAGCGACTCAGTATTCTGACGTACACGGACATCTCCAAGTGTATTCATAGTAGCAACACTGCCCGAAATACAGTTATATTACCCCGCGCGCTACTCACAACTCCACGGGGCATAGAAAGATAAAGGAGAACAACTTGCAAGGAATGACTAAATTGTCCTTAAACAGCACAGCCTTTGCAGGAAAAATTATGTTTTTTTTTCTTTCTGGACAAAGTAACGAGGAACGACTGACACTGAGATAAACGGCATGCAAAACAGCTGAGACACCATACAGAAAGCAGGCTAATTACCGCGAAAGGCGAAAGGGGGAGGTGGTGAATATCTTGCTTTCCTGCAAGACGTAACAAAGCATACTGAACCAGTCGAAACTCGATTCCCATAGCACCGCGAACAGCCACGAAAGAATGACGAACTTTCCTGTTATGTTCACAAGTAATTTTTTCTTCAAAATTTCCCGTGGCTTTGAAACAGTTTAAAAATTAATTGTACGCCACTGGTGTGGGACCAAAGTCAAACGATGGAAAATATAAAATTGATATGATGCGCCAGAAGAGAAGCAAATAGACTAATATTTAAAAGATCAGAGATATTATTGAAATGTTCTTTCTTTCTTCCTTTCTTTCTTTCTTCGCCGAAGCCTCTTCATCAATAAAAAGAAAAATGTCACTGCAAGATGACACACAGTTTTCAGATATAAGGACAGAGTTATTAAAAATTGTTGTGGAGATTTCTGTGGCCCACAGTTTTCAAACAAAATAAAAATGTTTACAGAATATGAAAGTGTAACTCAGGACGTTTTAATACCTGCGGAACAATATCACAGAGTATTAAACAACTTCAACTTGCGCGTCTCTCGCGGGACATGAGATGTGCAAGAGGTATTCAATTTCCCTCCAAGTGTCCCCCTGCATTCACGACGTTACTGTTTTGATCGCAGCAATAATTCTAAGCTCCATTACATAGAGGAGGTCGCAGGGGTCTTGTAAAGAATGACCTTATCTTATCCCCACAAGAAGAAAGCAAGTGGCGTAATATCGCACGAGTGCGGAACCCACGGACTTGGTCCGTCAAGTCCATCCAAGCGCCTGGGAAAATGCATGTAAAAAAATACGAGCTGAACGTAGAGAGACTCACCACCTTGCTAGAACATCACATTTGGTTGGTGATCTCTCAAATGAGGCAGCAGATGCAATTGTAGCATCACCGTATCACTGTTGCTGTTTGTTCCAGACAGACAAAGGACCACAAAACATAGCAAAGTACGTCAGACATTTACCTTTCCTCCGTCCCTTTCAATTCCTCGAATTGCTTGAGGATTTTCTGATCCCCATATTCTGCAGTTACGATGATTTACTTTGCATAATAAATAAAACGTTGCTTCGCCACTAAATATCAATCTCCGAAGGTAATTTTCATCTTTGACAAACTGGAAACGTGGAGTTTATCGTCTGACCTCTCAATCTGCCCGCACAATCTGCATTTTGTAGGCATGGAGGTGAAAGTTACTGTAGACACCCCCCCCCCACACCAATAGTCGTTTGTGGTTATATTTAACTGCAAAGAAATTCTTCTAGCTGACTTTTATGGGCTTCGATAGAACTTTTCCTGGATTCGGTCAACACTTTTCTGCAAAGTACTCGGTCTTTCCGCTCCTATTCGGTGCAGAATACTGCCACTTCTTGAAACTACTTTGACAAACGTCGGATAGCAGTATCTAAAGGTGGATCTTTTCCATACCAGGTCCTGTAACTATGTTGGATTTTGATAGCGGACTTTGTTAAACAGTCGCCATTTTGAATTACACTTTTATATATTGCAGTTTTATTTTGTTTCTGGTTTCAAAATTATAGACCACGGAAACCCTAACAATAATTTTGAGTTACCCAGTGTACACATAGCCACTGCAGTAAAGCTGTGATAAGAAATATATTGCGAGATGACAGAAATCAGGAAGGCGCAACTCTAAAACACTTAATGGTGAGGTTCTTTCCTACCCACCCTTGGCATTCAATGATAAAAGTACACGATTATTGTTTATGCCAAATACTCCAAGCAGTGAGGAGCAGTCCATGTGAAAATTAAAAGAGATCTTGTCAAAGGTTCAGCTAGCAATAATCGTTTCCAGATAGAATCTGTTTTGTGGATTCTAGCCAGACACAGACATTTCCTTCTTTACTACAGAATAAGCAACGCATCCACTTTTGCTGTTCTAACCATTCATTTTTCTATGTTACCAACTGGGGCAAAATGCATCCAGCGCCGAAAATGGAGTTGCGTCATATCCTTCTTTCTAATTTTCGACGGATCATCACAACTTCCGTCCGGTAGTTTGTATTAGAGCAAAAAAAACACGATCAGCTACTTCTTTTTAACCTACCACACTATTCTTATATACGAATAATATAGTTGCGTTATCCAGCAAAACATGGAGAATTTTTTTTTTTTTTACTAATACCAAACCGTAGGGATAGCCATAATTTTCCTGATCTTTTAATACAGAAGATCGCAGTTTGACCGTTTAGGAACTTTATTGTTTTCAGATTTTACTTTGCTGTAAACATTCATGTATGAGTTATGTCGTCATTTCAGGTTAGTTATACTTGATCATTTTAATAACTGTTTTCGTATTTGCTTTTAGTTTTTCAAGTTTTTGCTATGAATAGTGGGTACAGACCAGAATAAGTTGTTTGTTGGCGTGCTACCGACATGACACTTATCTATCCTTTGTGGTCGCAGCGTTGGAAATGTGCTAACGAGACAGTAAAAATATCAGTCGGGTTTCTTCTTCTTCTTAGTCGTTCGCTCAGACATCGACTCTGTTATATCTCACAAATGCAATTCAGTCTACATGCTGTGCTCTAGTAAGTGTCATTATGTGGCGTGATCGCCGAAATTCTGAATCTCAGTAGACCGATATGCACTTTCTTATGACCGCCGAGAAAAGTTAGGAGAGGCACTGTAAACGCAGACACAACAAAACTCGATGCTAGCGTTGTAAGACTCACCAGATTTGATACCAGACGTGTAAGACCTTCGCTAGACTTGATGCCAGTGTTGTAACATTAATATTCACCAATCTTGATGCCAGTACTATAAGATCTTCACCAGTCTTGATGTAGTTGTTATAAGATTTTTAGCAAAGAATCAGCCACAACAAAACTCAAGTTCTGTAGCTGCATAAAAAATGGATCAGTCAATGTGTTGACATGTGCTTATTACGTGCTTTATTATGTTCACCCACTATCACTTGGGCAAAGATTCATATTTTAAGGGACTGAGTGTACATGATATCCTGTTTTTCCTTTCATCTTCTGACAACTGTCCTGTGCCATATAATTGAATGTCTTATCTTGAAGGCAGGTATTCTCCATCTTCGGAGGCAATCTTTCATCAGTACAACTTACTGGGTGCCCATTTATGCAGCTTGTTCTACTGAAGTTTAATGGGCAGGAGTTCATTCCCCTACCTTTATGGCAAACAGAGCCAAGTGACCATGACCCTGTTTATTCCAGTCAGTCCTGTTACTTGAGTGCGTGACATAAATATGTGGTTTTTTTTTTAAAGGAGATGCCAAGATTTAAAATGGATTCTCTGTGATAACTGTATCACATAATTTATTCACAGTGATTGTTAAAATTTGCTTCATTCAAAGGATAGACAGTTTTGTGATTTTTCTTTTCAGGTTATTCTGTTTTTCTTAGATATTCATGCTACAGTTTATGTTTAAAACTGTAAAGACTCATTGCCTTAGAACTGCAAAATTCTTTCAGCAGCAGCATTGAGCTATTGTATTAAATTTAACATGTGTGTGTCCACTATGACAAGTAATATTGAATGTGGAAACTTGTAGAAGTAAGTCACAGACACACCTGTGTGACTAGAAAGCAGGCTCAGAGTGAGTAGAGAATATCATGGGAAGTTCATTTCCATAAATGAGAGCTTTTCTAGAATCTAGAGTGGGCAGGCACAAAAAAAGAAAAACATAGAATATATGTACTGGTTCTGTAAGTAATTTATCAAAATGAAGGAACCAAGTAAATGAAAGTGAAAGATGTCATAGTTGCTGTAGTGCAAGGAGTAAAATAATGGTTTTCAGACACTGGGTGATATTTCTGCATCATTTTACATTTCAGTTCTTACAAGAACACTTGCATTTCAGCATGAAAACTGTTCTTTTTTTTGTGTCAGTGTTGATGGTACATTTGTAATTCATCTTTAAAGAATTTTGCTTGCCTTTTTTTGGTATGTATATGAATGAGTTTGAAGCTATATAAAAATGTTGCTGTTATAAATAGTTTTGACTATAGCAAACAGCTCTTTTTTTGTGTGTGTATATGAATGAGTTTGAAACTATGTGTGTTGTTGCTGTTATAAATAGTTTTGACTATAGCAAACAGCTCTTATTTTGTGTGTGTATATGAATGAGTTTGAAACTATGTGTGTTGTTGCTGTTATAAATAGTTTTGACTATAGCAAACAGCTCTTATTTTGTGTGTGTATATGAATGAGTTTGAAACTATGTGCGTTGTTGCTGTTATAAATAGTTTTGACTATAGCAAACAGCTCTTTTTTTTTCCACAGCAGAGTGGTCATACAAATGCTGGGCCATCAGGAGCTCAGCAAGACGAATTCATTGTTAGAATTCCTAGGTAGGATATTTCCTTTCTTCTAATTAGCTTTATAATTAATGTCTTATGTAGGCAAATACCCGTGTGGTACCCGGGATCTGCAAAGAATAGGACCACTGTACCCTACCATGCATGATCGTAAAAGGCGACTAAGGAGGGTTCAGCATAGGGCCAGCAACCCTATCTGATTAAAAACTATCAGACTGCTACAGAAACAGAAGCAAGGGAAAAAGCAAATGCAGGTGGAAGGAGAAATGCGTATCAGGAAACTGAGCCCATGAAGGTTGTGGATGAAAGCCAGCCACTGGAAGTCCCCAGCCCGACTGCAGACCTCCTGGAACCTAAACAAAAGATGCAAATAGGCAGCTGGAATGTAAGAACACTAAACCAGACTGGAAAACTAGCACAAACCATCAAGGAAATGCACAGATACAAACTAGACATACTAGGAATACAAGAAGCAAGATGGACAGGACAAGGCAGAAGGAAATTAACAACACAGCACACAGAAGATACAATAATATGGTCAGGTAAAGAAGATCTTCATGAAGGAGGAGTAGCATTGATTATAACAAAAGAAGCATCAAGAGCATTGCTGAAATGGACCCCAATAAATGAGAGATTATTATATGCACGGTTCAACTCAAGATTCACGAAGCTGTCTATTATAGTTTGTTATGCACCAACAGAAGCAGCTGAAGAGGAATTAAAAGAAGATTTTTACAACAGCCTCCAAGCCACAGTAGAAACAATACCCAAGCATGATATGCTACTCATCTTGGGTGACTTCAATGCAAAAGTAGGTGAAGGAAATGAAGATAGAAGAAGAATCATGGGAAGAGAAGGAATCGGAGAAATAAATGAAAATGGAGAAAGACTGTGCAGTTTCTGTGAAGAAAACATGATGACCATCGGAGGGACAATTTTCCAACACAAAAACATCCATAAGGTGACTTGGAGGTCACCAGATAAAACCACAGAAAACCAAATCGATCACATACTAATAAACAACAAGTGGAAACGGTCACTACAAGATGTGCGAGCAAGGAAAGGAGCAGATATAGGAAGTGATCACAACCTTCTGGTAGCAAAAATAAAACTAAAATTAAGGAAAGCCAGAATCGGAGAACACAGAAAGATACATTTTGATACAAGAAAACTGATAGACCAGCAAACAAGAAATGAATTCTCAATAATACTTAAGAACCGCTTCAGTGTCCTACAAGACGAAGCAGAAATGTCCATATTAGAGTTCAATAAAACACTACAGGAAACAGCAAAAGAGGTGCTGGGATATCGGAAAAGGAGAAAAGAGGAATGGATAAGTGAGACCACATGGGAAAAGATAGAGCAAAGAAAAGAAATCAAGAAAAAATTACTGAACACCAAATCACAACGGCTTAAAGAACGAGTTTTAAGTAATTATGCACAAAAAGACAAAGAAGTGAAGGAATCCGTCAAGATAAACGTCAGTATTATGACAACTTAGCAGAGACAGCAGAGAAAGCAGCATATACAAATGACATGAAAACCATATATAAAATCACAAAGCAGATGACAGGTAACTTCAATACAAGATGTGAAAGTGCAGTAAGAACACAAAATGGACAACTGGTCAGTGGAGAAAGAGAAAAAATTGAAAGATGGAGGGAACACTTTAACACCCTACTAAACAGAACACAAGCAGCACAAGCAATAGATATACCTGAAGCAAAAGCAGAACTAAACATCAATACAGGACCAATAACAATAAATGAAGTAAAAGAGGCGATAAAGATGCTAAAATCAGACAGGGCACCAGGTGAAGATGAAGTGACTGCTGAGATGTTGAAAGCAGAAGAAACAGAAACACCAAAACAACTTTGCCGGATATTACAACAAATTTGGGATTTAGAAAAAGCCCCAGAGGAGTGGAAAACTGGTCTTATAGTAAAACTACCAAAGAAGGGTGACCTCAGAGATTGCGGGAACTGGAGAGGCATTACCCTACTGCCACTCACTAGTAAAGTATTTTGCAGAATAATCATCAACAGAATTGTACCAACACTTGAGGAAAAACTTCGGAAAGAGCAGGCAGGATTTAGGAAAGGAAGATCATGCATAGACCATATATTTGTACTTAGACAAATATTAGAACAGGCAAATGATGGCATAGCACAACATATGCATTATTCATAGATTTTGAGAAAGCCTTTGACAGTGTCAACAGAGATGCACTGTGGAAAATCCTAAGATGGCATGGCCTCCCCCATAAAATAGTTAATGTAATCAAAGCCCTATACGAGGGTTTTCAGTGCAAAGTTATCTGTGGAGAACATACCTCCAGCAGCTTTAGGGTACAAACAGGAGTGAAACAGGGATGTGTACTATCACCAACATTATTTATCTTGGCAGTAGACTGGTTAATGAAGGAGGCAACATCAGACAAACGCAGAGGATTACAATGGACCCTTAACACAGTGCTGGAGGACCTTGACTTTGCGGACGACATTTGTCTATTATCAAGCAGTCACAAAGATATGCAAGATAAAATAAACAAGTTAACCCAGAATGCAAACAACATAGGACTAAAGATCAACGTAGGAAAGACAAAGTTAATGAAGCAAAATGTGAACAACAGAAATGTACTCAGAGTAGATAACAAGTTAGTGGAGGAGGTCAACGAATTTGTATACCTTGGCAGCAGAGTAGTAGAAAATGGAGACAGCACAGAGGACATCAACAGCAGACTTACTAGAGCAAACCAGGCTTTTGCAATGCTACAGAATATATGGAAATCAAATAAACTAAACATAAATATGAAAATCAGGATATTTAAGAGTAATGTTCTAAGTGTACTACTCTATGGAAGTGAATGCTGGAAAATCACCAAAACCTTAGAAAACAAGTTGAATTCTTTCCAGACTAAATGTTTACGTAGAATTAAAAAAATATTTTGGCCAAACACCATAAGAAATAACATCTTATTGGCAGAAATGCAGATGAAACCACTGACAACAATTATTGAGGAAAGACGCTGGCGATGGTTGGGACATGTGCTCCGAATGACTGACAACTCACTACCAAAAATAGCACTAAGATGGACACCACAGGGGAGCAGAAGTAAGGGTAGACCAAAAGAGACATGGAGAAGAACAACAGAAAGGATGTTGAGCAATAGAGGGCTCACCTGGGCAAGAGCAGAAAAAAAGGCGAAAGACAGGCATTTGTGGAAAACCCTTGCGGAAGCCCCATGTGCCCTGGGCACTTAAGGTTCAGAGAGAGAGAGAGATGTAGGCAAAGAACTTAGATGTTAGAGCAAGAAAAACTGCAGTCAAGAGCTAAGTTCATACAAGCAGGTGCCTGTCTACATGAGGATGACACATAAGCCACTGAGCCATGAAACATCTTTCCTTTATTTTTTTAGTTCATGATGTTTCCACTCTTTGTTACTGTAAATCTTCAAGAGAAATTTGAGATGACTTTTGTATGTAGCTCCATTTTGTGTCTTTTAACAGAACAGATAAAGTGGAGACATTTGTGTTCATCACTATGCCAGAGAGTATCTCACGGCACAGGGAAATAAACCGCAACCACCACCACTGTCTTGTATCTGTCAGTTTTATAGTTCTTCTTCTTCAAACTTCCTGGAACTGTGAGCTGGTGTTCTTTGTAGCTGATGCATGAAGATGTTGGGAGCGGGTTATAGCAGATAGTTCTTCAGTCCCGGAGTGCAGTTAAAAAACAGGGGATGTGCAATACATCTTTAACAGACCTTCCACCATGGGGACTAATGTGATCCCTGCTAGGCCTGTTTCTGAGGGTACCAACAGAGTGGTGGTGGACATGGTCTTGGTCAACTATGGTTTGTCAGCCCTGATACCGGCATGTCAGCTATGGGTCGCTGATTGTCAAAATGGACCGTGTCTTTGCCACCATTTTATAGTTACAAATGTTAATTCTCTTACTTCTTATCTTTCTTGAGTGGGGGCAAAGATGCTGTCCGATGAGGCAATCAGCGATCCATAACTGACATGCTAGCGTCAGGGTTAGCGAACCATAGCTGACCAAGACCCTGTCCCACCTCTCCGTGGTAGCCCCAGTAACAGTCCTATCCTGGCTAACGGGGCAGGGATCGCCATAGTCCCCACGGTGGTGGAGTCTGCTAAAGAAGCGCTGCATACCCCCTGCTTTTTAGCTCCACTCTGGGTCTGAAAAAATAGCTGTCATAACCCGCTCCCACGCTGATACGATGCTGTGCCCTAACACCTCTACAGCATCGGCTGCAAAGAATGCAAAGTGTATTGCACATCCCCTATTTTTTAACTGCACTCGCAGTTACAGGGAGATTGTACAACCAATCACTTTTCTTGAGTTTGCTTCTTGGACCATCAGCAACAGCTAGTTTATGTTGAAGGACCTGTAATACACTGTCTAGAAAGTTACATTTTGATAACATTGCCATCTTCTTCACAGTCAGTTTTGCTCCCAAGTACATAATTTTATGCTAGGAAATTTTTTTTAAAAATGTACTTATTTTTTTACCATTTGTTGTGCTTTCATTTAGTATCAACTGTGTGCTCTTTTTTTCATGTATACATGAACAAATAGTTCTGTTATCTTTTGTCATATGTTTGTTCTGTCACATTTATCATGTATTGCTTGGTCTTTTTAGCATATACTGTTATGTTTTTTTTTATCCGATCCCCTGCTTTTGTAGCTTCAATCAGGGACTGAAAAAATAGCTGCCATAACCTGCCTCCAAACTGGCATGCTGCCGTGCCTCAACAACTTCATAGCATCAACTGCAAAAACACTATCTTGGAGTTCCAGGGAGATAGAGGACAAGACATCATATAGTCTAATAATATTTGTTCTTTTATCATGTACTTCTAGGTCTTTTATCATTTACTGTTAGATCTTTTATCTTTTGTCATGCACTATTTATTCTGTTTTTTTTTTTTTTTGTTTCTGTCACACATACAGGGACAGTCGGAGAAAATTCACAATGATGAAATTTGGATCGGGAGCTTCTGTAGATTTTTCAAAACTTGGTGATGTAAGTACTGAAAAGTTGTTTTTTTCCTCTTTGTGTGAAAAACAAACTAAAACTGGCATATCCTGAGAGGAAGAAATGGACTTTACATATGTATTGGGTGTCAGGTTGGTATTGGGTGTCAGGTTGGTTGACTTTCTGTTCTTGTGGTCAGCCTGTAACAGATTTTTTTTACCTTGAACTTTCTAATTATTATCATATTCTCTAATTTTTGTCTTCTCCTGACATGTCCAAAGAACTTTGACCGTCTATTTTGTTTATTGTTTTAATTTAATTATTGAAGTTCTCCAACATCCCAGAGACCTTCATTTATTTTTCTGGCAGCAAGGGGGTGAAGACAATGTTCACTTTAGCAGTCAGTGACCCGTAGCTGATATGCTAGTGTCAGGGTTGGCGAACCATAGCTGACATGGTAGTGTCAGGGTTGGCGAACCATAGCTGACATGCTGGTGTCAGGGTTGGGGAACCATAGCTGACATGCTAGTGTTGGGGTTGGTGAACCATAGCTGACATGCTAGTGTTGGGGTTATCGAACCATAGCTGACATGCTAGTGTTGGGGTTATCGTATCGAACCATAGCTGACATGCTAGTGTTGGGGTTATCGAACCATAGCTGACATGCTAGTGTTGGGGTTGGTGAACCATAGCTTACATGCTAGTGTTGGGGTTATCGAACCATAGCTGACATGCTAGTGTTGGGGTTGGTGAACCATAGCTGACATGGTAGTGTCGGGGTTGGTGAACCATATCTGACATGCTGGTGTTGGGGTTGGCAAACCATAGCTGACATGCTAGTGTTGGGGTTGGCGAACCATATCTCACATGCTAATGTTGGGGTTGGTGAACCATAGCTGACATGCTAGTGTCGGGGTTGATGAACCATAGCTGACATGCTAATGTTGGGGTTGGTGAACCATAGCTGACATGCTAGTGTCGGGGTTGATGAACCATAGCTGACCAAGACCTTGTCCTACTACTCTGTTGGTATCCCCAGTCACAGGTCTAGCTTGGCTGATGGGGAAGGGATTATCATGGTCCTCATGGCAGGGTAGTCTGCTAAAGAAGTAATGCACACCCCAGCTTCACTCAGTGATTGACAAATTAGCTGCTGTAATCTGAGGAGACAGAACTACAAAAATAAGATTTTTAAGGGCATGCATCTTTCCCATCGCAACATATGCTTGTGTGACCTGGACACTTAACAAAACAGCTGAGAAACACATAAATGCCTTTGAAGGTAAATGCTACAGAAGAGTTCTTCAAATATCGTGGACACAAAAAAGAACAAATATATCCATACTACAAGAACTAAATACTGAAGAAGGCTGGCTAGTAAAGAGGATTAAAGAGAGAAAAGTTAAATATTTTGGACACATTAAACGTCATGATAATCTAGAGAAGAGCGTCTTGGAAGGACACATAATGGGAAAAAGAAAGAGAGGAAGACCAAGGCGAAGATGGCTGCAAGACATTGTTGAGGATCTGCAAATGGATGCATCAGCAGCAGGCCATCTTGCTCACAACCGAGAGGCTTACAGGAGTACTGTTTGAGAGGCAAAGTTCCACAAGGGACAAGCAAATAAATGAATGAATGAATGAAAACCTGTTCTAGTCTGATATGATGCTGTGCTTCAATGTCTTCACAGCAGTGACAGCAAAGAACATCAGGCTCACAGTTCCAGAGAGATAGAAGAGGAAGATTTTTCTGGTAGTGAAGGGTTTATTTTGCATATTGATTTAAAATACACATTTCCCTTGCTTTGAAGTTATAGGTCGTCGTCTGTTTATTAAGTGACAAGTTTTATATGCATAAACTAATGTTGACTCCTTATAGCGCTATAATATGTGTTTTATCATTTCTAAGGGCATTCTCTATATTGAATCTGTGTAGCACTATAATGATCATTTTATCACTCTTTAAGGACATTTTCTGTTTTGGCTCTGTATAGCATTAAACTCATCATATGACTCTTAGGGCCATTCTCTACATTGGCTCCAAATAGCAATGTAATACTCATTTTATCACTCTTAGGGCCATTCTCTATATTGGCTCCAAATAACAGTGTAATACTCATTTTATCACTCTTAGGGCCATTCTCTGTATTGGCTCCAAATAGCAATGTAATACTCATTTTATCACTCTTAGGACCATTCTCCATATTGGCTGTATATAGCACTGCAGTACTCATTTTATGTCATTTAAGGGCATTCTCTTATTTGTGAGTATTTTATTCATGTACCAAAAACAGCTTCTTCCTTTTGTTTTTTTTCACTGCCAACATTTTAATGTTAAAGTAATTACAATTCAACAGCAGCCTGTGAAGATTGAAAGAGAAAACAACCTGAGAGAATACAAGACAGCAAATGACCTTGACCAACATCCAAAATTTGGGGCTGGTAGTGAGTATGGCAGGGACCAGAAGGAAGAGTCCCGTCGCAAAAAATACGGTATCATGTTGAAGAAGTACAACCCCAATGACCAGCCTTGGCTCCTGAAGGTTGGCTCTGGCAAACAAACGAAGAGGCAAGTTTTTTTGTTTCTCAAAATAGCTTAATGTGATATACCAAAAGCACACGGAACACAGAAGAAGAAGAAAATTAATATCTGGTTCACAGTAATTAGTATATAAGTATGTAACTATACATGGAGCCACCTAACATTCTCCTCTTCCACAATCTCTCCCCACCCACTCCCTTCTCACATGTTACACATAGTTCAGAACCTCCTCACAGCTACAACCCATCTACTCTAACTATAATCACATATATCACCTTCTCTCGGCTAGGTTACCATTGTATCACTCACTCTCCCCACTTACCACCCTCAATTAACGACCCACCTATCCACACGTCCCAAGTCTCCATTTAATTACTCTCTACACTCCACCATGCACATTTCTGACACACAGGGTTGGACAAGCCACAGCTCAAGTTACAGCTAAGTGCTCTATTCATTTTATTTCATTTAATTAATTAATTTTTTTAACACAGCATTCATGTGATTCTATACTTTCTCTCTCTATTTCTTTGTCCTGTGTGTTTTTGTTTGATTAAGGCTCACGCCGAAACATCACAGCTGTGTATTTGTTAAGTAATAAAGCTGCTCCTACTTTTTTTCCTAATTTATACATTTTAATATCTGGCTCAGTTTAATTTGTTGACTGCTGTTCTTGTATTGCAGATCTCGAATCACAGATATGAAAGTCTGCATTGACTTTCTTCAGTTTTTGAAATGAACCTAAGAGCGTGTATATTGTAACTTTCATCATCATAATAAGTCATAGTGCTGTGATTTATTAGTTAATTAATCTTATCTTCCTTTGTCTTCAACCAAGATTAATTTTAATATGGGCTCGGCTAAAGAAGATCTTATCAGTTGGAGTGGCTGTCACCTAAAAAAAAAAGAGACTGATTGAAAAGAAGAGGTTGAAAAGTAGGACAGAATAAAGCAGAGGTTTATATATATATATATATATATATATATATATATGCTGTCCAAAAAAAGAAACGTGTAACTACTGATGACCCAATTTTAGCCGTAAATTTGATATTCTATAGCTTTTTAAATTGAGTGAATAAAATTTTCAAATTTCACACAATAATACCTAAGGGTTCAAACACTCACTTGACAGTTTCTTGCATCTGTGTGATGAGAATTTGTTAGTCCCAGGGGTTCTCAAGTTAGTATGGTGTATGGCCTCCTCTTGCATCAATCAGTGTCTGGCATCTCCTGGGCATAGATGCGATCAGATGTCTGATGTGCACCTGTGGGATGGCTGCCCACTCTTCCTGGAGTGCCTGCCACAGATCACGACAGTTGGCTGGAGAAACGTTTCGGCGACAAACACTTCTTTGCAGCTCATCCCATAGGTGCTTGATCGGATTCGTGTCTGGAGACAGGGATGGCCAGGGAAGGGTGAGAATGTTGTTGGCAGTCAGGAACTGTGTGGTGAACCTTGCAGAATGGGATCTGGCGTTGTCCTGTTGAAACACTGACCTTTGCACAGCCAGGAATGGAAGGACATGGGGTCAAAGAATTTCACTGATGTATCGTTGCGCATTCAGGGCTCCTTCAGTCTGCACCAATGAGCCCCTTCTGTTGAAATTGATCATTTCCCATACCATTACACCTCCACCACTGTGCGGCGGAGCTTCATCAACGGAATTTTGGGCAAACATTCATTTGGTCTACGGTACACCCTTCTCCACATATCATGGCGGTGCAACAGAAAGGAAGATTTGCCACTAAACCAGACACATCTCCATTCATTGTCAGTTGTCCAGGGCCGATGCTGGTTGGCCCAAACAAGTCGATTTTGGCGATGGCGTCTTGTTAAGACAGGACCTCGGTGAGGTCATCATGCCACCAATCCAGCTTCATGCAGTCTATTCCCAACAGTTTTATCAGACACATGACATCCTGCAAGCAATGACTGGGCACTTGAGGAAGCTGTTGTAAACCTGTTTCTCAGAATAAAGCGATCATCAGCTGCTGTTGTCACCCTGGGTCATCCATTGCGGTGCCAGTGGCTTGGAAATGGTGTCAAAGTCAACTGATGGTGCTCTGCTGCACATTTGAATGCCTGGCAGCCTGACTTTGACTTTCGCTTGCTTGCAGGTGACCAATAGCAGTGTTTCTTAAATGTTGCGATACACGCGCCATAATTGTCTGCTTGAAAATTAACTGAATTTGTTTGTGTAACCTCATCCTTTTATAGGGTTTCATTTGCGTGGGAAGTAAGTTGTTCTCATCACAAAAATCACGACTTTTCCATAAACACAATGTGAGTTATGGTAAAAAAATGTGTGAATAGCAAGGGCAGCTACTGCATTCTGACTATACACGAGAATAGCAAAATTCATGTTAAATCATGGACCTGATATCTTGGTGACAATTTTTGGTTTGGTTTGAGATACCCGGTAAAAAAAATTGTTGTCATAACATATGAAAAAATGAAGCTTGTATAAGCTGTGCGTTTCTTTGTTTTTTTGAACAGTATATATACTTTTAAGAATTAAAGGCCACATCCAGAGATTATAACTTTAGTTTTATGTGGCTATTTCCCATTTTCAGCGTTAAGTAAAATAATAACTTCAGTTACATATAACAGTCAGTTGACAGGCTATTTCCCATTCCCAGGTATAAAGGTCTGAGAGAGGGAACTATTTCAGAGAACACATCTTACTACATTTTCACTAAAGCAGCAGATGGCGCTTTTGAGGCCTTCCCAGTGGAAGAGTGGTATAACTTCAGCCCAGTCATTAAATACAAGTACCTTAATTCAGAGGAAGCTGAGGAAGAGTACAGCAGGTATTAGAGTTATGTGGGATGTGCATGTGGAAACTCTGCACATGATAAGAATAGTGCAGATATAGTTTGCGAGAAAGTATAGAAGAATATAATTAGTGATCACGTTAACTGACGATTACCAGTAAGTTACAGTTTAAAAAGTAGAAAAACCAGAACCTTATGAGGTCATCGGTTACCATAACTGGTTTATGTTAATAAAACCCAACAAAAAAGCAACCAGCAAAATTGGTTGGAGATAATCCAGCCATCAGACAGATGATGCTCAGTCTGCACAGAGGAGAATCAGGCAGTCTTGACTTCGGTTCGGCATGTCAACATTTTGTCAAGATTAAATCTCGCCACAAATAAAGTAAGACAAAATTTCACACTAAGATTTACTTTCCTCTGATGTTTGTAAAGTGAGTTCAATTTTACATTAAAAAAAAACATCAAGTACCAAGTATTGTACTGAAAAAACCGGTATTTCCAAAAGTACTTCACAAAAGGTGAAAGACAGGTACGGTTGTACCAGTTTCAGAAAATCCTAGCGTGATCGTGAGGACTGATATAATTTTTGATTTGATCAGTATCACTGCACCCTTGACAAGCCAGTGGGTGCTGATATCTGTTATTAGCATATCTGTCAGTGTATCATGAGTTTCTTCCACATGAAAAGTGAATGATATCTATTATTAGCATATCTCTCAGTGAATCATGAGTTTCTTCCACATGAAAAGTGATTGGAAGTAGATATTGTTAGTGCTGAAAGTTTTGTAGCCAGACACTTTAGATGAGAGAGAGAGAGAAAATCAATATGAGGATCACTGTGTCTGAGATATTATCAGCTCAGAAAGGGTTAAGAGAAACTTCACATCAATGCCAGAGGAAGACCTTAACAACTTTATCAGTTTTGTTAAAGAATACAATCCTGTCATTTCTTTCACCTCCCATATCTCTGCTACTTCCGCTAACTTTCTTGACATTGCCGTCACTATCGGCCCTTCCGGGCTTACTACTTCTATCCACTATAAACCTACAGACTCTCACAGCTACCTCCTGTACTCTTCCTCCCATCCCAGATCGTGTAAGGACTCTATTCCTTTTTCCCAGCTTCTTAGGTTGCGACGTTTGTGTAAGGAGGATTTGGATTTCCAGGATCAAGGCCACAAATTACTAGATTTCTTCCGTCAACGCGGCTATCCAGACCACGTTCTCTCGTCATCTTGGAACCGCATTAGCCACATATCGCGGCAACAAGCCCTCACCCCTAAACCACACTGTAGCTCGGACAGGGTGAAACTAGTACTCACGTACCACCCCCATAGCTTGGCAGTTGAAAACATACTGTTTCGCCATCTCCACCTCCTCCAGACCGAGCCTGAGACATGTGAACTTTTTGGGGAACCCCCATTGGTGGCTTACAGACGTGACAAAAACCTCAGGGACCTTTTAATTCGTAGTCATCTTAAGACAGATGACACTTTTTATGGTACCAGACGTTGTGGACGCCGTAGATGCAACACTTGTCCGTTTGTTGTCGAGGCCAGCCAGATCTCTTTCCCTAAATCCACGTTATCAGTACAGGACGGTTTCACCTGCACTTCACGAAATGTCATTTATGTTATCATGTGCAAACGTTGCGGTTTGAAGTACATAGGGGAAACTGGCTTACGGTTAGGAGATCGATTTCGCCAGCATCTCAATGATATTTCTAAGAGGGCCTGGACACCTGTGGCTAAACATTTTTGCCTTGGTAACCACAGGGGCAAACAGGACATTTCGGTTAGTGCGATCCGCTCTTGTTCCGCAGATGTACGATCTTGGAGGGTCCTAGAACAGCGCCTTATTTTCCAGACTGGCTGTCTCCACCCAGCTGGAATTAACAATGTTTTCAGCTTTCTGTAACTTCTTTATTTTTCCACTGGCCTTTTTTATACTCTACTTTCTTTCTCTATGCTACCCCTCCCTACCACCATCCTATTTCCTTCTCTGCCAACATATTGGTCTTGTCCCATTCACCAGTTTTACATTTCCTCCCTGTAGGTGTTTAAGTTCTTCATTCATTATCTCTCGTGTCCTGTTTTCTCTCCCCTTTCCCCACCCCACCCCCTACACCTCTAGCGGCTATCATGTTTCTATTGCCTTCCCCCAACCCCTTTCTCCCACTTGTTCTCCTCCTCTCTCCGCTTCTTCGCTATGATTGGCTATATCGGGAATCTTTTGTCTGTAGGCAACGGTTTTTTTTGTCCTCCTCCTCCTTCTTCCACACACATTTCCGCTTTACTGAGAGCAAGACGCTTCAGATAAGTTATATATGTTTGTATTTTGTTTTTGCATGTATCCTCGAATAAGGCTCACGCCGAAATATCGGATGTTGTATGTTTTTCATTTATACATTCTCATACTTTATATTCGTTTTTTTCTCACCTTGCTCACTTCCTCCCTCACTTTGTAAAACTGCACCATACACCTCTATCTACCTTATTTATATTAACCAGTTTTACTGCAGTCGCCATCCCTTTTAAGAGAAACTTGTGCTCATGCAGAAGAAGGATTTCCATACCTGGGAAGGAGGGGAAGACCTTCAAACATACAGTGAAAAGGATGCATTGGGCGAAAAAAGACTGAGAGCTGTTTATATAGTCTTTTGATTAATTACTCTTAGTGATGAGCTCTGTATTTATTTCAAAAACTTCTTCTATCGTCTTTGTTGTTCACTCAGACATCAGCTCCAATCTCTCTCACAAATGCAGCAGATTATCTTAGGTTTTCAGTGTCGCTGTAGATATTCTCCTGTAGGAGGCTGGAGTCCAGCCAGGTTCTTTGCCTGAGTGGATTGTGTACCTGGTGACTCTGGAGGATGTGATGTGCTGTCTCTTTGCCGCAGGCATGTAAATCTGTTGGGCTAATTTTCAGCTTCTGAAATAATGTCTCATATATACACGGACGGATCAGCTACAAATGTCGCAGAAAATGGAAGTGGAGGCATATCTATAAAGCTAAAACAAGAACAAACAATATGGATGGCTATACCAACAGGTGCCTACTCCAAAAACTACATAGCAGAGGCAGAAGCAATAAAAACTGCAGCAATGAAAATAATAGAACACAGAAACTAATACAAGCACTGAACACCAGAATGTTAAAGACATGGACAACCTGACAGAAGCCCTATCATTAGCAAGTGCAGCGTTCAGTAACACTGTCATACAGTGGATACCTGCCCACAGTAACATCCAAGAAAACGAAGAGACAGACTGGCTAAAGAGAGAGAGAAGAATTCAGCAAATTGATAGAAGCACAACATATGAACAAACAAAAAAAACAGACTAAAGCCATGTATAAAGACAAATGGATAAAACAACACCCCACAGAAAAAAACAGGTGATGACTACAAACTCTTGAGAAATGACCAAGTGATAATCTGAGAACAGGACACTGCAGGCTGAGACACCATCTATACCAGAAGCTGAAAGTTGGCATAAACAGACCTATGTGCCTGCAGCAAAGAACAACAGACACCACATCACATCCTTCAGAGTCACCAGCTACACAACATGCTCAGGCAAAGGACTTGGCCAGACCCCGATCCCCTACAAGAGAAGCTCTACGGTGATGCTGAAAACGACAGACAGTCACATTTGTGAGAGCTACTGAGCGAACGATGAAGAAGAAGAAGTAGTGTCTCAGCTGCAGTGTCCTTTACTTCCTAGGTTTCAAATTTTATTCATTTGTCTTTTGGTAGTATCAGACATAGTTAGAGGTCTTCAGTTCAGTCTCCTGCATATGTTGTTTAAACGTTGTGATTTCAGGAGAGACAAGACTCTGAACATGTTCAGTATAATGTTGAAGAAAAGAATGAAAAAAGATGATGACATGGGAGATGATAATGACCTTAAAACTGGGACTAAGGAAGGGAAGAAATCACAGAAGAAAAAGAAAGATCTTGTAAGTCTCTGGTTTCATCATCTTTTTTTTTTTTATAAGACTTGTATTCATCAGTTTGTGAGTAAATCAGTGGTGTAGGTGCCTGAGTGGTGAATAGGTTACCTTACATGATTTTTATAAATTCCAAGGATTTTCATAAAGGAAAAAAATGTTAAGCAAGTGACTTCCAAGAAAATTGTTCGTTACTAAGTTTATATTTTCCACAAAAAAAGTGACAAAACATTAATCTTCTTTGATCAGCTGTTTTAGTATATTTAGTATGCATGTTTATTGTTTCAGTTACAAAATGTCTGTTATGTCTGTAACAGAGTCTTCAAGTGAAAAGTCTCACCTTAAAGTCTAATAGACGCATATCTGCTGTGTTTGATAAATGTTCTCTTTTGCCTGCAGATATTAACAGACATGGATGAATGGAATGATATGAAAATGTCAGATGAAGAAGATGATGATGATGAGGATGATAATGAAGAGAGAAATGAAGAAGAAGGTATATTTTTAAATAGTATAATTTTCTTTGTGCCAGTACATGCATAGCATGCTGAAATAACTTTGTCAGCAGATTTTGTCCTTATAGGGAAGGCATGATTTCTTAACTAGATGGTCTGTCACAGTGTCACAACAGCCTGTCTCATGGAGTCCTGTATGGGGTAAAAAACATGATTTTGATGAGCTGTTGTTTTCTGGTCTCATAAAGTACCTTCTTCTCATTAAGACAATTTAAATCATTGTTTTCTTGATATCTTCATTCTTCCAGTTTCTTCATTTATGTAGAAATGTTTCCTCAGAACCTAGGTGTTGTCTAACTATATTTAGCATTCCTAATTTTGCATCTATCACTCATCAAAAAATAAAACAACTAAAGAAGCTGTAGAAAGAAACAGACAGAACTGCAAAAATAAGATTTTTAAGGGTGTGCATCTTTCCTGCCACAACATATGTCTGTGAGACCTGGACACTTAACAAAACAGCTGAGAAATACATAAATGTCTTTGAGTGTAAATGCTACAGAAGAGTTCTTAAAATATCGTGGACACAAAAAAGAACAAATATGTCCATACTACAAGAACTTAATATTGAAGAAAGTTGACTAGTAAGGAAGATTAAACATTAAATGATGTGATAATTTAGAGAAGACAGTATAGGAAGGGTACATAACGGGAATGCAGGAAACTCCCTATTGTAGAGAGCAGAACAACAACACAACTCCTTCAGATCATCAAAGGAAGTACCCCCCCCAGACAAGTGTTTCGGCCCTATTAAACCACCTCTGTGTCATGACTCCCAGAGGTCTTGTGAGTTGATGCTTTTTTCATCCCAGGATTGAGTTGACACTGTACTTTGAAGTGCGTCTTTAGCGATTTAGTTACGGAGGACTGGCATTGGTTGTGGCAAATGACATTTATGTTCTCAATGCTTGTTTCGCGTACTTCCACAGCCAGCATGAAGCCTTTTCTGCTGTTTCTTGTACAACAGGACCATAAAACTTTTGAGAAGCTCATCTGTCTCAGGAAAAAAAAAAAGAGCAGCTGTAGAGAATAATCAAAATGAAGAAATACCTTGTGAACATACGCTGTGCATGGAACATCCTGTGATTTAGTATGTCTAAACATACAGACGTATGGTTTTGTGGCAGTGGAGTAGAGACCACAGAACACTTATTCCCAGAGTGTCTAAGCTTAAGCAAACTTATAAAGTCAGACTAGTCCATATCTGTTCTATCTGCCAGCAAATCAGGGAGAGCATTGTGGATTTCATCTTGATGACCAGGGTCCCGATCTAGCACTTTGACACTGACTGTATGCAAACATCACATGATGTTAAATGCCAGGATGTAAATAAATGAGTTCAAATCAGTGAGAATATTAAATGTATTTTATAACACTTTAAATAAATCACTAATTACACTTGTAGAATTCATGTTTCCATGTTAGATCTTTGATCCAGTGGTAAAATATCCTGGTTTTTTGGACTTCTTCCAAAATATTTACTGATTTTCAAAATGTTCTACATTGCAGAGTACTGAGTTTTTAAAAATTAAATATCATTATTTTAAAGTTGAATCACTAAAATTGTGATTTCCTGTGACATGAATACTTTCAACACTTTCAGGTGGCAAAGCTAAAAAGAAAGCAAAGAACCCTGTGAGAAAGACAGTTAAAAATTCTAAGAAAAACTCTGATGATGAGGCAGTGGAAGAGAGTGATGAGGGAGATTATGATGACAGAGAAGTAAGAAATTTGCATGATAGCCCCAGTTACTGGGACTAGTGATTAACTTATATTTTTATTCTGCATTTACTTACTCTGAGCTTGGACTTATCTCCCAGTTTGTGGAGGTGAGTTGTGATTGGTTCCCTGTTAACTCTTTATTCACTAACAGCTGTTTTGTGCTATCCAGCCTGGTGTGTCTAATGATCAGGCAGATATTCTCCTAAACACTGATTGTCAGGTATCTTTTTTCTACATCTGAGTCTTCTAATGGGCACCAGTGGTCAGTCCTCACATCCTGTCAATGAGGAGAGAGATCATTGTCATCTAGCCTGCTTGTGACCCTATATTTTCTTGCATTTGGTTATTCTTTTTAATCTTAATGAACAGTCGGGATAGCACAGTCAGGATGAGCTGGCTATTTCTGCCCCTCCATTCTTTATGGTATTATGTGCAGATCCATATGTATACACATGTATCCAGGTGTCACATGGATATTTATCATCTAGAACACTAAGTGTTGCCGCCAGAGGCTAGAAAACAAAGTTTTGGCCAGGCCAGCCACACTGTCTTCATGGCAGTCCGAGCAAGACCACAGTCTACCCTAGCAAGGAAAGGTACTGAAGTTGGAGTTACCCAGCCAAAAGGAGCATCTCAAAAATCAGGGTAACACGCATTATTGCTAATGAAATGTTATTAATTGTGAAAACTGAAGGATTTTCAGTCATTGTCAAATATATAATTGTTCATTCAGCAGTAAATCAGATTTGGGTCCACATACATGAGACTAACTTAAATGCTGGCGTCTGTTTATCGCCTGATTTACTAACATTGTATGCTCTGTTGGTCCTTCCATTACAGGCAGACATTATTTGGTTTCAGAAACAGTGTTCTCTAACCCATGTGTATCAGGTCCTTAGTTGGATTGACTGGAGCTATAACCCATAGCCTTTTCATGAGAAGCTATTTCACTATGTGTATACTGCTTCTGTGCTTCAGCCTTATTTGTGTTCTGTTTAATCATCTAAATTTCAGGGAATATTCTTTCTGCATGTGTTAACTCTTTTCTTATCATAAGTCACTTTGATGGCAGTCAATCAGTCATTTGCATGTCTCTTGTGTAACTTTGCCTTCCTAACAGCTCTCCTGTAGGCCTCTCGGTTGTAAGCAAGATGCCCTGCTGCTGATGCATCCATTTGCAGATTATCAACGATGTCTTGCAGCCCTCTTTGCCTTTGTCTACCTCTCTTTCTTTTCCCAATTATGTACCCTTCCAAGACAGTCATCTGTAAATTATCATGACGTTTAATGTGTTCAAAATATTTAAGTCTTCTCTGTTTAATCCTCTTTACTAGCCAGCCTTCTTCAGTATTAAGTTCTTGTAGTATGGATATATTTGTTCTTTTTTTTGTGTCCTTGATATTTGAAGAACTCTTCTGTATCATTTACATTCAAAGGCATTTATGTGTTTCTCAACTGTTTTGTTAAGTGTCCGGGTCTCACAGACATATGTTGCAATGAGAAAGATGCATGCCCTTAAAAAATCTTATTTTTGTAGTTCTGTCTGTTCCTCTCCACAGCTTCTTTAGTTGTTTTACTTTGGTGGATTGTAAAATATTATCCAGCTTTTGGTGATATAGTAGATTCACAACTGCCAAATACAGTCGCTAAAACAACAAGGTATTAAAGACCTGTACAACCTGACAGAAGAGTAGAGCAGTCATACAATGGAAATCAGGCCACAATAACATCCAAGAGATTAAAGACCTGGACAACCTGACAGAAGACTAGAGCAGTCATACAATGGACATCAGGCCACAATAACATCCAAGAGATTAAAGACCTGGACAACCTGACAGAAGATTAAAGCAGTCATACAATGGACATCAGGCCACAATAACATCCAAGAGATTAAAGACCTGGACAACCTGACAGAAGACTAGAGCAGTCATACAGTGGACATCAGCCCACAATAACATCCAAGAGATTAAAGACCTGGACAACCTGACAGAAGACTAGAGCAGTCATACAGTGGACATCAGGCCACAGTAACATTCAAGGAAGTGAAAGGGCAAACAGACTGGCAAAAAAAGGGAGAAAGAATGCAACAGATCAATAAAAGCACAACATACAAACAAACACAAAAAAAACATACTAAAAGCCATGTATGAAGACAAATGGACAAAACAATACCCCCAGAGCAAAAAAGCAAATGATGAATACTATAAACTGTCAAGAAATGACCAAGTGATAATCTTCTGACTGAGAACAGGACACTGCAGGCTGAGACACCAGTTGGTCGAACAGACCTGTTTGCTGCTTGTAGCAAAGAGCAACAGACACCACATCACGTCCTCCAGAGTTGCCAGCTACACAACCCACTTGGGCAAAGGACCTGGCCAGACCCCAGCCCCCTACAGGAGAACCTGTACGTTGATGCTGAAAACTTGAGACAAACTGCTACATTTGTGAGAGTGATTGGTCTGAGCAATGGTGAAGACAAAATTAGCTATATATAGGCATCACATAATTTCGCAGTGAAAGCATAAGGGATATGTTTATTATAAAGTTGCTTATATGATCTTGGAATTTTTTGTTTGTTTGTTAGGTAATATAAAAGTTATTGTTATTTTTGTTGTTGTTTTCTCCGTGAAGGTGGACTACATGTCTGACTCTGGGAGTTCCAGCAGTTTATCAGGTCTTGAGGAGGAAGATGAGAAGGGAAAGAAATATGAAGAGAAGGGAGTGGATGAAGAGGCTGGTTTGAGAAATATTCTTGATTCTGGGGCAGAGGATGAAGAGGAGGAAGAGGGAGAAAAGGAAGAGAATGAAGATGAGCCAGAGGAAAAGGATGAAAAGAAGGATGAGAAAAAGAAAGGTTTGAATATGTACTCTAGGCTTCCTGTTTGTTTTTTTTTAATAACACTCCCTGTAAGTTCTACTTCTAGCCTTTCTCTACTCCCTGTAAGTTCTACTTCTAGCCTTTCTCTACTCCTTGTAAGTTCTACTTCTAGCCTTTCTCTACTCCCTGTAAGTTCTACTTCTAGCCTTTCTCTACTCCTTGTAAGTTCTACTTCTAGCCTTTCTCTACTCCCTGTAAGTTCTACTTCTAGCCTTTCTCTACTTCTTGTAAGTTCTACTTCTAGCCTTTCTCTACTTCTTGTAAGTTCTACTTCTAGCCTTTCTCTACTCCTTGTAAGTTCTACTTCTAGCCTTTCTCTACTCCTTGTAAGTTCTACTTCTAGCCTTTCTCTACTCCTTGTAAGTTCTACTTCTAGCCTTTCTCTACTCCCTGTAAGTTCTACTTCTAGCCTTTCTCTACTCCTTGTAAGTTCTACTTCTAGCCTTTCTCTACTCCCTGTAAGTTCTAGCCTTTCTCTACTCCTTGTAAGTTCTACTTCTAGCCTTTCTCTACTCCTTGTAAGTTCTACTTCTAGCCTTTCTCACCTCCCTGTAAGTTCTACTTCTAGCTTTCGTCTATGTTTTTTGTTATGTTTTTAGATTATGCTTGTATAGTTCTGTTTTTGCACTCTTAGACTTTTGTGAATGTTTTATTGTACTTTTAGACTAATTTTTATACCTTTAAGATTCCTTGTACATTTTTGCCTCTGTGCTAGAGCATAGAAATCCACAGTCAGTAAGTATCACTTCCTGCCTTTGTTTTTTGTTTTTTTTTAAATACACTATAACCACCTGTTTGCTTACATGTCTACCTCTTCTTTTTTTTTTCTGTCCTTTATCTGTTAAAACAAGAAAACATGCAACAGTTTATTAAAATTTATTTCACTGATGGTATACTTCTGTTATCCTGTGATAGGCTTTTGTTTTTGTTATATTGTGCCAGTGTACATTTCAGAAGTTATATTGTGCCAGTGTACATTTCAGAAGTTATGTTGTGCCACTGTACATTTCAGAAGTTATATTGTGCCACTGTACATTTCAGAAGTTATATTGTGCCGCTGTACATTTCAGAAGTTATATTGTGCCACTGTACATTTCAGAAGATGATGACAGTAGCAGTTCTAGTTCAGAGGATGATTCAGATATTGAAAAAGATGGCAAACTTGCTTCTGCATTGTTTTTACAGGTCAAAGAATCACTCTTTCCCATGTTTTTTGCACATTTTATTTATTATTCTGAAACTATAAACTTATCACACTTTATAGTTTATTTTTATTCTTGTAAATCTGTTGTTATTTAAACAAAAATAATATCCATAATCTTGATTGTAACATGAGTGTATTGTTTCATCATCATTGTCGGGTGTAATGTGAGTATTCATTTCTTCGTTATTTTTTTTTGTTTGTGCCAACAGTTTTTGTCTGATTTCTCAGATGTAGTATTTTCAGTTCAAAGATTTTCACGCTTTTTCCCCTGTGCCAGGTGGTAGGGTGTGTAGGTCTTTGTCAGTTGTTCTGTATATTTGTACAGGATGTCTGATGGAGAAGTTTGATGGTAGCAGGTGTTTTCAAAGACTTTTCTGTGCGCTACAGTCCAGTAGGTGTGTGGAGTTTCTTCTTCTGTGCTAGTAGGCTTAGGCTGTTATACTTTCCCATTTTTGTGTGCTTCTTGGTGTCTCTGTACAGATTTGTTCCATTTCTTTTTTTGCTTTTCTTTCACTAGCTTAGACACCTGCATGAAATTTTCTCATGTCAGACATAAATATCTAGTGGCTGTGAATTTCTCAAAATGCGCATGACGTATCCTTATCTTCTTCTTCCATGTTTGCCCTCAAAAGAGCACTGGTTGCATTTTGTCACAGTTTGCAACCAGTCTGTGATATCTGAACCTTTTGGCCTAGCACGCCTGTCTTTGTCTGGCTTATTTTAGTACTGGATTTGCCTTCATGTTTCGATCCCAATTCATTCAGCCGGACTATTTCTTTTGTCTGTTACAAAGGGCACAGCATGGATGGTGTTTATCAGTTAAAGTTCACTAGCCTGACACAACCAGTCAGCTGTGGCTTGTAGACCACTTACATCTTTACCAAGTACTACATCTTTGGTTCCCCACCTACCCCGGTAGTCTTCATCATTATTTCCCTTGATTTTTTTTGTACATCTATGTTCCTGTATATGTACCCTTAGACTTTATGAATATTTTGTTTTATTATACATGCTTTTGGTATAAATTAATTTTGTATTATGCAGGAATAAGTCATTGCCATATGACAGATCATTGTCCTCAGTTTAAACCTGTTATTCAAATTGTACAATTAAAGTCTTCATCAAGACATCAGCATGTAGTATTCCTTAGAAGAAAATCACCATTTACTATACGTTATTCTACATTATTCCTCATGTCGTACACTTGCTTTTCCTGCCTGGTGACCTGGTTTCTGTTTCCGCTCACCATGGTGGCGGTCAGATCGCGGCTTACAGGGTTCACCAAGCCTCAAGAAGAAAAGTGGTTACCACAGTTAATACTCTGGGAAGGAAAAGGAATGTTGCCCTTCATGCTGACAGCAACACTTATGGTTTAATCATGTGATGATGTTGATTCACAGTGACTACCTTCACCTACCTCATGTCGTAGCATATACTTAAAGCATCTCTACCATTTGCTGCAACAGGTCATGCAGCCCACCACAGCCAGATCATCTGCACTTAACATCTTATCTATTGCTACATTTAAGAAGTCATTCTTTGTGTCAATAGTTCTGAAGTCATCTGAAGCAAATTTATCTTTAGCCATGATTCACAATGTCAGAATTATATTATTTTGAATGTCAGCATTTTGAGAAGTTTGAAACTTTCCGAGTTGTGCTCTTGGTCGCAAGTGAGAGGAGAAAAAAAGAACTTCTTTCTACAACCTTTTTTCATCTTTCTGAACAGAAGGAAAAAAGAGACAAGAAGGAGAAGAAAGACAAATCGGATGAGTTGCCTCTTGACTCAGCTCACAGGCCTGAAAATAGTTCCTCAACACCAGACAAATCAAAAGACAGAGGTTTGTTGCCTGTCATATTTTTTTTTTTTTTTACTTTGCACTTACAGATGGGAAAGCCCATGTAGAAATGCATACAGATGCTTGAAAGTACAGTAGCCAGAAAGCAGTGCTTAGTAACAAATCAGTATAAGATTAGTGCACAGAGAATGATGTAACAAATTCGTTTACAAGTTTGGTGCTTTCATCATATACATCTCATTAGTTGAAAATGAAGCTGTGCTAGCAGCAGTGGAATGACTAGTTGCTCATGTTGTGATTAACGGTGTTATTGTAATAGATTCACAGAGTATGCTTTGTAAGATTGAGAAGAAATTTCTTGGAAAAATGGGTTCATCTTTTAAGCCGGTCAGCTGTGACAAGCCTAACGTAGTTTTACTGTCCAGGCCATGTGGGAGTACATGGCAATGATGTGGTGGATAGACTTGCTGGACAGGCTAAAATAAATGGCAGGCTGACAATGGACGACGGGGACATTGCTAAAATTGTATTGGAAAATGAAGAGCAGGAATGGAAGAACAACGTAGATATGAAGAGATTGGTGGAGCTCGAACAAATTAAAGGTGCTGGCAGGAAACTCGAACTGTGTGGCAGAAAACACATTGTAAACACCAACACCCGACAGGAACCTTTGGCAAACATACTCTTGGGTGGATGCAGCAGAGCATGTATAAGGTTGTCCCAAATACAGTGACGTCAGAGTCTGAATCTTGAACCTTGAAACTGTCAAATTTTACATGACTAGATTAATGTGATTAGAATCATTGTTGTGATTTGAGCCTTGAATTCATAATTTTGTTTATCTTTCATTATTCAGCACTGAAGAGAAAAGCAGAGAGGACACCAGATGGGAAGCAAGCACCACCTAAGAAACACAAGAGTGATGATGGGTAAATGTCTTAATGAAAAAAGTATCACTTTATTTTATGCATGTAAATTGCTTTTAAACACTAAGCCCTATCAGGCAACCAGAAACTTCCACTCATGGTGGAACAGAATATGTTTTATATTTCAGATTGTTTTTTTTACCAGATGAAGCTCCACATTCATAGGCACTCTCTTTTGCCTTAAGTTTATTTTGGTGAAGGCTAGCAAAGAAAACACAAAATGATAGAAGGCAAATGGAAATCATTGCCATTCTGTCATTTCTTAGTCAAATCATGCTCAGATAAAATAATAGTAAGAAATATATTAATGAGCTGATCATATGATGCAGTGAAAGAGAGGCATGTGAGCAAATATGAAATACCAAGGCTGCACACAAATGGTAGCTGGCACCTATTGGCAAGTCACAAATGAAAAAGGAAAATATTTAGCGTTGTTTGCTGTAATCTGTTGCTTATCTATCCCAAGATACTCGAGTTTTAGAGGTTAACTGAAATATGGCCCCTGTATCTGTAAGATTGAACTGATTCACAGAGTGAGCACGTTTTGCTAGAATAGTGTTATTTTCCTTCACTGCTTCATGTGTGTTTTTGTCTGCAGAGAGGGAATTACAGAAGATGCCATCAGACGTTATCTGATGAGGAAACCTATGACCACCAAAGATCTGCTGCAGAAGTTCAAGTCAAAGAAGCTGAACATGAGCAACGAAAAGATCACTCACGTCATTGCTCAACTGTTGAAGAAGATCAACCCGGAAAAGATGACAATAAACAAGAAACTGTATCTCTCTTTAAAGAAACCTGAATGATAATCAACAGAAAAAATGTCTCTCTTGACCACAAGCTTTTATTTTTTTGTGCAAGTGTGCAGAAGGTTCAAGGAAAGGTGTTTTAGTGAAATGAAGAGCTTTGTGACTGTGAGCAGCATGATAATAGTTTTCATATGAAGCAGAGGTAGACAGTTGCATGGTTTAGTTTTATAGAAAGAAGAGAAAAGGCAGCAGAAGAAAGTAGAACACATGGCAGTGAAACATCATGACTCAGTATTTCAGTAAAACTTGTTTGTCAAGGATGAGCAGATGAATAATAATAGATAAATAAGTAAGAAAACCGAATATCTGACAGAGATCTATATACCATGGTTGTTTGAATCAGACTTCATGTAAAGTGGCCATCTTAGATGGTCGTTTTTTGCAGAGAAAAAGTAGTGTTAGAACAAAGTAGATAAGATTAGCCTCAGTTATAGAGAAAGCACATGAGAGATAAAAAAAAATAGTATGAGAATGACTGTGAATTGAAACCCCATTCCCCAGTAGGATGAGCGGCTGCCTAGCTATAAGAGGACAGTTCATCCCTAAGAAACAGAACTGATACTTAGTGTTTGAACTCATGGTACCTGCAAGGGAAGTGAGGCTCCAACATAGAGAATCTTTCTCTAGAAATCAAGTGTTTGCAGCTGCCAGATTTGACACAAGCATACATATGGTCTCCTGCGCACTGGAAAATGTTAAGTAAACAGTTGTACACATAAGTAGTTCCTGAGAACCCAAGTGTCTTCGCAAGATGCAATGAGAGTTCTAGCCAAGTAGTGTAAGTAAGGACCCCTTGTTAAGAGAGACAAACATGACACCACTGTCAGCAGCGATTGGAAAGAAAAGGTTGCCATGGTCTGGCCACATTATGTGAATGATAGATGAATTCTTACCACAAACAGCTTTGATGTGGACATTATATGGTGGAAGAAGCATGGAACAACCCAGAGATGCACAGCAGAGAGAATGCTGGTAAACAAAGGGCTGACAGAAGTGAAAATCTCTTGCTGTCAGCTGCCCCATGTGTCTTGGGTACTGAAGGAACAAGAGAGAGAGAGAGAGTATGGTATTAGGTAGTTTTTAACAAATACTGTGTTTGAAACTCCTTGAACATCTACTATGTGGTTTATCTTCCATAGATACTGTTTCTTTAAACTTTGTAACAAGTCTGCTAACACAGTTTTGTGTTGTTTAGACTTAAATTTCAATTTCCTGCCAGTAGACTAACCTCGTTACTCAGCAATGTGGTTGTCAGAACTAAGAAAAATATAATCATTCCTGTGATGCAAGACTCATGGGACATTCTGTATAATATACAAAAAGTTGTCACTTGTTTATTCTCATTCAGAAAAGATGTTTCATTTCATTCTATTCGGTTTCATGTTTTTTGGTGTTTTTTTTTTTCCTTCAGAAAATTCCTGTATAGAAAACCATTAGCTTCTTTGTTTTTTGTTTTATGTTGCTCAGGGAAGTCATTCTGCAGGATACCAGTAAATAAGGCAGACATTTTGTGTGTGTTTTGTTCTATTTTTCTTTTTGTGTGTGTTATCAGTTATAGTTGAGCTTGGGGGGTGGGGAAGAAATGAACTGATTTTCTTCCTTTGCTAAAGGTGATAAGGAGAAAGTGAGATACTATCCAAGTTTGGTGGTTCATGCATGGATGGGTCAAGGGTAATTGGTTGAACAAGAAGCCTTGTTTACCATAGTTTGTAGTTTAACTTCCTTTTTGCATCTTTCTGTTTTTTTAAAATATCTACACTTGCAAAAAAAAAAAACATTACATTTTCCTTGATTTACAGCTTCTGTTTAGAAAATATCTGTGTAAAATTTTTTGTATTGTGTGTATATCTGGTCAAATGATATCAATATGTGGATGTTTTATATATATATATATATATATTTAAAAGAAAACATCTGGAAGTCCTCTTAGTACAGTACTAGAACCAAAATTAAACTGTACCAGAGCTGTGTGTTATCCATACTCCTCTGTGCAACAGAATGCTGGAGAACAAGTGAAAAGGAGCAAATTATCTTCATTCCACACAACCTGCCTGGTAAAGATTTTAAAAATATTTACTGGCCACAGTAATATAAATAATAGAGACCTACTTGCACAATGTAAATAAGAAGATATGCATGCCATAACAACAAACTCCCCCCCCCCCCAAATTGGAAATAGATTGGTTTCACTAGATTCCAGCAACATTGCTTAAACAGCCATGCAATAGAACACCCCCCCCCCCCACCCCCCCAAGGCTACCTGGTGGAGAACTATAAAGGCAAAAATGAGTAGCATGCGACAGACTGAGAGAATTTGTTGCTGCCCTGCAAGATGCCACTGGGTGTACTGGGCAGTGATTGATTAGCTGATCGCAGACCAAGGACATGGATGGATGGAAATATTTAAAATCAAGCAAGCCAGATAAGAATGATAAAATCAAGCAAGCCAGATAAGAATGATAAAATCAAGCAAGCCAGATAAGAATGATAAAATCAAGCAAGCCAGATAAGAATGATAAAATCAAGCAATCCAGATAAGAATGATAAAATCAAGCAAGCCAGATAAGAATGATAAAATCAAGCAATCCAGATAAGAATGATAAAATCAAGCAAGCCAGATAAGGCTGATAAAAGCAAGCAAGCCAGATAAGGCTGATAAAATCAAGCAAGCCAGATAAGGCTGATAAAAGCCCCGATATTAATTTCAGACTCTGCTAACAATCAGTTGCTGTTTAGGAGACAAAAATAACAGTTGTAATAAATCATTACTTAGAGGAAGACATTAGACTACTAAGCAGTGACCTCCATTCCTACATGAAAAATTGTGATTGTGTGACCCACCACCAGTTGGTCCTAGTTGTAAAATTGAGTACCAAACAAACATCCTTCCTGTGCTGCTAAAAGTCAGACATAGGGCCCGCATGGTAGTTTGCCAAGATTTCCTGTCTTCAGTGAGTTTTTCAGTCTCATCAAGGGATGTTATGCCCACTGAGCTGGCCTCTCTTAACAATGTCATCTTTAGAGTTTCATGTGGCTGATCTTTTTCTTCGGCCTGTTGTGTTCCACTTGATAGCTTGTTTGGGGATCCTCTGATTGTTTCTTCTCATCACATGACCAATACATGTCCATTTTCTTTTTTCTGATCACCCATGAGACAGGTTGTTGTTTGCTCATCTGTCTTATCTCTGCATTGCTCTTGAATTTGTTCCACTTTATACTGAGTATTTTCCTTAGGCATTTGTTTTCGAAAGAATCTAATTTCTTCTCTGTTTCTTTAGTTGTTTTCCAGCTGTCGCAACCATAAATGAGGGTGGATATTACATTTGAATTGAACAATCTTAACTTGGTTTTTGTGCTTATAACTTTTGAATTTCATATTCTCAACACACAAGTGATGAGGAAAACAACCTCCAAGTATGGAGAATATTAACCTGCAGGGTGAGGCAGCCAAGTCATCACTGCACATTGGCTGTAGGTAATGAAGGCAAACCAGGAGTCATTTGGAGGTTTTTCCCATTGATAAACATTGTACACTAAAGTTCATGTGGATACACAGTCTGCCAGTGACTAGATATAATGGGCATGTTTTATAAGGAGTTGGAACAAGGCGTGAGAGATGTGTTTAAACATTTAATCATTCTCATTAAAATAATGTGCAGATATTATTTGCATTTTGATGAATCTACTGACCTTTATTTGTGAGACTAATATAATGTTGTTATGGCCATTAAAGTTATGAATTTTAAAAAACTTTCTTGAAGTTACTTGTCCGTTTGCTTAAAGTGTTTATGTCTGTTTTTTGAAGTTACATGTCCATTTTCTTAAAGTGTTTATGTCTGTATTTCTTGAAGTTACATGTCTGTTTTCTTAAAGTGTTTATGTCTGTATTTCTTGAAGTTACATGTCTGTTTTCTTAAAGTGTTTATGTCTGTGTTATATTTTTGTCTGCATTCAGCCTAGTTTTATCATCATGGTAGTCATAAGTTTTGATGCAAATATCTGTTTTATGTTCTTCACAGACACACACACTCGCCATGTGCAATATGTTTTACATTGCACCTCACTATGCAGCTAGACATATTTCCAACTTCAGAGAGATTTTACCCCACCATAATGCACTTGAAACCCATTTTCACTGCTGGATTAAGTGGGTCATGAGCCCCAATGACTGCCTGAGAATAAGTTTGCTGTCTTCTCAGACAATCTCATGCTTTAGTATTAGTACCTTTCTTCTGGTTAGCTGGTGCAGTTCCTTCATGCTGCACAGATGTTAGTTGCATACACATCTTGCTTTGACTGGCAAAAGGTATATAGAAGGTGCCTTGCCCACATTATACTTTCATCCTCTTGACTCCTATTGGTCAGCTCTGAAGACAGAACAAGGTCCATACTGATGAAAATCTAGCAGAGCATGCCCCAAAGGTGGGTTAGCTAAGGAACCAAACCAACTGCCTCAAGGCCCCTCTTTCTGAACTTTTCTTTCAGATGTTATACCCACGGCTTCTGAATGTCTCGAGCCATCCACAGACCAGAGACTTTTAGTGTCATGTACTGCTGTACACATTTTTTGGCAGTAAATCTCCCACAGTAATATTCATTTTATTTACGCTCACATCAAAGGGAGGTAGCAATGTTTGGAATATACTTTCTTAATTTATCAATACTTATTTATAAGAGGATATGGTCTTAATTTATCAATACTTATTTATAAGAGGATATGGTCTATGTATCGCAGATAGAACTGTACTTGAAAGACAGTTTAGCTCACTAAAATAGAAAAAAAGTCTTTTAAAACTAAAACCTGCAAATAAATAGAACAAAAATGATGGGTCAGTGTTGGTTTTAACTGATTGTATTATACACCAAAGGTCTCTAGAATTTTTTACACTGTATCACAGAAGCTAGAACTTCAAAGCACATAAAAATAAAAGGCAACTCACAACCAATTTAGAAATCGCTCACTGAAACAAATATATCCTTGAATTAATAAAATATATACATAAAAATTACTACACACATAATCATATTCACAAAAATATCACAGAATTAATATATAAAATCAATGTATTACAAGTCATGCTAACTATGTTTATGGAATAAGGGAGGACTACATCACCCTCTAATGTGCCAACAGGTCGAGCAAAATAAGGGCACACATCATATCCTCTAACTGTGTCCATGGCATAATAGGGCCACCTCTACCTGTCTTTTTACTAGAGAAATGACCAGATAATGGAGTCTAACAAAATGAATAGTCAATAATGAATCACTGTGACTGAAAGCAATTTCAGTGTTAAAGAAATGTGATGCGGCCGAAGGGATGAAAGACAACTTATGCTAGACCGAATGTACAGCCAGCAAATCAGAACTGGCCAAGACTCTGTCGTACCTTTTTGTTGGTGCCTCTAGTACAGGGGTATCTAACTTATGAGCTGCATGCAGCCCTCAAGATTATTATGAAAATATTAATTTATATGATTAAAATTAACATTTCTTCAAAACGTGTTAAAAAATTTTTTTATAAGGCCTGACAAGCTAACTAAATACAATCAATTCACCTTTACTTCATAGCTACCATGTTTTCTCATTAAAAATAAAATTGTTGATATAGATGTGACCTGCCACTCAGTTTCTGCATACAGCTGTGGCTTCTGAGGCCACTGAAGTTGGATGCTCCAGTTTTGGTAACAGACTCAGTCTGGTTAAGTGGGTAGAGATCACTTTGGTTCATATGGTAAAATAGAATCTATCAAGAAGCTAGACTTTTGAGTGAGTCCTTCTTGGATCTTGAAGCCATAATCCACTCACAGTTCAATACAATGCTTCTGTTTCAACATCTTCACATCGTCAGCTACATTCAGTTCCTGAAAGACTACAGCAACAATGCAACAGGAGACCAGGATGTCAAGAACTGTAATATCTCACAAATGATTTTGTTATCATATGGTTAAAATATACAAAGTGCACAACATAAGAGTCATCTTGTGCTTCAAGAAACTTTCACATTTTATTACGGACAATTAAAGTGCATGAAGTTTGACTCTCTGAATCTGAAAAATTTACTTGGATCCAAAATGTAGTATAAAATCTTGTGAACCCATTTAGGAATAAAAAATCTTTCAAAAATAATTACAGAATGTGAAATGGAAAATTGCATCATTCTCATACGAACTATTAACAAATTATACGTTCAGCGCTCATTTATATCTTGTACAGAACATCAGCTAATACAGCAGTTACTCCCCCCCCCCACCTTGCAGTGATGCAGGTTGGAGTATCTCAGTCTTCTTCTTCTTCGTTAGCTTCTACCACCAAGACCGCCCTTTGATCCTACTGAATTTATGCCTGTGGTCCTCATTAAGTCCTGTGGTCCCCTGTATGGTCCCCAAAAGGTCCACACGAGATCCCCGAGAGGACCACATGGGGTTCAGAGTATCGAGGGCTTGAGCCTGTATTCTTGGTGGGTCTTAGAAGCAGGATTGCGTGACACCGTGGTTTTCGTTGCACCAGTTTAGTCTAGAGTTTGAACTTTCTCACCGGAAGACCTCGACGTGTTTTGGATATCAGTATATCCCCGCCGGGTGAGAGGTGTTAGCCCACCCAGGCCAGAGTTGGACATTCTCACCAGAAAACCTCGATGTGTTTTGAGTGAGTATCCCAGTGATCCTAAGAGCTAGTGGCTGGGTCTCCCAAGCTGGACTAGTTGAAAGAGGGAGGGATCAGACAAAGAGAAACTCCAACCTCCTGCCCTGCAGGCTGCTGGGGACAGCCAAAGGAGGGCAACCTGACAGAAATGCTGTTTGTAAACAGATGCTCTTAGCAATGTAATCCATTCACTCACAGCGTGTTGTTATATTTATAACCTGATGATACTTGGGTATAAAAAGAGCATAAAAACTCTCAATACATTTGAATCCTTAAGATGGAAATGTGTAGATTAAGTTAAAGTTTTTTTTTTTTCACTTAAACTGTGCCTGCTCCACAAGCCAGATGACACCAGTGTCCACAGAATGCAGGGTGTTGCTAACACAGTCAATAACCTGTGGATAGTTAGAATAAAAGTTACTGTAATCCATGACTCAATAACTTGTGGATAATCAGAATGAAAGTTACTGCTAAAACAGCCAATAACCTACACGTAATGCTCAGTTTACTAATCCGATGGTACTGGGTTCTGTCCCAGGAGTTGGATTTTTTTTTTGGTACACACCAAAAAGGCCCTGGGGTCCATCCAGCCTCTAAAAATGGGTACCACAGAAATGTGGGAAGATAAAGCGGCCAGGCATGATACTGACCACATCAAACTTTCATGTGCCGAAGGTCATGGAAAATACGGGCCTGACACCGTATCCCCAATATACCTTAATGGCATGGAAATGGGAATTTTACCTTACTTTAATATGACAAAATAACCACTTTATTATAACAACTCTCTTATAACTACTCTATTCTCTATTTCCTATGGCGGTGGAGTCTGCTGAAGAAGTACTGCACACCTCCTTCTTTTTAGTTCCACTCAAGACATGAAAAAAAAAATAGCAGCCATAAACAACTCCCAGGCCAACATGATGTACTTCAACATTCTCATGCATGGGTTGCAAAGATCAGCTAGCAGCTCCAGGGAGATTGAAGAATAATAATTATAAGATGGGACAAAAAACATAAAAGAGAAATTTAAAATTATTTGCAGTAAAATGAGGACATAGTGTTCTTTTAACAGACACCTCAACTGTGGTCATGACACCACTTTAACAGGATTTTTCTCTCTAGTAGACTCGGCACCACTTTAACAGCTCTGTGTGTACCACTCAAGCAACGTCGCAGCCGCTGCTGAAGCAGTAACTCCAGCAATAGTCTACAAGAAGTGCTACTAAAAAAAAACTGCTACTACAGAAGAATGTAGCATCAAATCACATTGTCGACATTGATGTTGACAGAAAGTTTGTTAGTGTGTAATTTTCTTATTGGAATTGCTGATAGATCTGACTGATCTTTACTCTCTTTTGTTCTGGTTAAACACTTTGAATGACAATAATAACACCCAGGTTCACCACACTCCGACGTTAGGACAGCATAGAAGGCTAACGGTCACTTGGCAAGCTTACAGACTCAACACTTGACATTGATATGATACTCAACAGAGTCAGTGGTGTAGAAAGAGTGATAAGGGATTTATTTATGAGAAAATGAGGATGACTGCATGAAGATGAGGAAAGCAGTCAATGTCACATGGCAGTAAAACAAACAAAAACATGGCTTCCAGCGAGAACTTGTTTGCTATTGGAAGATTGTGTCATTTGCTCCTACTTACAAGCCAAGGCTGGGAGATTGATGAAAGATGCAGGATTTCAATGATGTCACATGCTGGAAGTCTAGGAGTGTCAGTGTGTTCGACACATGACAGAATCAGAACTGGCACATGAGGTGCAGATCTTCGTTCTTGTATCATTGCCAGGAGTTCACCACGACATTTACCAACTGTGGATGGATACAAAATAAGGAAATGATGTGCAAAAACTCACAATTTATAGTTTGTAATTCTAATGCACATTTTCACGAGATTTTCAACAAAATGAAGTGAAAGTTTTACTAAAAAATGCTAGACTGGATACTGAAGAACTGTGCATTCAATATAACAATTATAGGCATGAAAACAATTACTCAGTTTTACAACATAATAAATGAAAAATAATTGCTACTACTAAACGAAATTACTACTACAAATGTAACACATATTTTAAAATCTATCATTTAAAAAAAAAAATTGAAAGATGGTAATTCACTTTATATGAAAAATTAATATGATCTTCATTTATTTACTGGGAGTCTAAGTGGTGAAGTGGTTAGAGCACTAGTCTTTCATGGCAAATGTTGGTGGTTCGAATTCAGCCCGAGGCACCCCAGTCACCCAGCCTTAGAAATGGGTACCCGACCTCTTCTAGAGTTAGGGAAGGAAAGACAACCTGGCATGATGCTGACCACATCATCCTCTAGTGTGCCGACAGATGAAGGAAAATATGGGCACTAACACCATATCCCTATGTGCCTCTAAGGCATGACAGGATTACCTTTACCTTTACCTCATTTACTTACTATATGCTGATGTAAACAGGCATAAGTAATCACATTTCTTCATTCTTTTTGGTCTTGAATATATTTTTATTCTGATCATTTGTCTTTTATTTCCCATACCACCTATTAGCCCATTCAGATATTTTCTCTTTGTCTATGCTTTCTTTTCCCCTGGGTTTTCCAGTGATTGCTAATTTCTTTTTTATCATTCATTCACACATTACCATGTCCCTTGCACAAATTTGCCTCCCAAATAGCTCTTCTGAAAGCTTCTCAGTTGTAAGCAAGATACCTTGCTGTTGATGCATCCATTTGCAAATTATCAACATATGTCTTGTTGCTATTTTTGTCTTGGTCCTCCTCTCTTTCTTTTTCTCATTATGTACCCTTCAATATCTTTTATATTCTTGTGATATATCCATGAAACTGTATTGCTCTTTCCTTACAGTTTTGATTATCAGTGTCATTAACTTGATCTATGACACAGACAGACTTGAGAAATTATCAGTATTAATGAAATTCTAGCATCTATAATATGCATCTTGAAATAAAATATAATCAAACCAAACTGTTTACCTGCTTCCTTTGAATCTGATGCATCAATAACAAAGATGAAACCATCAAGAGTGTGACAAAGATGCTTGATCTGAGGTGTCAGTTGATACACAGGTTCACTGGCCCCAGTATCATCATCCTGAGCTTGTATCTACAACAGAACAAAGGACAGATATATTACAATTTTAACAACCATCATTATCTCTCTAGGGTAGGAAAAAAGAAGTAGTGTGATGATTTTAGCTGATAATTGTGTAGTGCTTACCATCGGTGATGCCTAGATGTACAATATTTACCATCGACGATTTCCAGATCTACTTAAATTTTCATCTGATCTCGTCGTGTGGTGGCATTCTCACTAAAATAATGGACATGTCCTTATGCCTCCGAAATCACAATAAATACTGAGATTTCTCCGTTAACACATCGATTTCGCTCGGTTGTTAGTCACACTTTGATTTGAACTATGAAAGGTCACCAGACATGCGCAGATCAATCATGTACAATAAAAAGATTTACAATAGTTTTATGATGCAATGAAACAAAATCGCTAATATGATCATGGCAGTCACTAGACTAACAGGAAGTTATCATGATATCGACAGTGGCAGTCGAAGAGTTAATCCAAAAGTGCCCAACATTCACCAACCTATGAAGCCAGAGCTGGCCACAGAGAATGGACCTGAGGTATAAGCAATGAGACTGCTGCAAGAACCTGGAAAGAACTGTGGACTTCATCCTGGCAACCCAGCTTCTGATTTAGTACGACCTGATACTTGAACACAGAGTAAGAAGAATAAACTTCAGAAAACCAGTGAAATTCCTGACTGAAAGAAGCGCAACAGAGGCACCCAAACCAATTTCTGAATTTATGACAATAAAACAATATCAGTATTACATAAATAATTAAAAACAGAAACAATCAAATTTCAGTTTTGCTCATAACTCTTTCCCTGCCATAGTTGATATCGTGATAACTTCCTGTTAGTCTAGTGAAAGCCATGTTCGTTATAGCAATTTTGTTCCGTTGTAACGTAAAACTATTTATTGTACACGATTTATCTGTGCATGTCTGGTGACCTTTCATAGTTCAAATTAAAGTGTGGCTAACAACCGAACAAAATCGATGTGTTAACGGAGAAATTTCAGTATTTATTGTGATTTTGGAGGCATTAGGACATGTCCCATGACCCAACCACTGTTTCTGAATGTACCCCAAGTACATCTAGACCTATTAAATGGACTGGAGAAGTAGTTAGATGGTTATTTCAGACATTATTTTAATTAGAATGCCACCACACAATGAGATCGGACGAAAATTTAAGTAGATCTGGAAATCGTCGATGGTAAGCACTACACAAATATCAGCTAAAATCATTACACCACTTATTTTTTCCTAAAAAAACTGTTCATTTATGAAATACTCTTACATTTACAACTATTTTCATGCATAATATGTATACTTTTAAAGTGGAAATACTTTGTACATTCACTTTTACAACTATACCCCCTATACATATAAAGACCCGCGCTTTTTGTGTGGCATGGACAGGAACGACCACATTTTTTTTCTGGGGCACGGGAAGAGTTAAATCAAATTTCATTTTTTGCTCTTAACAGACTTTCTTTAGTTACTTATAAATGACTGCAGCAGTGACCTGCAAATGGTGAGTCTTGGCTTAACTCATCCCCTGCCAATGTCGCTATAGTGAGAACTTTCGGTTGTTGAGTTGTGTGCCATAGTCGTTAAAGTGACAATTCATTTGTTTCAATAAAACAACCGGTGTAATATTTAGTTTATACATATTTCGTCTGCATTTCCGGTGACACTTTTCAAAATGGTGAAAGAGTCCTTAGTTACGAGCAATGCTACGCGAGAAAAAGGGAGAGAAACATCAAAAATTTGATGATGTAGATAGGGGTATGGTCATGGCCTGTGACCACCCCACTGCTCTTGAATGTATCCAAAGTAGATCTAGACATATTTAGATGACTGGAGAAGTAGTTAGGAGGTTATTTCAGACATTAATTTAGCGAGAAGGCAACATAGAATCACAATACGAGATCGACAAGTAGATCTACACATCTCAGATGGTAAGTAGTGTAGATCTAGACCTACCCAATGGTGAGCTGGCCACAGTCATTGTCTAAAAACATCACATTACTTTTTTTTTCCTAAAAAACTCTGCATTTAGGAAATTTTCATACATTTAGTTATACTTTGAAACATAATAAGTACATGGAAGTACATGAAAATACTGTTTACTGTTTTCCATTCCATTTTACAACTATATCCCTAACATATCAAGACCCGCGCTTTTATTCCGGCACCAACTGAACTTCCGCGTTTCTTCCTGTGGCATGGGAAGAGTTAAAAGTAATAAAAGCAGTGATAAAGTCAATATAAAAAAAGAGACCAAAAACAAAAAAAATCAACAGTTCATACTTGCAACATTCTGTTTTGCTGTAGTCTTTCATGTGCTCCTCTGTTCTCTCTTTCCTGTTTGGAAGCTGAGTACAGCACTGAGAGGTGCAAAGAGCAGCCTGTCTGTAGCCTCAGAGTTATTCCCCCTCCAACTCCTGATCAGACAACACATGAAAAGTTACAACAAAATGACACCACTGCTACAACTGTTGCACTTATAGTAGCTCTTGTCTGCCAGAGCAATTTAAAGTGCTAACAAGAACTTATGCATTGAAGTTGTAATGTAACATAATCTTGAGCTCATGTTCAATTAAACTGCCTTTCCAAAATGAGGCAAAATCTCAACTCATTCAGTGCGTTTGGTCGATATAGTGACACTTCCGGTATCCTGAAGCTACCGTATGGTCATTATAGTGACAATTGTTTGTTTCAATAAAAACAACCGGTGTAACATTTAGATTGTACATATTTTGTCTGCGATTCCGGTGACACTTTTCAAAATGGCGAAAGAGTGCCTAGTTACGAGCGATGCCGAGTGAGAAAAAGGAAGAGAAACATGGAAATTTTTCAATTTTTGATGATGTAGATAGGGGTATGGACATGGCCTATGGCCACCCCGCTACTCTTGAATGTTTTCTAAGTAGATCTAGACATATTTAGATGACTGGAGAAGTAGTTAGGAGTAGTTAGGAGGTTAGTTCAGACATTCATTCAGCGAGAATGCAACACAGAATCACAATACTAGATCGACAAGTAGATCTACACATCTCAGATGGTAAATAGTGCAGATCTAGACCTCGCCAATGGTGAGCTGGCCACAATCAGTGTCTAAAAACATCATATTACTTCTTTTTTCCTAAAAAACTCTGCATTTATGAAATTTTCATTCTTTTAGCTATACTTTGAAACATATCAAGTATACGGAAGTACATGGAAATACTGTTTTCCATTCCATTTTACAACTAGACCCCCTTACAGACCAAGACCCGTGTTTTTACTCCCACACTCCAGAACACGTCCGGAAGCGTCACTATAATGACCAAATGCACGGAAAGAGTTAATAACATAATTACTGAAGGCAGATATAAATGTCAGTGAGAATAAGCAAGCATATTATAGCATGATTTATACAAATAACCACCACATCAATGTAGTGCTTCCTTCACACTATTAGAAACAAGTAAATTAAAATGATTAGATTTCAACCTTTGTTTTGTCCTATGCATCTTTTCTACCATAGGTCAGAATGTCATTTCCCCACCCCACCCCACATCTCCTCCCCTCCTTTCTCCAAGAATATCTGACTCAAAAGATGCATTCCAAACAATAAGCACATAGTATTCCAAAGTCTGAGTCTGTGGTTCCAATTCCCCACCCTCCCCCCCAAAAAAAAAACAGCTGGGTGTGCGGTTCAGTTTTACAAAAAAACAAAAAAAAAAGATAGAGTGAGGAAAGTGGGCAGAAAACAAAATGAGTACATATAAATGAAGGACATATAACAGCCCAATATTTTGGCAAAAGCCTTTTTCAAAGATCACATACAAAAATGACAACAGATAAAAAACACGAAAAATGGATGAAAAATATATAGACTTAGCTCCCCAAATGAAACCCTAAAATTCCTCACAGGTCTAAAGGGGTTTTGGTAAACCGCTTTGGTTGGTTCAGGTAAAAAAAAAAATTCTATGTTCCATGAATCAAAAATCCCATATTTGAAGTCCAAATAAAGTTAATTAAAAAAAAAAAAATCCAGTTTAAACAGATCCTCATCAACATGACTCTAGGTGATATTTGCAAATAACAATGAGGTCTTACCTAATTACAATGTATAAACTTTTGCTTTATATGATAAAGATAAAAACATTGATGCAAAACTTTGTTACAAGTGCAGCTGAAATCTCATGTTCAGTTTCACATAAGCAAGAAGCAAATTATAAGAAAATTTGTGGCAAAACAAAATCTAAGAATATTATGATCTATTCTCAAATATATTGCAAAAAATGCAACCAAACTGTTAATCCTCACTGTCAAAATTTTGGCTTTACAATCTTTTATAAGTGATTATGGTATATTTCTCCCGTGTGGTACCCAGGATCTGCAAATAGGACCACTGATCGTAAAAGACAACTAAGGTGGGTTCGGCATAGGGCCAGCAACCCTATTTGGTAAAAAAACTATCAGACTGCTACAGAAACAGAAGCAAGGGAAAAAACAAATGCAGGTGGAAGAAGAAATGCTTATCAGGAAACTGAGCCCATGAAGGTTGTAGATGAAAGCCAGCCACTATAAATATTTTGGCAAAACACCATAAGAAATAACATCTTGTTGGCAGAAATGCAGATGAAGCCACTGACAACAATTATTGAGGAAAGATGCTGGCGATGGTTGGGACATGTGCTCCGAATGACTGATAACTCACTACCAAAAATAGCACTAAGATGGACACCACAGGAGAACAGAAGTAAGGGTAGACCAAAAGAGACATGGAGAAGAACAACAGAAAGGATGTTGAGCAATAGATGGCTCACCTGGGCAAGAGCAGAAAAAAAGGCAAAGGACAGGCATTTGTGGAAAACCCTTGTGGAAGCCCCATGTGCCCTGGGCACTTAAGGTTCAGAGAGAGATGGTATATTTAACTAAAGGAACCTCACATTACTATAAAAATGAAATAATCTCAGTTTTACCAAAGTTCATTGTCTGACCTTCCATTACTACAGTTCTATTTCAACAAATTGGCCTCTTCCAGCTGGTATCTAAACATTATTCAATGCTGAATCTTACCATCAAACTGTCCAGGAAACATCGCAACTCTGGTAAAAATTTTATTTTCCTCATACAATATTCTCCTCACAAGGCCACTAGTTGACCGCTCCAGGCCAGGTCCAAACATGGCCACTTTTGGTACCTTCTTAGGAAGTAAGTACTTCAATAATGAAGACACATGATGGAATGTTGAATTGGCTTGCTGTATATGTTTATGAACCTCTGGTGAGCATCTTAAGTATCTGAAGATAGTTATGTGATAACATTACTAGTACAGGCAGATAAATAAAAGTGATATATGTTATACATGTAACACATACATGATATACAAAGTAGAAAGAAATCCATATCATTATTTTTAAAACTTTGGTCAGAACAAAATTGTATGTTTTATGAATGACTAATCTTTCTCACTATTTAAAAAAATGATGCACCTGGATCCTATTTTTTAATTTTAAATTTCAAATTTAATTCACTCCAATGAAATGACTAGGAACTGCACTGTCCACATAGCAAAGTGATCATCACATTTTTTTCCCACGGGGGTTAATTAAGTTTTATTGTTTATTCAAAACAAATCTACCACAAAATGAATTTCAGAATCTCTCAAAAGAAAATAATATAAATCTTCATATTTTAACTCTTCTACTGCCATTGTCGATTTAGTGATAACTTCCTGTTAGTTTAGTGACTGCCATTGTCGTTATAGTGATTTTGTTTCATTGTAGTGTAAAACTATTGTAAAACTTTTTATTGTACACGATTTATCTGTGCATGTCTGGTGACCTTTCATAGTTCAAATCAAAGCGTGGCTAACAACCGAGCGAAATCGATGTGTTAACGGAGAAACTTCAGTATTTATTGTGATTTCGGAGGCATAAGGACATGTCCTATGACCCAACCACTGTTCCTGAATGTACCCCAAGTACATCTAGACTTATTAAATGGACTGGAGAAGTAGTTAGATGGTTATTTCAGACATTATTTTAGTGAGAATGCCACCACATGATGTGACTGGACAAAAATTTAAGTAGATCTGGAAATCGCCGATGGTAAACATTGTACATCTAGGCATCGCCAAAGGTAAGCACTATAGAATCTTCATTTAAAATCATCACACTGTTTCTTTTTTTCCTAAAAAACTGTTCATTTATGAAATCTTCTTACATTTACAACTATTTTCATGCATAATATGTATACTTTTAAAGTGGAAATACTTTGTACATTCACTTTTACAACAATACCCCCTGTACATATAAAGACTGCGTTTTTTTGTGTGGTGCGGATGGGAATGTCCGTCTTTTTTTCTGGGGCACGGGAAGAGGTAAGATAAATACACGCATTACAAGTAAAGGTTATTTAACATAAAAAGGCAAAAATGTTTGAAACTAAATGCTCATTTCTTGAATGTGCTGAACCATCTTCTGCTAGTTACACTGCCTGCAATATTCTTCTTATTCTCTCCAAACCTCTTCACAGAACAGCCAATCAAGTTTCTTCTGTTTGCTACAGTTTCTGTGTATTGTACTGCTATTTGTAGAATGCGTTACAGTTAGGAGTTCACTCCCATTCTGGCTTACTTTCCTACCATAATGTACTGAAATAATCACACAAACGTTAGTATGAATTTATGTTAAGTCTAACTGTTTGTTTTAAAGGTTTGAAATAATGGGCAACATATTCAGATATTAGAAACTCCATGAAGTGTTAGGGAGTTCCACATGGGACATGCAAATGAATGAATGAATGAATGAATGAAGTGTTTAGCCACATGTTTTGCCAAGTCTGTTCTAACATGTTATTTATAGTGACTGGTTGTCTAGCAGAAACTGTTAATTCACAAAATGTTACTATTGGCTTTGACATAAAAATTTCAAACATGAAATAATTTGTATATTACATGAATTAGGTGATGAACATTGGATATATATTTTTCTATTTCAAATAATTTGTAAAAAAAATCACGAATAAAGGGTTTGGATATACTGTGATATGTTCATTATTTTTCAGAATATGTGCAGCTTTTTCATTTACTTAAAGAGTGAAATGAGGATTATTTAACTGTAAAAATGTGCATTATAAGTACATCTCAGCTATTTTATCCATTGTTAAGTCACATAAAACCAATATCTAAAACCAAACAGAAAATATTAAAATTCTTAAGTTCCTACAAGAAACAAATTTAAACATGGACAAAAATCACTAACATTTCTTTGTATGACCACTCAGAACTAACTTCCAGATATGTTTTCGGATATGTTACGTGTGACAGCTGCGGCCAGTGTTTCTGATCATTTTCAAGCATTCGCTGCCATAGAATGTCATCACATGCCAGCTGGCTCCACTCCTGGCACACACAACATGCCAGACACAAAGATTTTGCATCAAGGTAGGAGAATATATACAACTTGAGATCAATCTGCAGAAAATATTTTAAAATATATATATCATTTTTCAAACTGAAAGTGTATGTATCTGTGTGTGTCTATACATATATATCTATCAGTCAGTCATTTCCATGCCCCTTGCGGAACTTTACCTCCCTAACAGCTCTCCTGCAGGCCTCTCAGTTGTAAGCAAGATGGCCTGCTGCTGATGCAACCATTTGCAGATCATCAACAATGTCTTGCGGCCATCTTCATCTTGGTCCTCCTCTCTTTCTTTTTCCCATTATGTACCCTTCTAAGACTGTCTTTTCTAAATCCTCATGACATTTAATATGTTTAAAATATTTAAGTTTTCTGTTTAATCTTCTTTACTAGCCAGTCTTCTTCAGTATTAAGTTCTTGTAGTATAGACATATTAGTGTTTTTTGTTTGTGTCTATGATATTTGAAGAACTTTTCTGTAGCATTTACACTCGAAGGCATTTATGTGTTTCACAGCTGTTTTGTTAAGTGTCCAGGTCTCACAGCATGTGTTGTGACAGGAAAGATGCATGCCCTTAAAAAATCTTATTCTTGTAGTTCTGTCTGTTCTTATGCACAGCTTCTTTAGTTGTTTTATTTTTTGAAGAGTGATAGATGTCCTCCTTTTAACTTCCCTCATTGTATCTCCATTATTAGTTAGTTAAGTTATGATCCAAGATATTCAAAACTCTCCACCTCTACAATTTTTCTTCATTGATACATATTTCAGCTGTTATGTTAGTTGTCATCAATTTAGTTTTCTTTGCATTAAAATAAAGATTTCAGCGGTTATGTCAGTTGTCATCAATTTAGTTTTCTTTGCATTAGAATAAAGGTTATGCTCTTCACTTTTCTTCCAGATTGATATAATTAGTTTTTCCATTCCTTTTTGTGTTGTGGACAATGATACTGTGTCATCAGCATATCTAATCTCTAGTATTTCATAACTTCCAACTGTTATGGCATCGTAATATTCTTTGAGAAAGATAAAAATGGAAATAGCAGATGAACAGTTTGGATTTGTTGAAGGAAAAGGAAACACACAATGCCATTTATGTTTATGAACACTAACAGAAAGAGCTTTAGAAGTACAGAAAGACCTCTTCATTGATTACACCAAGGCATTCGATAAGGTGAAACATAATGAAATTATTAAAATGCTTGAAGACATCAATACAGACGGCAAAGACCTGAGGATTGTAAAACATCTATGCTGGCACCAAGAAGCAGCATTTCGAGTTGAAAATAGAACTGGAAAATATCAACCTATAAAACAAGAGGTATGACAAGGATGTGCATTATCTCCAGACCTTTTTTCTCTGTATAGCGAGAATATTCTAAGAACGATAATCACAAAACCAGGCATAAAACTGGAGGATACAATATTAACAACCTTCGGTATGCTAACGACACAGTACTGATAGCTGAGAATCTTTTGGATAAAGTCGCCAAAGAAAGTAAACAGAAAGGCCTTACTTTGAACATCAAAAAGACAGAGACTATGGTTATATCTAAGAAACAGAATCCACCAGCATGCAGTATTAAATTAAACGGAACTATTCTAAAGCAGGTGCAGAAATTCAAATACCTTGGAGCAGTAATAACTTCAGATGGGAAATGCATAACAGAAATTAGGAACAGAATAGGCCAAGCAAAGACTGCATTTCAGAGAATGAGAAACATATTATGCAACACATCCTTATCAATGAATGTTAGAAAACATCCTAAAATGCTATATTGAACCTATCTTGTTATATTGAAGTGAATCATAGACAATAGGCGGGTCTGCACAAAAATCACTGGAAGCAGCAGAAATGTGGTTTATTAGAAGAATGTTGCGAATCCCCTGTACAACAAAAATAACTAATGAAGACTATATGAGAAGAGCTGGAGAGACAAAAAAATCTTGTAAAAAAAAAAATAAGAGAGAGACAATGTACTTTCATAGGACATGCAGTGATAAGAGGGGGCATAGAAAATATTACAACATGAAAAACAGAGGGAAGACGGAAGATGGTCAAGAGGAAGATGAAGAGAAATGATACTGGACAGTCTGACGGGATGGTGTGAGAGGAGATCACCAACTGAGCTGATGGCCTGCATGAAGGATCGTGTACTCTGGAGAAGCATAATACCCAACGCCAGTCGGCACGGCACCTGATGATGATTATTCTTTGTTTACATCTTCTCTAACATTCCCCATTATATTTTCAGTACACAAATTAAATAAGTAAGGCGACAGTATGCACCCCTGATAGACCCCTTGTTTTATATCAAACCAATATATATATATCTTGGTTTGATATATATAAGGCAAAATTTTGTAATAGTTTAACATAAATATGTGTTCCATACTAAAAGAAAGACTTAATTTATTTCACCTGATGGTTCCTTTTTCTGGTGGTAAATTTGACCATACTCGAATGTAGTTAACAACAAAATGTAAAATAGTTTTCATAAATTAAGGCTACTTTCTAATATTACTTCCACACACTCTCTGTGCTTATATAAAATTAAAAGAACTTAAAAAATACAAAATAATATTAACTTTTCATTGCCATTACACAAAATATAACTTTATTAAGTCAAGAAATGGGTTAGGTCAAAAATATCTTATCTTTGATGGACTTTTATTTATAGAACAAATAGTTCTCTAGTATAAGTATACAAACATAATTATATATAAGCTAATGCAGTAAAGCTGTCATATCAAACAGACTTCAGCAAAATGATGGAATGATGTACATTGATGAATAAAGTTGTTTTTATGTTTTGCATATGTTGAGGAAATGCAGGCCTTGACTGAAGACAGACACAAGTGCAGAGAAACTGAATCTCTGTATGGTTTGCTGTTACTGTTACTGAATACGCCAAACAAATATTAGTAGAAACAACCATGTGAGAAAGTGCTCAGCGAAACAACTTATACAAACAGATGTTGCCTACAATGCAATTTAAACAAGATCACATGTATGTGAAACACTTACTGGCAAACACTGAAATAAGTTGTTTTTGTCTGATTCACAAGCATAGTCCATGGAAATTGATTCATCTTTTGAATAAAAAACTTTAAGTCGCTGAATAAAACTGAGGCTGTCACCGCCGTCATGAAATTTTTCTTTCATTTTTCTCGTAATAAACTGTTGAAGACCGCCAGATGTTACTTGTGGGGAGGGAGATTTACTGTACATTTTGTATTTTTGTAACAAATTTTGAACTGAGTTCAAAAACTGTGAGAGATTTTCTTCGTTTAATTGGTCCTTCTTCCGTCGTGTACTTGCAACATTAGGGAACTCCTCTTGCTTGGCTAAAGATGAGTAGCTACTTATAACTAACGCCGACATGGATATGTGAGATGTTTATAGTTATAGCTATGGCACGAAATAAAAACGCTTCACACTGTAAAAGATGCACAGCACGGAGTATACTGCATTGCTGGCTACTGCTGCAGCAGCTTTTATGAAGGCACCAAAAAGGTGCACGAATAATCCATATACGTGTACCACTACACGTGTAACTTCCTGGTTGCCATTGTAAACTCATACATCACGTGACACTGTTGTTATACTTCCGATTAACCCTTTTCCGTTTCTTTCCTACTTCCGGTCCGACGAAAATGGTAGGTGGTTGGCGATTAGAAATATATTTGGTGCTAAACATCGTTAAACATCTATCAACCAAGTTGCAATAAACTCTTAGAATTTAACATATATTTATGTCATTATGGTATGTTAATTTCTTGTATTTAATAATAGTGTTTCATTAACAATACTTTGACTGATGATCATGTGTATGTAACATCACCTATTACCGGCTACATTTAAGTAGCATGATCAAAACTCACATGCTACCTATCAAAATTGTAAACCGAATGTCACAGTATGTAAAACACATACTGGAAATATTTTAATTATGAAACGAAGGTGATGTTAGGATCGAAGATGTCCAAAAATAAATAGGTGCAGAAGTGTATTTTTGTTCCTTTATGTACGCAGCATAAAGTCAGAAGCGGCAAACATTGAGAAATATAAAGCAAGCACATAAAAAGAGGGAATGTGCCTGTACCAAACAACGTGCTAGTACAGTTTTTAAAAGGCTGTACGTGAATAGTGTTTTTGATGGAATATACCAGTACACACATGTATAAACTGCCATCTTTTATGTCTAGCAAGTGTATGCACACTGATGCATGTGGGAAATGGGACTCTACTCATAGACATTTCTGTAGATAACTTTGTCGCAAAATGATAGTGGCGAGGTGTTTCGGTGGGTTTCAGAAGTTTCAGCATTTCTTCCCTATGACATTTAACTATACATTTTAGTAAAGTTCTTGCATCTTCATTCTTCCCATTTCTCTTTTGGAGAGGATTGAGAGAGAAAAAAAAACAAATCATTTGTTGATAGGTTTGAAGTAATAGTCAGGAAAGTCAGATTTTAAAATAATTTCAGATTATACGTGTTATATGACATCACTTCGACATGTGCATAACTCATGCTTTTGAGGACGGTTTTCTGATGCTCTAGAACATTTATCAGTGGACATGTTTATTACAAATTTCTCATAAACTAGTGGTGATACATTTCATGCAGCACAGGTCAGATTATTAAAATCTGTTTATTTTTTTGACATAATGAACCATCTTATATTTCTCCAGCAGTCCAAGTAGCATTTATTTGATTAATTGGTGGGTATTTTGATTCTTTTGTGTTTCAGACCAAGGGTACATCCAGCTTTGGTAAACGGCATAACAAGTCCCACACCTTTTGCCGTAGGTGTGGGCACAGAGCCTTCCATATTCAGAAGAAAACATGTGCTAGATGTGCATATCCAAGTCCTCGTCTAAGGCACTGTAAGTTCAAATTCTTGCTTTCTTCAGTGTGTAGCATAGTCCAGTACTCACGTGACAGATTGAAGTTGTGTTATCTGTCTTTTGCCTTGCCAGCTGGTATTGGCTATGATGCTTTTCCACAGTTCCCTCCTCCAAGCTTAGCCAGTCGCTGACTGCAGACATGGATGAGTGGAATGTTGCACATGAACTACTGGTCATCATCTTTATATGTTAATTATAGAAAATGGCCCATGGGTGTAAAAAGTTTGGAACTAGTGGTGTAGAGTAAATGAAGTTTGTTCATAATCTTTCCTAAACAAAGCAGAGTAATGAGAGAACACTAAATATAATAAATGGCACATATGAAGGATTGCTGACGGTGAATGGACATACTTTGTTTTCAGAGAGTTAAGAATTGGGTGTGCAGGCCCAACATTCTGCACTTCATCACACGGCTTTCACACAGTCATTCGGCATTTGTTAATGAGACTTTATTTTCAGAGAGTTAAGAATTGGGTGTGCAGGCCCAACATTCTGCGCTTCATCACACGGCTTTCACACAGTCATTCGGCATTTGTTAATGAGCATAATAAGCATGAAGAAACAATGAGATAATTACATAAATAAATAATAAACTATCTTTTGTCCATACACTCCACGGTCTGACTTATGTAACTACGTGAAATTTATATTCTTACATTCATTCAAGACTAGCAAATTTATAGAAAAGCAGTATTAAAATAATACAATCAATTGAGCCATGGTTTAAAAATGTAGACTCTGACAATATATGTACATGCACCTGTACTTTTCATATGCGCTAGTACATGCAGATACCTATATTCACACAAATGCAAGTACACACCACACATATACAAACACATACATACATGCATATACTTTAATGCAGGACTGCGAACTGGTAGAGCTGATATAGCAGCCCACCTGGGTGCCTTTGGTGACTAGCAGTGAGTTAGAAATGAAAATAGTAGTAGACTCCTAGAACTGTTCAGCCAGCATGATCTTTTTATCGCAAACGTATTCTTTAAACACAGTCCTAAATATATACTTGGTACAAATGGAATGATTTGACATGCAGAAGCCAAGTTGATTTCATACTAACAAGAAAAGGTCAGCTAGAGATGCAAGAGCAATACCCAACCTGAGTTCAGACACAGACCACAAAGTGGTCATCAGAACTCTCAAGAAGAAAACTGAAGCAATAAAAACAAGTTCAAGGAAGAGAATCTGAAAGAAGAATATGAGAGGAAAATAATTCATAAACTTACCAACAGAAACAAAATCAGTGGAAGAGGAATGGGTGTTGTTCAAAACCAGCTTTTTTGCAAGCAGCAAAAGAAATGTGTGGTACTATGAAAAAAAAGGAGGTAGAGATTTGAAAATAACATGGTGGAATGATGAGGTGAAAGAGGCTGTAAAAGAAAAGAAAAATAAATATAAATAATCGGTGAGAAGTAAAGAGGACTTAGATTACATTGAATATCGAATTGCAAGAAAATACAAGGTGGGTAATAAAAGAAGCAAAAGTAAAATCATGGCAGGAGTACAGTGAAATATTAAACAACAGTCACAAAGAAGCTATGAAAATCTTTTATTAAAAGATCAATGCAGTGAGAAATTGAGTAGATCACTTTGATCCATCAGAGATTGTGAACGATGTTAATGGTGATCCAATATGCAAACCAGTGCTTAAAGTCACTCAATATACCATCCGAGGCAAATCAAACCCATGATAACAACACAGCTGGCACACTAGAACTGGAACCAGGCATACTACATGCTGAAATCAGAGATGCCATCAGAAAGGCTGCATTGAACAAATCCTCAGTGGGTTAATCAAATGTGCAGAAGTTGGACTAGCTTGGCTTCACAGACTTTAACTTGGTATGGGAAAAACAAGAAACACTACAGGACTGGAGAAATGCTGTAATTATCCAATATGGAAGATAAAAGAGACTAAAACCAAAATAGAGACGTTTCGCTACTGAGCCATAGTGGGAAAATGTTCTGCAAGATCCTAGAGAACATACTGCAACCAGTGATTGAACCACGGTTCAGTGATACTGAGATGGGATTAAAAAAAAATACCTGTACAGATTCCGTCTTTTCCCTAATATAGCTAACAGAAAAGTGAGTTGAACACAATCAGATATTGCACATAGTTTGCATAGATCAAGAAAAAGCATTTGGTAGATATAAACCTGTGGGAAATATTACGGCATTATGAAGTTAGTACACATCTGATCAACCTATGCAAAAACCTATATGAAAAGTCTGTGTACAGTTAGAACAAATGCAGGACACTCTGAACCATTCATCATAAAATCTGGAGTGAGGCAAGGCTGTGTACTATCTCCCTTACTATTCATAACATATAGTAAACAAAGCTGCCCAACATCTCAACCCCAGAAAGAATGCTGATAAACCCACCACAGCTTCCAGAAGACATACCCAATAGGGGGGAGGGGGCATAAACGAACTCATTTTTCCTGGTGATAAGCACTTACAGCCACATCAGAAAGAGACCTACAGCAGAACACGGATAATTTTGCAAGGGCATGTAAAAACCACAACATGAAGATCAGTGCTGAAAGAATAGAAGTTGTTGCCATAGTGAGAGAAGGAATTCAAAGACTTTCCTCGGCAACTAGCCCTTGCAACAAGTGAAACATTTCAAATACCTAGATAGTATAATATCATCTTAGGGACAGCTGACACATGCAAGTTTACAGCTAGAAGTCTCGCAATCAACAGTGTGGCGAATTCTCCGTGTGGTGGACTTGCAGGGGCTTCGCTGGTAAGCTTCTCTAACACGATTCACAGTTTCTTCACTTGGTCCTGGACGTCCCTGCTGAGGAGCTGTATACAGACAGCCTTCATCCCTGATTTTTTGTGTACTTCTTCGTACTGTTGAGAACAGGTGTTGCCTTCTGGAATTCCACTCGAAAACGTCACTGCACAGTCACAACGAACAAGGTTCTTGAGTATTCCAAAACGGCTGCTCGTGTTTACTGAATACTATAATTACTACTGTTGCCTCCCAGCAGCAAACCACGGGAGCTCAGTGTGTGAGCTGTATTTTTTTTTAAATTCAAGAGTTTCTTTCTCTCTTGGCATAAGAATTATCATGATCTGTTACGTAGTTTCTTTATTGTGGAGTTTTGAAATCTTTCATGGACTTATGAATAACTTATGTAATACACACACACAAGATTCATGGAAGATTCCGATCTTCTTGACTTGATGACTAACCGTGTGAAACTAGAATAATAAATATGATGGTATTAATAAACTGGTTGACTAAATAGGGTATGATCTGGGACAGACCAGTACCAATAATCCTTGCCTGTAGCTCGTACCAGTAAAGAAAATGGATATAGTAATACTCAGCATTTTATTCTTCATGGTTGCTTATCATGTTTTCTTCTGTAGATAACTGGTCCAAGAAAGCCCAGAGGAGGAGGACAACAGGTACGGGCAGGCTGAGACATCTTAAGATTGTCTTCAGACGTTTCAGGTGAGCATTAAGCATAAATGTGGTGTATTATCAGTGATGGAAATAGATGGGTGTACGGTACATTTTTTACAAAAATTTAGAGTGAGGAAAGTGGTCAGAAACAAAAATGGCATAAAGCAAGATGGGTACATATCAGAACAATGCAAATTTCAGCAAAAGCCTTTTTTACGGATCACATATATGTCATGCTGAACTTCGATATGAGGAGGAGGCTAAAAGGCTATGTCTATATTTTTCTGCCATTTTTTTATTTTTATCTGTTGATTTTTGTATGTGATCCTTAAAGAATGGCTTTTGTTGAAATGTTGAATTGTATACATGCTCTTCTTGTTTCTGGCTGCTTTCGTTGCTCTTATTTTTTTGTAAAACTGAACCATACACACATCTGTTTTCATTACTAGAATCAGTTTTACTGCAGTTGTAATGTTAGTTTTATATTATCTACATATATACAATGGGAAAAAGAAAGAGGAGAAGACCATTGTGAAGATGGCTGCAAGACATCGTTGATAATCTGCAAATGGATGCATCAGCAGCAGGGCATCTTGCCTACAACCAAAAAGCTGTTAAGGAGGCAAAGGATATGCAAATGACTGACAGACTGGCTGATTATCTATATTAATTTAAATCTGCATTCGTTTATTTTTTTTTCTCTGATTGTACAGTGATGTTATTTGAACTACTGTAGTATCTTGTAAGAATCTGTGGAGAGGAGCAGACAGAACTACAAAAAGAAGATTTTTAAGGTCATGCATCTTTCCCATCGCAACATATGCCTGTGAGACGTGGACACTTAACAAAACAGCTGAGAAACACATAATTGCCTTTGAATGTAAATGCTACAGAAGAGTTCTCCAAATATCGTGGACACAAAAAAGAACAAATATATCTATACTACAAGAGCTTAGTATTGAAGAAGGCTGGCTAGTAAAGAGGATTAAAGAGAGAAAACTGAAATATTTTGGACACATTAAATGTCATGATAATTTAGAAGAGACCATATTGGAAGGATACATAATGGGAGAAAGAAAAAGAGGAAGACCAAAATGAAGGTGGCTGCAAGACATCGTTGACGATCTGCAAATGGACGCAGCAGCAGCAGGCCATCTTGCTCACAACCGAGAGGCCTACAGGAGTGCTGTTTGGGAGGTAAAGTCCCGCAAGGGACATGCAAATAAGTGAATGAATGAATGAGTATCTTGTAGAAATGTAAAGTCAGTCCTCAACAGTGAAGCTTTGTGTTGATGGTTTGTTTCACACTAACATTAAACTCATAGACAAAAAAAAATTCATTGAGTGAGGTTAAGCGTGCAAAAACTGAGGTGTGACATCTTATAGCGAGACTTGGGCTTTGTGGTATTTCAAATAAATTCGTTACATTACTTATCAGTGAACTTAAATAACAGCACTTTTCTGTTTTTGTTTTTACATAACCATAGCACATAAAGATTTCTCTTCACAGACAGTAACAATTAACTTTTAACATATGCTTATGTGTGTTTGTTTCAGGAATGGATTCCGTGAGGGTACTGTGCCCAAACCAAGAAACAAGTCTGCTGCCCCAGCCTCATCTGTGGTTGCTACTAAATAAATAAAATTAACAGTTTTCTGTCCTTTCCATGGTCTCTTGTTACTTTTGTTAACATTTATGTGGGTGCTTGAGTTTTAATGTTGATAAAGCGTTTTCATTGTTACTTGCAGAATTTATATTATTAAGGTAAGCTACAACAGAACTGATTAATGAAACTGGAGATGTTTTTCATGTTAATTGCACAGCCAGGAATGTAAAATACTAGAACAAGTCAAAGAGTAACTGCAAATCAAGGGACTAAATTGACAAGATGAGAAATGACTAGCCCTCAAGTTTTCTTATAATTTTTAGTTGTTTACATTACTTTATGGTTATGTTTTGACTCTCCCTCATACAAGGTATATATGTATGGCTTTTCTTCTTGTTTTTTTTCCCACATACTGCCTAAGTACAAGGTATTCCATAAGTAGCTGTGCACTAACCCAGTATCAATTCTGGTGTTGTAGTGATATCTTAATGTCTGCGATATCTAGCCACATCTACCTGCTGCAGTCATTAAGATGTCACTTCAATACCAGAATCAATACTGGGTTAGTGCAGAGTTATATTCTGAATTCAGTGTATTAATTCTGCTTTTAATTTTTTGTTATAAGAAAACATTAAAATTTTGTTTCACATAAATCAGAACCACCTGAATTTGAACCAGACTTAATTATATAACATCTGGTAGCCTCTTTCCAAGACTTAAAAATGACTGTTTTATTGCATGAAGCTTGGACAAAATATACAGTAGCATATTTTTAAATGTACAGTTAAACCAGACCACCACTTTCTGTTACATAAACACTTGTGTTTAGGATGCATATGGTTTATATACAAGCTGCTTACATGTTAGGTGAAAGTAACGTTAAAAGAAAATAGCATGAGCACATACAGAGAAGAATTAAATGATGCCACACTTTGTAAAACTGAGGACCCAGTATTAAAAATAAAGCAGTAAAACTGAACATCGATATTTTTTCTGCCTAAAAAAATGGTATCCCTGTCATGCCTTAGAGACGCATGGATGTGGTGCCCATATTTTCCTTGACCTGTTGACGCACTAGAGGATGATGTGGACAGCATCACTTCTGGCTGCCTTTCCTTCCCCAACTCCAGAAGTTGGGTACCCATTTTACCACAGGGTGATGGGAGTCTCCACCCCTAACCTTTGTCATCAGAGACCAGTGCACTTCATTGCTCACATAAAACGAGGTACATTTTCAGCTGGAGACTAGTCTGCATAACAGGCTGATACACATCAAGAAAAAGTGATTACTGGTATAGTTTTGGGGGGGTGGGGGTGGTTGAAAGGAGTACAAGGTGTTATCAGTCACACAAATGTGATCAGGGTAAGCTAACTAACCAGTCGTGTACTTTCTGATGTATATAACTGAGCATCCGAGACTATATTAATGGAGTGTCAAACATCTAAAGGGATGTTGGGTCATGTCACTGCAGCTGGGTAGTGATGTATTCAGTGTGGTTTCTTTTTTTGGGACCAGGTTTGTTTACCTGTTCACTTTTGTTGGGGGGGTGGGCGTGTACCTGGCATCCTGAACTCAAATCTGTAGTGACCTAGAAATGTGAAGCCGCTAAAGTTTCGCAACTATATACATATGCCCAGTGACTTAGAGAACCTTGGTGCCTGCTAGTCTTCTATCCTGCTCATCAATGAATCAGGTAAAGAAACTAGAGCTTCCATTGAACTGATATGGAACTTTCCTTCACGTTCCCAACTACCCATTATAATAAAAACGTAACTCCACCAGATGGAGCAAAATGCTGGAGGGTTTAAAAACAAAAAAATCGATATCATCCTAACGTCTCAGACACTATGTTCGTTACCGGTATATAATTCATTCATTCATTTGCATGTCCCTTGTGGAAATTTGCCTCCCTAATAGCTTTCCCGTAGGCCTCTCGGTTGTGAGCAAGATGGCCTGCTGCTGATGCATCCATTTGCAGATCATCAAAGATGTCTTGCAGCCATCTTCGCTTTGGTCTTCCTCTCTTTCTTTTTCACATTATGTACCCTTCCAAGACGGTCTCTAGATTATCATGGCGTTTAATGTGTCCGAAATATTTACTCTTTAATAGCCAGCCTTCTTCAATATTAAGTTCTTGTAGTATGGTATATAAAGTGACTTGAAATGCTGTATCCCTCATAATCGTTTCTGCAGTATTATGTAAAATGCATGTCCAGCAAGCACAGCACTGATTATTTAAAAAAAAAAAAACGCTGGAAAAATAAAACCTAACATTCGTTGTAAGAAGATTCTGTACCGTAATATGTTGGTCTTTATTTCTTTAAAACAGACCATAACAACTTTAACCAATGAAATTGAATGTTACAATCTTCATCATCCAATCATTTCGTGGCAACAAAATACGAGTTTATCTGAATATGAGCAGAAGTACATGCCTGAACCTGTTCGCAAAGTCATATCTATTTTTGAACAGTTTTAAAAAGCGCATCTGGCTGTGATATAAAGCGTAGATAAAATTTTTACTGCACGAGGTGAATTGATGTTAGCAGCTTTGTTACATTTAACGTAAGTTAACCTAGCATTCAGTCGTTATGGACGCTTTCGTTCTGCAAGTTAGTTTTCGAGGTGTAGTGTTCGATGTGCAATGTTTTAACAATATAAACATAGTGTAACAAGTGGTAGCGAGTTATTATGTAACTTTGTGCGCGTTTCCTTGATAATATTGCATTACGTGTACTGTTATTTATACACAGTATACTAAACTTGAAGCAGTACAGTTAGCTTGTTCTTGTCAGGATTGTAACATTCTATGTTTTCCTCCAGTTTTAGCGAAAAAAAAATCGACTTCTGTTATTTATTATTTCGTTTTTTTTTTGGCATTTTAAAAACATTTCTTCTTATATAACTTATATCCTTCTCATGCCGTTAAACGTCTTCGGCGTGTCTTTCAACCTCATCGAGAGATTTTATGCCTGTTAATTTGGCCTCTCAGAGTTTCACGCGGTCTGCCTCTTTTTCTTTGGCCTGTTGTGTTCCACTTGATAGCTTGTTTTGGGATTCTCTGATCATTTCTTCTCATCAAATGACCAACATATGTCCATCTCCTTTTCCTGATCACCCATGAGACTGGTTGTTGTTCAGTCATCTGTCTTATCTCTGCATTGTTCATTCGTTCCACTTGATGCCGAGTATTTTCCTTAGGCATTTGTTTTGAAAAGAGTCTAATTTCTTGTCTATTTCTTTAGTTGTTTTCCAGCTTTCGCATACACAAATGAGGGTGGATATTACATTTGAATTGAATAGTCTTAACTTGGTTTTTGTGCTTATAACTTTTGAATTCCATATGTTCTCAAGATTCTTGAAGATCGATGCTGCTTTTGCAGTTCTGATTTTAACTTCCCTTCTGGTGTCACCATCTTGGTCTGTGTATCTGCCAAGGTATGCAAATTGATTGACTTCTTCAATATATGTCCCTTCTACATGTATTTTTCTATTTTGATTGAGGGGAATTTTCATTATTTTTGTTTTTGTCCTTGTTAATTTCAAGTCCTATTTTGCTAGCCAGTGAAGACAGGCTATCTGTTTTTTCTTGCATGGAATTCACATTGTTACTGATAAGGGGTATGTCATCAGTAAAATCAAGATCATCTAGTTGGGTCCCATGTACCCAGTCAGTACCTGTGTTACCTGTGCAGCATTTTTTCATTATGAAGTCTATTGTAATCCCAAAAAGTAAAGGAGACAGTTAAATAAAAACATTTATTATACATTAAATACGACCGCATCTCATTTGTTGTGCAGCATTCTCCCCACCCCCCACCCCCCCAAGTCTAAAATTTCTTGATCACATAAATATCTATGATGGGTAAACCCACACTTTTTTCTTTTTTAAATGGGTACCCGAGAATTTCCCTAGGAAAAAAAAAAGCAGCAAGGATTCAAATGATGCTGGCATCCCTACCTCAAATACTGTAGTGACCTAGAAATTTGAAGGCACTAACACTTCACATCTCTACAGCTTGCAAATGCTACAGGACATAGATTATATAGATTAGAGCAAAACCGTACAGTATGCCTTCAAATTTCATGAATTTCAGATTTTTTAAAAAACCTTATTTAATATTTATTTGATATTTTCAAACAGTAGGTAAGGTAACTGAAACCACAGACCACAGTTGGTGAAACAGCAGATTTTTTTTTTGGGAGGGGGGGGGTACTGTACTAGAGTGACAGCTCAGCTATCAGGCATAAGTGAATCTGATCAGGCCAAGACCATGCCCCACCTCTCTGTTAGTGCTTCTAGCAGCAGGCTCTCTCCTTGGCTAAGAGAGCAGAGTTTGTCTTGGCCCCATCATGGTTAGAATTTGTCATGTGCTGATGTAATCATGCGTCATTTTGTGGCAGTTCTTAATGTTTATATCAGTTGCCTTTCTTTTCCTGTGCCGTGTGTACTGAAGCTGGTAGCAGAGGAATTGGGGCAGTAGAAAGAAAGAGCATGTGTTGATGATATATGACGACAGATGTGAGGGGAGGGGAAGGAAGTGCCAGGAGGCTGGCCAGAACCATCAGCTGATTGACACAGGTAGCATTCATATTCTTTGGCGGTCGCTGAATCAGAGAGCGAAGCATCTTTGGGTTTGTCTCGAAAGTTATGATGCTAATCCCTAGATTCAAGATTCTGTGTCATGTCGTCTATTTTTTTCCCAGGCTTCTTGTAGATATTTTAAAAATGGATGTTTTTAAAAAGGTTTTATTTAATAGGATGTCTATTTTTATTCTTATATAGTCTTATGTATAAGAATAAAAATAGATATCCCAGTTATATAAAACATTTTTTAAAATATCCATCTTATATAAAAAAATATCTAAGCAGTCTGCCAAGTGCCAGTCATCTTGTATATCAAGACTAGCAGCAACTTTTTCTGAGTAAATTAAGATCTTCAGATGCATTACTTTTCAATTTAACCTGTTACACAAATAGTTTTTGGGTATAAGTATATATAAGTATATATAGCCAAATTAACAGGCATTAAATCCTTTGATGAGATTGAAAGACTCGCCGAAGACAGGAAAAATTGGCGAACTACTTTGCGAGGCCCATGTGACGTTTAACGGCACGGGAAGGATATAAGATAAGTATATATAAAACTAAATAATAAATTTTTAAAAAATAAATGTACACAAAGTCACTACAGTAGAGTTGTGAAAATGTATGATTAAAGTGTAAACTAAAATATTACAACTGTGTGTTTGTTAATTAATAAAGGTGTTTCTGCTTTTGTTTTAAATAATCTAACATTTCATTATGTCATAAAGCATTATCATGTAAAAAATGTTTAGCAAGCAATCTAGGCCATTATTTGGAAAAGAAAAATCATCAAATCTTTTGTTGGTAGAAAAAAATCACATTCCTCTCAAGTTTCTTGAGACATTCAGAAGTCAGTAAATAAACTGAAAGAGTGCAGAGACATTCATAAGTCAGTAAATAAACTGGAAGAGTGCAAAGACATTCATAAGTCAGTAAATAAAGAGTGCAGAGACATTCAGAAGTCAGTAAATAAACTGAAAGAGTGCAGAGACATTCAAAAGTCAGTAAATAAACTGAAAGAGTGCAGAGACATTCAGAAGTCAGTAAATAAACTGAAAGAGTGCAGAGATGTTCAGAAGTCAGTATATAAACTGACTGTTAGCACTACAGAAAAACTGACTTGTCACAGATAAAGGATTTCTCAAGCAAGCATATGTTATGGCATAAGAAACTGTTTGACAGCTTAAAGACAAAGGCTGGGAAAAACTGAGGAAAGATACAATTGTGAGAGCAACTCTGTGCATAAGGGTGCAGCATTATCTGAGGAGGAAATGAGAGCAAGATATGAAGGCAATAATGAGAGTGAGATATGAAGACAATAATGAGAGTGAGATATGAAGGGAATAATGAGAGCGAGATATGAAGGCAATAATGAAAGTGAGATATGAAGGCAATAATGAGAGTGAGATATGAAGGCAATAATGAAAGCAAGATATGAAGGCAATAATGAGAGTGAGATATGAAGGCAATAATGCAAGTGCAAGGAGACTAGTCCTTACAGAACAAATCATAGCTTTCTGTTTTTGTTACTTAGTATGCAAAATGATACTTGGTAAAACTCACAACTAATCCTGTTTTTAAAAATGTCTTCTAAGGTGAATAATCTCATTAACATATATTAACACTTCTTATCTATGAAGATGGTTTTGAAGCAGGCAGATATCAGCTGTTGTGGTTTTTGCTGAGCATCATTTTACTGAACAAATTCCTCTCATGACTGACTCTGCCAATGTTGGATTTGCATAGCAGGCCACAGTAGCATCAAACAGTGCTTGTGTTGCAGGAGTTAAGTTTCCTTGTGCTTATGTCAAGTTCAGTCCTTGTTTTTTTCCTCAGTTGATGCTGTAGCCTTACGCAGAGTACTTTTCATGTGACTTAAGTGTAGTGAAAATTCTTCCAAGACTTTGCTGCCAATAGAAAAATCACATATTGGTGCATTTTTGTACTAAATTTTTGTCCAGCATGTAACCTTCCCTCCACAACAGATGAGTTTAATTTACATTAACATATGAAATTCTTAATCTTTACAGTAAACATGGCTCATTTCAACTTTGAGAATGAAGTCAACAGTATTCTCAGACTGGATGCACCTGTAAGTCGTGGTCCGCTGACGCAAAGACGACATGAGCATATGCAACCACTGGCCAGTTCTTCATTTAACATATCCCACAATTCAAGTGTTACCTCCATTAAAACACCCAACAAGTGCTTGAGCAGATCTGTGAGCGGTGCATCCCTTATCAAAGCTCAGTCTTGCAGGACTCCAGGATCTGCAGGTAAACCTTCAGTCAAATACAGACCTCATTCCTAGACAACTTTCTGTAGTTTTTTTCTTTTCAGTAAACTGAGTATCTCTGGTGATGATTTTGAAAATAGTTTACTAAAAATGGCATATGAAATGCTAATAATAACAATCACCATTCAATGACAGCCGATGTTCAAGTTATTTCTGGTTAGATAATGGCTTTGTCAATCATTTGCTAGCATAATTTCATTTACGTCATCATCATCATGTATGCTTCTTATTTTTGTTTAAGTGGAGGTTGCTGTAAAGACATGTTTTACAATAATTATATTTAGCAGGAAAATAAGGTAATTGACAGTGAAAGTAGATACAAGTCCTGTTTGATGAATTATAATTTATGACATTTAATTTTTAAGGTTAAGTTTTTGTTTGGGTTTTTGGGAATATGCATCATGGTTATGTGTGCCAGGCAGCTGAAACTGCCTTTATTTCACATCTTCTGGCACTGCTGATAACAAGTTCCCACACCATTTCTTTGGAAAAGACAGTAGAGTTCTTAACTATGGCATTAGCTGTGAGATCCACCACTACCACTTGCTACTTAAATGAAGATCAGTCAATCATCCTGACCATATCCTGACTTGATATTTTGGTGAAATTAGCTGAATAGCACTTTTGGCTGCATTCTAGGGTTTTAATGTAAATACAGAGGATCCTTAGAAGTCTGGCACAGTGTGTTCCAGGAGGCCGTTCAGCTTTCAGATTGTTCGGCTTTTGAGTTTAAATTCCCCATAGGAAATAATGTAAATTGAATTAATCTGTTCCAGATCCCCAAAACTTACCCATTATAAAACATTTCAAGTACAAATGCTGGTTATCTAAACCTGTATAATAAAGCTAATACACATTAAATCATACATTAACACTATGAAATTGTTATTAATGACACTACAGTACCTTGCTTTTATCTAAACCATCAAAGTTTTTTCTAATTCTTCCACTGCAGGGGATCTTTTAGTGGTATGGGGTTTTACCCCTGTCACCACATTAGCCACTTTAATGGCTTTCTTCTTCTTTAGTACAGTTGCTATTGTCAACTTTGCCATCACCTATTAAGCAGCCAGCTCCAATACCCATGTAAAAGTAAAGATAGTCCCATAGCAAATGCCGTAGGGGGTGAAGCGTTAGAGACCTCATTATGGTGGGTCATCAGCGTATGAGGTAGGGTGACCAGTTCCTTTCCTCGCTGCCTTTACTTCCCAGATTTTCTCTGGTACCCATTTTACGAGGCAATACCCATGTACCACTTTCAAATTTAGTGATAGATAAGTTCATTTTTTCAGTTCTGTTGTGGTCATTACATACTTCCTTAGGCTTTTCAGCAGCGCTACATTTTTTTTGGTGCCATCATGGAAGGGTAATTTTAAAGAGAAAATACAAAGAAATCACAATAAAAAATACACTTGGAAAACACACACACTGAATTTGGTAGATGCTCACTGAACTGAAGTCATGTGAAAACTGACCACATGGTTCTTTGTTTTTGATCTGGTGGCTGCGTTTGTTTTGTTCAGCTTTCGAATTTTTGTTTGAACTTCAAATCGGATTTTCTTCCAATTTTTGTTTTAGTGTCAAGTTGTTTGAGTTTCAAACCGTTTTATTTTCAAGGGTCTGTTGTGTTCCAAATCCAATACATTTGCTTATGACAGTCACAGCCATGAAGTTTGCATTACCAAGAAATGGGAAGAAAAAAAGAAATATCAACTGCATACATAACATTAAAAGTGTGCAGGTTGTTCTGACATTATATGAAGCCAATCATCTCTTTGAATACTGGACAATTTGTTTCTTCTTATTTGTATTTTTACAAGCATTGACTTATATTTTTTCTTGTGTTAGGTAGTAGAATGTACAGATATTTATAAACTGTTATGTTTATCTGCACACTGAAAGTACAAATGTAGGAGTTTGCTGTTAGTAAATGTTCTGAAGATCTCATGGTATGGCACAGTTTAGTATATTATGTTGCACAAATTCATTAGACACAGTGGCGCAGTTGAGTATATCATTTTGCACAAATTTATTAGACACAGTGGCGCAGTTGAGTATATCATGTTGCACAAATTCATTAGACACAGTGGCACAGTTCAGTATATTATGTTGGCAAATTCATTAGACACAGTGGCACAGTTCAGTATATTATGTTGCACAAATTTATTAGACACAGTGGCGCAGTTCAGTATATTATGTTGCACAAATTTATTAGACACAGTGGCACAGTTCAGTATATTATGTTGCACAAATTTATTAGACACAGTGGCGCAGTTCAGTATATTATGTTGCACAAATTTATTAGACACAGTGGCACAGTTCAGTATTATGTTGCACAAATTTATTAGACACAGTGGCACAGTTCAGTATATTATGTTGCACAAATTTATTAGACACAGTGGAGCAGTTCAGTATTTCATGTTGCACAAATTTATTAGACACAGTGGCACAGTTGAGCATATTATGTTGCACATTTTCATCCATGTGCTAGCTAGTGCTGTTTGGACTGGTTTTTTAATATTGAGTTCTCATGCAGCTTGAAAATGATGCAATTTCAGCTGCATATACTGTTGAAGTTGTATTTTAATGTGGACAGTCCTTTCACATTCACCAATAAGATGTTGCATCAGTTTGTAATTTCATATTAATTTTAGGTCAGATATTTTCTTACCAAGTCTGTTCCAGATGGCTGCTAAATATCTGTCATAAAAAAGTAGAATATTTTATCATTGAAACGAAAGTGAACAGAAATGATATGAAGCTAATACTTTTTTGCTTTCCTCAGGACGAAAGAAGACTCCATCTACGAAAACTCCATCTACGGCAGACAGATTTATACCTCATAGAAGCACAACTCAGATTGAGGCAGCCCATTATAAGGTAAATATGTTTTTAAAACTGAATTTTTTTTTATTTTGAATGCTTCATCATCATCATCAGGTGCCGTGCCGACTGGTGTTGGCTATTATGTTTCTCCAGAATGCACAATCCTTCATGCAGGCCATTAGCTCAGTTGGTGATCTCCTCTCACACCATCCCGTCAGACTGTCCAGTATCATTTCTCTTGGTCTTCCTCTTGATCTTCTTCCTTCTATTTTTCCTGTTGTTATATTTTCAATGCCCCCTCTTCTCATTGCATGTCCTGTGAAAGTGCATTGTCTCTCTCTTATTTTTTTTTACAAGATTTTTGGTCTCTCCAACTCTTCTCCTGCATTCTTCATTATTTATTTTTGTTGTCCAGTTAATTCACAACATTCTCCTAATAAACCACATTTCTGCTGCTTCCAATGATTTTTCTGCAGACCTGCCTATTGTCCATGATTCACTTCCATATAACAAGATAGATTCAATATAACATTTTAGGACTCGTTTTCTAACATTCATTGATAAGGATGTGTTGCATAATATGTTTCTCATTCTCTGAAATGCAGTCTTTGCTTGACATATTCTGTTTCTAAATTTCTGTTCTGCATTTCTCATCTGACGTTATTACTGCTCTAAGGTATTTGAATTTCTGTACCTGATTTAGAATAGTTCCATTTAATTTTATAGTGCATTTTGGTAGAGTCTGTTTCTTAGATATAACCATAGTCTCTGTCTTTTTTATGTTTAAAGTAAGCCTTTCTGTTCACTTCCTTTAGCGACTTTATCCAAGAGATTTTGCAGGTCTTGTTGCTTCTCAGCTGTACTGTGTCGTCAGCATACCAAAGGTTGTTAATATTGTATCCCCTCCAATTTTTATGACTGGTTCTGTGATGATCGTTCTTAGAATATTCTCGCTGTACAGAGAAAAAAGTTCTAGAGGTAGTGCACATCCTTGTCGCACCCCTTGTTTTATAGGTTGATATTTTCCAGTTCTATTTTCAACTTGAATTGCTGCTTCTTGCTGCCAGTATAGATGTTTTAAAATCCTCAGGTCTTTACTGTCTATATTGATGTCTTCAAGCATTTTAATAATTTCATTATGTTTCACCTTGTCAAATGCCTTGATGTAATCAATGAAGCATAAGTAGAGATCTTTCTGTACTTCTAAAGCTCTTTCTGTTAGTGTTCATGAAGCATAAATGGCATTGTGTGTTCTCTTTCCTCCAACAAATCCTAACTGTTCACTATTATTTCTATTTTTATCTTTTTTCTTGTTTTTCTCATAATAATTCTCAGAAGTAGCTTCGTTATGTGACATGAGAGGCTGATAGTCCAGTGGTCATCACATTCCTTTGCACTCAGTTTCTTTGGTAGTGCTATAAACATGGATTTAAGCAAGTCATTGGGCATATAACCACTGTTGTAAATGTCATTCAGTAACTTGGTTATTATTTTTATTCGTATCTCCTCTAGCGCCTCTATTTCTTCTATTGTTATGTTATCAGGCCCTGTCGCTGTTCCTTTCTTCATTTGTTTGATGGCATCTATGATTTCATTTTTAAGTATTGGTGGTCCATCACAGTTTTCAGTATCTGGTGTTAATTCTGGTCTTTCTCCTCCATACAGCTCAACAATGTACGCTGTCCATCTGTCCACAATGTCTTCATTTCCCATTAACATCTTACCTTCTTTTGATTTCAGGCATCCTGTGGTATATTTTGTCTTCTTGCCTGTGAGTTCACTAATTCATTTGTTCATGTTTTTGCCTTCTTTATTATGGGAGTCCTCTATTTATCTGCACTGTTCATTTAACCACACTTCCTTTGCTTCTCTGCATTTGCACCTTATTTCTTTATTTATTCTGCTATATTTTTCTTGGTTATTTTTACTCCTCCTCCTTTTGTCCATTGGTCCTAAGATGTCGTCTGTCATCCATTTATTTTTAGGGGCATCTTTTGTTGGTGAATAGAATCTCTTAACATTGCCCATTGTTCATCTAGACTATTTATCTTTGCTATTGCATTGTATCAATTTGTTATAATAACTTTGTATTGTTCTCGCAGTTCTTGGTCATTTTTAAGGAGTTCTGTATTCAGTTTGATGTTTCTCACTTTTCTGCATGATTTCTTTAGCTTTATTCTAATTTTTCCACAGAGTGGGTCATGGTCACTATTGCAGTCAGCTCCTGGCATTGTTTTTGTTGTCAGTAATGCATTTTGGAATTGTTTGTTGATTAATATGTAGTCTATCTGGTTAAAAGTCTTTTTGTCTGGGCTGCACCACGTTGCCAGTCTTCGGGGATGTTGTTTAAACCAGGTGTTTTCTACAACCAGGCTATGTATTCTTGCCCATTCAATTAATTTACTACCTCTGTCATTCCTTTCCCCTAGTCCATGGTCACTAACGATGTCTGAAGTTCTTCCTTTACCAACCTTGGCATTAAAATCTCCCATGACTATAGTAACTTCATGTGACTTTGTGTGTTTCAGGGCTGTCTCTATGTCATTATAAAATAGCTGTATATCTTCTTCAGAACTTTCAGATGTTGGAGCGTACACTTGTATAATATTTATGTTTATTGGTCGTCCTTTCAGTTGGGCTAGCAGGACTTGGTCTGAGATGTTCAAATATCCTACAGTTTTTCCTGTTGTTATATTTTCAATGCCCCCTCTTCTCATTGCATGTCCTGTGAAAGTGCATTGTCTCTCTCTTATTTTTTTTACAAGATTTTTGGTCTCTCCAACTCTTCTCCTGCATTCTTCATTATTTATTTTTGTTGTCCAGTTAATTCACAACATTCTTCTAATAAACCACATTTCTGCTGCTTCCAATGATTTTTCTGCAGACCTGCCTATTGTCCATGATTCACTTCCTTGCTGTTTCTTCGTCAAATACTATTCCTATGCCGTGTTCATGTTTCTCACTTCCTGAATAAATTGTATATTTATCAGAGTTTATCTTCCCTGCACCTGTCCATCTAACTTCACTCATTCCTATGTTGATCTTCATCCTTTCCATTTCCCTTTTTACATTTTCTAATTTTCTAGCCTGGAATAAAGTTCTAACATTCCATGTTGCTATTTTGAACTTGTTAGTTTTGCTACCAGTAGCTTGATGACGATCTGGCCTCACCTGTGGCTCGTGAGCTGCCCTACCGGACGAGGCTGTTCCAGAGGAGCATCCATTACAAATCTATTATGCCGAATACGCATAATTGTTCTTTGGAGCTACAACAGTGGTTTCCCGTTGCCTTCTGTCGGTTTATGTACGGACTCTCCGCTAGCCTTTGGATTCCCTGTCCTACCAGCAAGGTAGATGCTTTTGTGCATACTTTGAGAGGACCCACAAAACAGACTCCAACAAAGTGGGGTCCTTTCCATCTTCTACTCTCTCATGTCAGGCTGAAGGATTGTATCAGCTTGTCATTAATGGCATTATGAAATGGTGAGATCAAGGATGTTAGCCTTAGAAAGTGAATTCTGTAATGCTTGGCTGAATCATTTTGTACTTGCTATGTTCTTAGCTATGCACCCAAACACAAGCTAGTGAAGAGACTTGGTCCATGATGAGCCCATCACAGCAGGAGTACAGGCAGATCATGTCTGAGAACTTGAATGGTGATGCTTTGCAGAACAAAATCATTTCCATCAAAGAAAAGCCCCCTCAAGCTCCAGAGGGTGAGTTTCTGTTTCTTATGGAAAATCTGAAATTGGAATGAGTGGAGAGTAGGAGTGACTGAGTGCACTTTCATCAGGGTGAGCAAGATTCTTACCTCTGAACAAATAATGCAGCGGTTAAATTAGGTACTTGTCAAATGCTGTGTATACTCGACACTTCTGTGGTATAGAAGCAGTTAAAGTAGGTACTTGTCAAATGCTGAGTGTACTCGACACTTCTGTGGTATAGAAGCAGTTAAAGTAGGTACTTGTCAAATGCTATGTGTACTCAACACTTCTGTAGTATAGAAGCAGTTAAAGTAGGTACTTGTCAAATGTTGTGTGTACTCGACACTTCTGTAGTATAGAAGCAGTTAAAGTAGGTACTTGTCAAATGCTATGTGTACTCAACACTTCTGTAGTATAGAAGCAGTTAAAGTAGGTACTTGTCAAATGTTGTGTGTACTCGACACTTCTGTAGTATAGAAGCAATTAAAGTAGGTACTTGTCAAATGCTATGTGTACTCAACACTTCTGTAGTATAGAAGCAGTTAAAGTAGGTACTTGTCAAATGTTGTGTGTACTCGACACTTCTGTGGTATAGAAGCAGTTAAAGTAGGTACTTGTCAAATGTTGTGTGTACCCAACACTTCTGTGGTATAGAAGCAGTTAAAGTAGGTATTTGTCAAATGCTGTGTGTACTCGACACTTCTGTGGTATAGAAGCAGTTAAAGTAGGCAGCTGGAATGTAAGAACACTTAACCAGACTGGAAAACTAGCACAAACCATCAAGGAAGTGCACAGATACAAACTAGACATACTAGGAATACAAGAAGCAAGATGGACAGGACAAGGCAGAAGGAAATTAACAACACAGCACACAGAAGATACAATAATATGGTCAGGTAAAGAAGATCATCAAGAAGGAGGAGTAGGATTGATTATAACAAAAGAAACATCAGGAGCATTGGTGAAATGGACCCCTATAAATGAGAGATTATTATATGCACACTTCAGCTCAAGATTCATGAAGCTGTCTATTATAGTTTGTTATGCACCAACAAAACAGCTGAAGAGGAATTAAAAGAAGATTTTTACAACAGCCTCCAAGCAACAGTAGAAACAATACCCAAGCATGATATGCTACTCATCTATGACGACTTCAATGCAAAAGTAAGTGAGGGAAATGAAGATAGAAGAAGAATCATGGGAAGAGAAGGAATTGGAGAAATAAATGAAAATGGAGAAAGACTGCAGTTTCTGTGAAGAAAACATGATGACCATCAGAGGGACAATTTTCCAACATAAAAACATCCATAAAGTGACTTGGAGGTCCCCAGATAAAACCACAGAAAATCAAATCAATCACATACTAATAAAAAAACAAGTGGAAACGGTCACTACAAGATGCGAGAGCAAGAAAAGTAGCAGATGTAGGAAGTGATCACAACCTTCTGGTAGTAAAAATAAATCTAAAATTAAGGAAAGCCAAAATCGGAGAACACAGAAAGACACGTTTTGATACAACAAAACTGAAAGACCAGCAAACAAAGAATGAATTCTCAATAGTACTTAAGAACCGCTTTAGTGTCCTACAAGACAAAGCAGAAATGTCCATACTAGAGTTCAGTAAAACACTACAGGAAACAGCAAAAGAGGTGCTGGGTTATTGAAAACGGAGAAAAGAGGAATGGATAAGCAAGACCACATGGGAAAATATAGAGCAAAGAAAAGAAATCAAGAAGAAAATTACTGAACATCAAATCACAAAGGCTAAAAGAACAAGTTTTAAGTAATTATGCACAAAAAGACAAAGAAGTGAAAGAATCATGCCATCAAGATAAACGTCAATACTATGACAACGTAGCAGAAGCAGCAGAGAAAGCACCATATGCAATGACATGAAAACCATATTCAGAATCACAAAGCAGATGACAGGTAACTTCAGCACAAGATGTGAGAGTGCAGTAAGGACACATAAGGGACAACTGGTCAGTGGAGAAAGAGAAAAAACTGAAGATGGAGGGAACACTTTAACACCCTACTAAACAGAACACAAGCATCGCAAACAGTAGATATACCTGGAGCAAACATGGAACTAAACATCAATGCAGGACTAATAACAATAACTGAAGTAAAGGAGGCAATAAAGAAGCTAAGACAGGCCACCAGGTGAAGATGAAGTGACTGCTGAGATGTTGAAAGCAAAAGAAACAGAAACACCAAAACAACTTTGCTGGATACTACAACAAATGTGGGATCTAGAGAAAGCTCCAGAGGAGTGGAAAACTGGCCTTATAGTAAAACTACCAAAGAAGGGTGACCTCAGAGATTGTGGGAACTGGAGAGGCATTACACTACTGCCATTCACCAATAAAGTATTTTGCAGAATAATCATCAACAGAATTGTTCCAGCACTTGAAGGAAAACTTCGGAAAGAGCAGGCAGGATTTAGGAAAGGAAGATCATGCATAGACCATATATTTGTACTTAGACAAATAATAGAACAGGCAAATGAGTGGCATAGCACAACATATTCATTGTTTATAGATTTTGAGAAAGCCTTTGACAGTGTCAACAGAAATGCACTGTGGAAAATCCTAAGATGGCATGGCCTCCCCCATAAGATAGTGAATGTAATCAAAGCCCTATACGAGGGTTTTCAGTGCAAAGTGATCTGTGGAGAACATACCTCCAGCAGCTTTAGGGTACAAACAGGAATGAAACAGAGATGTGTACTATTACCAACATTATTTATCTTGGCAGTAGACTGGTTAATAAAGGAGGCAACATCAGACAAATGCAGAGGATTACAATGGACCTTTGACACAGTTCTGGAGGACCTTGACTTTGCGGATGACATTTGTCTACTATCAAGCTGCCACAAAGATATGCAAGATAAAATAAACAAGCTAACTCAGAATGCAAACAACATAGGACTAAAGATCAACATAGGAAAGACAAAGTTAATGAAGCAAAATGTGAACAACAGAAATGTGCTAGGAGTAGATAGCAGGTTAGTGGAGGAGGTCAACGAATTTGTATACCTTGGCAGCAGAGTAATATAAAATGGAGACAGCACAGAAAACATCAACAGCAGACTTACTAGAGCAAACCAGGCTTTTGCAATGCTGCAGACTATATGGAAATGAAAAAAACTAAGCATGAATATGAAAATCAGGATATTTAAGAGTAATGTTCTAAGTGTACTACTCTATGGAAGTGAGTGCTGGAAAATCACCAAAACCATAGAAAACAAGTTGAATTCTTTCCAGACTAAATGTTTACGAAGAATTAGAAAAATATTTTGGCCAAACACCATAAGAAATAACATCTTGTTTGCAGAAATGCAGATGAAGCCACTGACAGGAATTATTGAGGAAAGATGCTGGCGATGGTTGGGACATGTGCTCCGAATGACTGACAACTCACTACCAAAAATAGCACTAAGATGGACACCACAGGGGAACAGAAGTAAGGGTAGACCAAAAGAGTCATGGAGAAGAACAACAGAAAGGATGTTGAGCAATAGAGAGCTCACTGGGCAAGAGCAGAAAAAAGCCAAAGGACAGGCATGTGGAAAACCCTTGTGGAAGCCCCATGTGCCCTGGGCACTTAAGGTTCAGAGATGATCTCTGCTTCCTGCTCCAATTCATCTTATTTCACATAAACCAAGGATGTTAATTTCCGTTCTTTTCATTTCTTGTTCAATGTTTTCCAAGTTCTGTTTATGTTCTAATGTTCCATGTTGCAATTTCTGTGGTGTTGCTTATGTTTTCTTTGCATTCAGTAGTTGGATGATGATCTGGTATCACCTGTCGCACGTGATTGTCCCTACTGGATGAGGTGGTTCCACTGGAACCCCCATTAACGTCGTTATGATTCAAAGAATCGTGGATTGTCATGATTGCTCTTGGGAATGTGCAGTGTTGCTTTTCCCCTTGCCTTCCACCGGTTTGTTTATGGTTTACTCCACTAGCCTTTGACTCTGGCCAGAGTGACAAGGCAGCAGGGGGTCTGAAATCAGAGCTTTCTTTCTCCTAGATGAGCTTACCAACCAAGACTAACGAGTCTCATCTACCCGTCTGGTTTTCAGGTGCCAGATACTCACCTTTTGCCCCTTCTCCTGCCAGTTTAAACAGTTCCGCTGTGAGAAGGCCAGGAGCTGGACTTGACTGTCAGAGGCTATTTGAGACATGCGCCTTGGAGGCATTTAATTGGAGTGGAGGGCTTATCCTTCACCCCACCTCCGGCTGTTACAGTCATTAGAACTTCTCTGTAGTATAGGAGCAATTAAAGTAGGCATCTGTCAAATGCTGTGGGTACTCAGCACTTCTCTGTGGTGTAGAAGCATGGGTGGTAAATAAAATGAGGAGGAAAAAAAAAGAACTGAGGTCCTTGAAGTGTGGATCTACAGAAGAATTTGAGGCATGGACAGAAAAATGAGGCATATTTCATGGGCAGAAGAGAAGTGCTACAACAGCTGGAAGTGAAGCAAAAGAGAAGTACTACAACAACTGGAAGTGACACAGAAGAGAAGTGCTACAACAGCTGGAAGTGAAGCAGAAGAGAAGTACTACAGCAACTGGAAGTGAAGCAGAAGAGATAAGAAATTTGGGAACCAGACAGTTAAAATATTCTGGCTTTCACAGTCCATAAGAATATGCTGAAAACTATACTTCAGAGAAAAGTTAAAGGGAAAAAAAGGATGTTGGAGACACCAGAGATAGTGGGCAACATCAAACAACGGGTAGGAGTCCGTCTGACTGAAAGCATTGTGAAAGCAAGAGGTATGACATGTTCTCTATCCATTCTACCATGTGAAGATGACATGACGATGATGATAATGATATCATTGATGATGGTGATGATGACTGAACAGCCATTCACATTGCGCAGTAATGGTCTAAGTGTGTGCATGTATTTGTGGCATATCTAGTATCTCTTTTTTATGCTGCTTGATGTAGTGTTTGCTTTTGGTTTGTAAGTTGTGTAAGATTGGGTGATGATGAGGGGATTTTACATTTTTCTGCAGGTTTTGGCATATATACACACATGTACACTTTCATTAGCATTAAAAATACCATTAACAACGAACCTTTGCAAAAATAGTATAAAAATTAAAATAATAACACTTGGTATTTCAGAGTATTAGGGAATGGCTGTGGAAGTCAAATGCCTCAGAAAATACTATTTCTAGAGCAGTTTTGACATGGTTCAGTATAACCCATAGTTAACAGGCTCACTTTCACCATTGTTTCATAGTGCATTTGGTCTCTCAGTCAGTATCTGACTTCAGGTGTGGGAGCAAGTCCTACCAGTTTGCCCAAGGTTCTTGCCAGCGCTACGGAGTGCACGCACTGTGGTGAAATCCTATTTCACGAGAGATCCGGCGCTAATGGACTTGTCTGACATGCATTGATGATAACCCTTTGACTTTTTAAGTTGTTTCATAAGTGTGACTATAAAATCAAATTGACCACAAATTCTTCTGATATCTCCTGAGCTATTTGGCCATTTATTGTTTGTTTTTATTGAATTGAATTTCTCTTATGTATAAGTATTCTGATGAATTTAGGCATGTGACATGCAGAAGTTGTTTATATATCTTTTAGGTTATCAGAATGATTTGAGAGTCCTGTACAGCACTGGTAAAATTGGAGGCAACGTGAAAAAGACAACCAGATACATCCCCCAAGTGCCAGAGCGTATACTTGATGCACCAGATATAATAGATGATTATTGTAAGAGAGCATGAAGTGTGTGTTTTTATATCTTCTTCTTCTTTCGCTTCTACCATCAAGGTGGTAGCCCCATGATCCTGCTGAATTTACTCCTGTGGTTCTCATGATAGTCTCATTTAGGATGGAGGCTCAGAGCATCGTGGGGCTTGGGCCTGTATTCTCGATGGGTCACAGAAGCGGCATTGCGTGACACTGATTTTCGTTGCACCAGTTTAGTCTAGAGTTGGACTTCCTCATCGGAAAACCTCGACGTGGTTTTGATATGAATATATACCCACCACTACAAGAAAGCAAATATTACAATAAAGCAAATCACACACATTTTTTTTTGCAATCACGACATGGCTAACTGTATGCAGTATGAGGCCTTGCATCTGACCTATCTTGGCATTTGACATGTCTTTCTTGCTGCACTTGATAATGTTTTTAGCTTTTAATTCAAAGTGAGACGTGTGCGACACTTCCTTTTACTTACACATTTTCGGGGTGAAGATGCCTGATGAGGCAATCAGCAATCCATAGCTGATGTGCTAGCGTCAGGGTATTGTGACCCATAGCTGACCAAGACCCTGTCCCACATCTCCGTAGTACCCCCAGTAACAGGCTTACCTTGGCTAACCGGGCAGGGATCATCATAGTCCCCATGGTGGTGGAGTCTGCCGAAGAAGCATTGCACACCCCCTGCTTTTTAGCTTTACTCTTGGACTGAAAAAATAGCTGCCGTAATCTGCTCCCACGCTGATACAATTTTGTGCTTCAACATCTCTACAGCATAGGCTGCAAAGAACAACAGTTCTCAGTTGCAGGGAGTTCGTACAAGTACATTTACTTCCAAAAACTATACAAAAAAGTCAAATTCTAAAGATTATAAATGTGAATAATTTTTTTTTAAAAATGAAAAACCTCAATATCTGCAGAGCACAATGAAGCAAGATACGAGGGATAATTGATGAGTTCACGGCCTAAGGTACAACGGATTATTTGTGGACAACTTTTTTTGGTTATTTCTCAACATAGTCCCCTTGCACTTAGTCCAGTGGTCCTGGAGCATATGGATCCCTTCTTTGTAAAAGTCAGCATCTTGTGCCAGTAGAAAGTTGTCTACAGCATGAATGACGTCATCATCTAAGCAAATTTGCAACCACTGAGCTCCTTTTTGAGTTCGGTAAACAGGTAATAATCCGAAGGGGCCAACTCTGAGGAATAAGGAGGATGTTCAAGAAGCTGGAAGCTGCATTCATGAATGGCGACAATTGCCACCACCGACTTGTGAACTGGAGCATTGTCTTGATGAAAGATGACTCCTCTCATCAATTTCCTTCGACATTTTTCCTTCAATTTGACCCGCATTTGCTTCACAAGATTAGTGTAATAGGCCTTAGTGACCATTCTGCCCTTTTGAGTCTACCAATAGCGCACCTTCTGAATCCCAAAAGGTGGAAGCCTGCAGACAGAACCACCCTTTCTTTCTTTGTAGATGGGGATCCATGATGTTTCCAGTTTTTGACTGTTCTTTGGTTTCTGGTTGGAAATGATGAACCCAAGTCTCATCCATAGTCACAAATTGCTGAAGAAACTTTTCAGGATCTGCAGAAAAATGGCCAAGATTGTCTCCTGACCTGATGAGATGCTGTCATTTGTGATCAGCTCCAAGAAGTTTCGGGACCCATCGAGCGGAGACCTATGTCATTTGAAGATCATTGTGAATAATGGCAGGAACATGTTCCTGGGAGATGCCCAATTCAGTAGCAATGTACCACTCAGTTAGTCGTCGATCCTCCATTATCATGTCATGGATTCTGCCGGTGATTTCATCAGTGGTTACCGTTCTTGGTCTTCCTGGATGGGGTTCATCTTCCAGACTCTCCCTTCCATATTTGAACTGAGCTGCCCATTTCTTCACTGTGCTGTAAGAAGGAGCACTCTACCATAACCTCATAGATCTCCTTCAGTGATAAGCTCTTGATGCAGAGGTAGTGAATGACTTCTCGATGAGAAATTTTTATCCATTTTCTCAATTTCTGCCACCCCTTACCATTTCAATAGCCCGTAAACAAAAATTGGTTGCAGTTAATTTTTTTAAACTTGGTGTTTAACCTTACATTAAACTGATCTACAAGTGCACCTAATATCAACTGTGTGTTTCAAGTATTTGTACCTTAGGCAGCGAGTTTATCAATCAACCCTCTTATACCAGTATCTTGACTTTTAATCCCTGTATTACTAGGCAGTGTGTACATCGTATTCTAGTGCGTTTTGTTTTACATTCTAGAAACTTTAGGTTTACGAGAGAGTTTCATAATTGTGATCATTTACTATAAGTAGAATGGAATGATGTGCACACATGGCTCACGCATATTTGCATGTAAAACTGACATACATGCATATACAATTGCACCTTAGAATTGCTTCCAGGTTATGTCTCGTACAGCATTATAGCATGACTGAAATGGTGAAGTGCTTTTGTTTAGTGTTTTTACAATGTTCAATGCTTAAATATTTTGGAAACATTAAACGTCATGATAATCTAGAGAAAACCGCCTTGGAAGGGTGCATAATGGGAAAAAGAAAGAGAGGAAGACCAAAGCAAAGATTGCTGCAAGACATTGTTGATGAACTGCAAATGGATGCATCAGCAGCAGGCCATCTTGCTCACAACTGAGATACCTACAGGAGAGCTGTTAGGGAGGCAAAGTTCCGCAAGGGACATGCAAATGAATGAATGAACAATGTTCATAGTCTGAAGCATGGCTGGTGGTAAATAAACACTTGGAGGGAGGGGGGCAGCTTGCAGTCATATTTCAATCAATTTGTAGGTGAAATTCACAGTGGGGGGGGGGTATGAAGGTGAGCAGAGTTTATGCTCAGCCATACATGAACTACGACATCCTAATTGCTATGGGGGACTTCAACGCTAAGGTAGGGAAAGATAATACCGACGTTGAAAAAGTGATGGGGAAAGAAGGAATTGACATTGTTAATCAGAACGGAGAAAGATTAATTGAATTATGTCTAACAGAGGGCATGGTCATTGGAGGCACAGTATTCCCACACAAAGAGATACATAAAACAACGTGGATATCTCCAGATGATAGAACTAGAAACCAGATAGATCATTTTTGTATTAGGAAGCAATACAGAACATTTCTCATAGATGTAAGGGCGTATAGGGGTGCAGATGTCAACAATGATCACAACCTGTGCATAGGGAAAATAAAACTAAAATTGAAAAGCCAACACAAGAAAGCAGTACACAGAAAGATAAACAGCCACAGCCTACAAGAAGAAAATACTAACATTAATTTCAGTCAGGAAATTGCCAATCATTTCAAAACACCCAGTGAAGTTGAGGAGATAGGTATAGATGAATTATGGAATTCTTACAGCACAGCCATAATCACAGCAGCAAAAGCAAGCACTGGACTGAAAAAATCAAATAGAAAAGCATGGATATCAGATAAAACATGGAAGTATATACATGAAAGACGAGCAGTCAAATTAGACATGTTGAATGCAAAAACAGATCATGGAAAAGATCTGGCGAAAGCAACATACAAAGCAATAGACAAGAAAGTAAAAAGTTCAGTTAGAAGAGATAAAAGAGAGTACATAAACAATATGGCGAAAGAGGCAGAAAAAGCAGCAAAAACAGGAGACAGCAAAACTTTATATAACATACAAAAGAGGCTAACTATCACATCTAAAGAAAGACCAATCCTTAGCAAAACTGGAACCCTATTAACATCAAATAAAGACCAAAAGCAAAGATGGGCTGAACACTTCCAAGAAATACTTAATTGACCACACCCAAAAGAATTGTTAAACCTTGAAACTGACTTACCAGCCCCACAACTAAATGTCAACCTAAATGAAATTAAACTGCATGAAATTGAAACAGCAGTGAATTTAATGGCTAACAACAAAGCTGCAGGTGAAGATGAAATAACAGCCGAAATGTTAAATGCTATCAGTAGTGACAACATGAGACAACTACAAAGAATGTTTAACAAGATTTGGAAAGAAGAAAAGGTCCCTTCTAATTGGAAAAAAGGAATCATTGTTAAAATACCAAAAAAAGGCAACCTTAGTGACTGTAACAACTGGAGAGGAGTAACCTTAATATCAGTTGTGTCAAAAGCATTTTGCAAGGTGATTTTGAATAGACTTAAAGATATAGTGGATACTGCAATGAGAGAAGAACAAGCAGGATTTAGAAAAGGGAGAAGCTGTCTCGACCAGATCTTTACTCTCAGAATAATACTTGAAGAACATATTGAAAAGCAGAAACCATTAATACTGAACTTCATAGATTTTAAAAAGGCATTTGATAGCATACACAGAGATTCATTATGGAGAATTTTAAGTCTATATGGAATACCATCTAAAATTGTCAACATCATTAAGGACTTCTACAATGGATATGTTTGTGCAGTCAAGACAGAAGAAGGGATGAGTGAATGGTTCCAGATTGAAACAGGTGTGAAACAAGGATGTATACTGTCTCCTTTACTTTTTGGGATTACAATAGACTTCATAATGAAAAAATGCTGCACAGGTAACACAGGTATTGACTGGGTACATGGGACCCAACTAGAAGATCTTGATTTTGCTGATGACATAACTCTTATCAGTAATAATGTGAATTTCATGCAAGAAAAAACAGATAGCCTGTCTTCAATGGCTAGCAAAATAGGACTTGAAATTAACAAAGACAAAACAAAAATAATGAAAATTCCCATTTATCAAAATGGAAGAATACATATAGAAGGGACAGATATTGAAGAAGTCAATCAATTTGCATACCTTGGCAGCTACATAGACCAGGATGGTGACACTAGAAAGGAAGTTAGGATCAGAATTGCAAAGGCAGCATCAATCTTCAAGAATCTTGAGAACGTATGGAATTCAAAAGTTATAAGCACAAAAAACAAAGTAAGACTATTCAATTCAAATGTAATATCCACCCTCATTTATGCATGCAAATGCTGGAAAACAACTAAAGAAATAGAAAAGAAATTAGACTCTTTTGAAAACAAATGCATAAGGAGAATACTCGGTATCAAGTGGAACGAATTCAAGAACAATGGAGAGGTATGACAGATGACTGAACAACAACCAGTCTCATGGGTGATCAGGAAAAGGAGATGGACATATGTTGGTCACGTGATGAGAAGAAGCAGTCAGAGAATCCTAAAACAATATATAAAATGGAACACAACAGGCCAAAGAAAAAGAGGCAGACCGCGTGAAACTCTGAAGAAGACATTGTTAAGAGAGGCCAAATTAACAGGCATAAAATCCTTTGATGAGGTTGAAAGACTCGCCGAAGGAAAAATTGGTGAACTACTTTGCGAGCCCTATGTGACGTTTAACGGCACGGGAAGGATATAAGATACATGAACTAGATTTCACATTGTTGTGAGGAATATGCTCACATACATAATAGGTCTTGAACATATAAATTACACAAGTTTGGAACCATCTGTAGTTTAAAATATTGAGTTCCCAGCTATGAAATAGCTAGCACCATATTTTATCCTAGATCCTTCCCATTCCGCTAAACATCACATAAGGCTCGCATGGTAGTTTGCAAAGTTTTCCTGTTTTCGGCGAGCTTTTCAACCTTGTCAAAGGATGGCTTTTAATTTTGCCTCTCTTAACATTGTCCCCTTTAGAGTTTCACATGGTCAACCTCTTTTTCTTTGGCCTGTTATGTTCCACTTGATAGCCTGTTTGGGATTCTCTGTTTCTTCTCATCACATGGCCTACATATGTCCATCTTTTTTCTGATCATCCATGAGACAGGTTATTGTTTGCTCACTTGTCTTATCACTGTGTTCTTGAATTCATTTCACTTTATATAGAATATTATTATTATTAGGCATTTGTTTTCAAAAGAGTCTAATTTCTTGTCTGTTTCTTTAGTTGATTTCCAGCTTTCACATGCATAAATAAGGGTATGGATATTACATTTGAAATGAATAATCTTAAACTGGTTTTTGTGCTTATAACTTTTGAATGCCATATGTTCTAACTTCCTTTCTGGTGTCACCATCCTGGTCTATGTAGCTGCCAAGGTATGCAAACTGATTTACTTGTTATCATTTTAAAACTTTTCAAAACCCATTTAAATGGCTTGTGGTAAGTTAAGAGTTAAAGTGCCTCCATAATTAATTTGAGATAAGACAATCTGTTTATTCTTAATGATTACAGTGATGTGTGTAGTTGAGTGTGCCTTGATATTTCAGCTTTGTTTCTGTTTCTTCTTGTCTTCCAAAATAGACCTCAGCTTGATAGACTGGTCAGCACAGAATGTACTAGCAGTGGCACTTAGTTCAAGTGTTTACCTGTGGGATGCATCCACTGGAGGTATTACTTTACTGATGGACCTGGAGAGCACATCTGGTGATTATGTCAGTTGTGTGAGCTGGACAACAGATGGGAACCATCTGGCTGTGGGTCTTAGTACTGGAGCTGTGGAGGTAGACATTTTGTTTTAAAAGTTTTTTTGGGCTTTTTTTTTGGGTGGGGTGGGGAGGAGGGGGGGGATTCTTTTATTGCTTACATCAGTCATCATATAGCAGAATCCCATTATCTCATGCTACCTATTGTAATCTTGTAGGATTAAGCACTCAGTGTTTCACTCAGGCTTGCAGTCTTGTAGGATTAAGCACTCAGTGTTTCGCTCAGGCTTGCAGTCTTGTAGGATTAAGCACTCAGTGTTTCGCTCAGGCTTGCAGTCTTGTAGGATTAAGCACTCAGTGTTCGCTCAGGCTTGCAGTCTTGTAGGATTAAGCACTCAGTGTTTCGCTCAGGCTTGCAGTCTTGTAGGATTAAGCACTCAGTGTTTCGCTCAGGCTTGCAGTCTTGTAGGATTAAGCACTCAGTGTTTCACTCAGGCTTGCAGTCTTGTAGGATTAAGCACTCAGTGTTTCACTCAGGCTTGCAGTCTTGTAAGATAAAGTTCACAGTGATTTACTCAAGTGTGCAATCTTGTAGGATAAAGTGCACGGTGTTTCAGGTCTGCCATCTTATTTTTCCTTGCCCTAACAAAGAGGCTTTGCACAGAACTTTAGACTAGGAATAAATAACTTACAGAGTGACAAACAACAAAAGTACAGGACTTTTATTGAATCTAAAAATGTTATACATTTATGCTGTATAAATATCATAAGAAATGACATGTTGCTAAGAAAGACAGATATGACACCACTTTTGACAGTGATTGGAAGGAGAAGATGGCTGTAGATTGGCTACTTGAGAATGACAAATGTTTGATGAAACTATGGATAGTTTTTTTTCTTTTAGTTTTAATAGTGATTGAGAATTGCTCAACATGGTTTCAATATTGTGTTGATTTAAAAAAAAAAAGGCTATCATCTGTATGTGAGAAATGATCGCCTACGCCACACGGCACTTGTTTGATTGATCTGTATGTGAGAGAAGAGGGCGGACTTTTTATATAACAAGAGCAAGATAGATTTGTATTGTCATGTTTGATTTTCAGCTCTGGGATACGGCTTGCCAGAAAAAGCTGCGGACTATGTCTGGGCACTCCGCAAGAGTTGGGTCTCTCGCCTGGAATTCCTATATTCTCAGCAGGTGTGTTTATTATTGAAATTAAGCAAGTTTTTTTTTTTTTAATTCAAACCTTGTCTGAGGATGTTAGCAGTACATTTTACTGACAGAAAGAAAGAAAAAAGCCAGATCGTTTGTTCTTTCCTATCTTGTAGCTATAATTATTTTAGAATTGTATTATCTTATAGCTGTAGTCTGTTTTCTTGTCTTACAGCTACAGTTCTTCTTTTATCTCCCTGCAACTGTGAGCTTAATGTTCTCTACAACCGATGTGGTGAAAGTGTTAAAGCACAGTGTCACTTGGATTGGGGGTGGATTACAGTGGCTGTTTTTTTTTTTTCATCCCTGAGTGCATCTAAGAAGCTGGGATATGCAATACTTCTTTAGCAGACTGCCCGCCATGGGAACTTTGGCCCCATTAAACAGACCAGGCCTGTTACTAGGGGTACTGACAGAGAGGTGGGACAGGGCATTGATTGGCTGTGGGTTGCTGACCCTGAAGCTGTCATGTTAGCTGTGGGTCAATCCTGCCAGCAAATACAGTTTGGGAGATGCTGTGTCACAAAGTATTTGCTGTGTACACTGTAGCAGCACAGCGGCATCAGTAGTCAGGGCATATGGATATTTGTCAAGAAATAATCTGTGATATTGCTGCAGACATTTGTGAGAATATAAAAAAATTGGGAAAAGTTAGATAATGACTGATCAACAGGCAAATAATTGCTTATTGAAAATTCAGGAATATGGTGTTATAACAATAACATAAACTGGAGTTACAATAATATACAGGTTTCATTTCATGTGTTAATAAAATAAGTTAATATTGGTATTTTCATCTTTGATTTATATTTTCATTTATTTTTTCTTGGTTTGTGATTTCAGTGTTTGTGTTTGTCATCTCAGATTCTACAATGTTTTCTATAGGCTTTTAATGGTGTTTTTACAGCAAGTAAATGTTGGTGCAGGTTGCCAAGCATCATTTTGCTGAACAGCTTTTCTCATGGCTGATTGTACCAACTTTTGTTTGGCATTATCAGCCACAGAAACCAATTAAAAAAAACCCCCAAAAACCACTATCCTTGTGATACACAGTCCAGTCTTTGAGACTGGGTCAGCTTTCCTCAATTTGGCCCCAGTCTTTTCCTGAAAGGATGTAGCACTACAGCAGAGTTGCCCTTCATGTAGTGTGGTTCTTATAACCTGATGAAAAAATCTTTCATAGGAAGATGATGTTTTTTGCTAAAAAAATTCTCTTTCAGTGGAAGCCGTACTGGCAGCATACACCATCACGATGTCAGAATACCAGAGCATCATGTGGGCACGCTGCAGGGTCACTCACAAGAAGTTTGTGGACTCAGGTGGTCACCAAACGGGAAATACCTGGCCAGTGGTGGCAACGATAACCTACTGAACATTTGGCGGACAGATGGCGGCTCATTACAAACAGCCGGTGAACCTTTGTACACATTCAACCAACATCAGTCAGCAGTGAAGGTACATCAGCCCTGAATCAGCTTTTTAGTGTTTTGTTTGTCAGCATTTACTCATGAATGAGAGCAACATTTCATTTCAGCTGTCAGTTCCAAAGTTTCCTAGAGTGGTGTAGAAAAATGATGTCCATCAAGGAGGAATGTTCATTCTAAACAAATGATTAAAAAACTGTTGAAAAAATATACCCTGTTCCATGCCTTTGAGATAGGTAAGGGGTGTGGTGTTAGTACCCATGTATTCTTTGACTTGTCATGATTTGATTGTTATAATCAACAATTTTGTAAGATCAAAGCAGAGTGGTCTTGATCCCGTAACCGTATTTTTTACCTTTATCTTCATGTCTGCTATTAATAACTCATGGTCCGTGTCACAATCATCACCTGGTAAAGTTTTTGCTGATGTTATACTTGATTTTTATCTTCTTTGCACTAAAATGTAATCCATTTGATTCTTGGTTTTCCCATCAGGTGATGTCCATGTATAAAGTCTTCTTGGATGTTGTTTAAAAAGTGTGTTGGCGATCATTATCTCATTTTCCATGCAAAACGCCATTAGATTGTCACCTGCCTCATTTCGATGTCCTACGCTAAATTTCCCCACAACATATCCTTCGTCTTCTGCTCTTTCTGTACCAATCTATGCATGTATATACACAATTTAAATTCCTATTTGTTAATGTGGTTGATGTATATTGAGACGGAAAGGAAGTGCAGAGATATAATGATGAAAGGTCATAGTGTAACTGGAAAGTAACAAAGGCAGAAAGTAATGCCAAGCCATACTCCAGTTCATATTTTCCTTTTGTTGTTTGTGTATGTTCTGCATTTCTATTTTCTTAACTCTTTACCTACACTGTTTCTGACAGTTTTTGAAAACCATTTGTATCTAGGCTTTGTCATGGTGTCCATGGCAGCCGCATGTTCTGGCCAGTGGAGGGGGAACAGCAGACAGACATATCCGATTCTGGAACTGCAGCAATGGTGCCAGTCTCAGCTCAGTTGACACACATTCCCAGGTGAGAGGTTTGGAAAGAAGATCATCTACTATAGGTAACTGTTTCTGATGGCTGGGCTGTTGTGTTGGCATTTGTAGCACTGTGACAGGGACACCACAGGCACGAGTGGCAGCTTCTCTTGGCCTTCACTCTTCCCCAGATGATGTAACACCTCTGTTTAAAGTCACCCTGGACCTAACATAATCATTTGCTAGTTCTTCCCGGTCATTGTAGCTGATGGAAAACCTTCTCATGGCCACACGAGTATAATATTGAAAGTTTCTGATTATTATAATATTTATGCTGTCCATTATAATGCTGAAAAGTTTGAATTGGATAAAACAGTCCTTTCATAATTGTTGAGAAATTCAAATTGGATAAAACTGTGATGTTGCAGTTTGCTATTTGAATACTACCATGTCGCACTAATCATCAGTATCTTTTATACAATGAATAGTCGTTGTATAATGATAGGTTCTAATATTTAGTGTTCTTTTATTATTGTTCATTTATTACCGTCAAGTTGACTTTCTCTCACTTGTATTTTAGGCTGTGGCTGCAGCAACATTGGATATTCCTGGTCACTTTTAAAATTATTACTACGTCTTCTTTTTGTTCACTTCACAAGTTCAGAATATCACTACACATGATGCTATATGACTCACTACAAAGCTGAAATCTTAACATACATAGTCACTATAAAATTCGGGTTCATTCCTGAATCAAATTATAGTTCACTTTTAATGCTCATCAAACAAAATTCACAGAAATCAAATTGAGATACCTCTGAAAGCATTTTACACAAAGTTCTAAAAATATCAGATCTTCTGCATTTCTCACACATTACTAATAATCACAGTATTACTGTCCATAACACAAAAAGGAATGGAAAAACTAATTATGTCAGTCCATAAGAATAGTGAAGAGCAAAACCTCTATCTTAATGCGAAGAAAACTAAATTGATGACAACTAACAAAACATAACAGGGCAGCTGATATATGTATCAGTGAGAAAAAACTGGAAGAAGTGGTGGAGTGTTTTGAATATCTTGTATCACTACTAACTAATAATGGAGATACAATGAGGGAAATTAACAGGAGGACATCTATCGTTCTTCAGAAAGTAAAACAACTAAAGAATCTGTGGAGAGGAACAGACAGAACTACAAAAATAAGATTTTTAAGGGCATGCGTCTTTCCCATCGCAACATATGCCTGTGAGACCTGGACACTTAACAAAACAGCTGAGAAACACATAAATGCCTTTGAATATAAATGCTACAGGAGAGTTCTTCAAATATCATGGACAAATATATCCATACTACAAGAACTTAATATTGAAGAAGGCTGGCTAGTAAAGAAGATTAAAGAGAGAAAACATAAATATTTTGGACACATTAAACGTCATGATAATCTAGAGAAAAACCATCTTGGAAGGGTACATAATTTGAAGAAGAAAGAGAGGAAGACCAAGGTGAAGATGGCTGCAAGACATCATTGATGATCTGCAAATGGATGCATCAGCAGCAAGCCATCTTGCTCACAACCGAGAGGCCTACAGGAGTGCTGTTAAGGAGGCAAGTTCCGCAAGGGACATGCAAATGAATGAATGAATGAATAGTCATAATCACTTTCTACCTTGAAATGCTATCTTCTGTCTTTCCTAAACTATTTCTAATTCTAAACTGCTTCGCTATCTCCTGAATATCTATTGGCTCTACCTGTCCATCTGCTCTGTCATTGCTCTCTTCTCTATTTGTCATTGCTCTACTCTCTATTTCCTATCTGTGTCTCAAAACTGCATGTCTGTTATATATATAAGTCATTTGTCCAATATAGATCTTTCTATTGGTCAGCTGGTTGACTACATACTGATTGGACTTCAGGATGAGTCAGTCCCCTCCCTTTAGTCATCTTATTGGTCCGTTGGTCAATCAGTGTGTCCAAAGTGCATCCTAAGATAAGCAAATATGCCACACCTGTCACTGAGTCTGTTGCATCAAATCTGTCTATTCAGTTTTCTCACGTTAGGTGAACTCTTCTTATCCAGTATCAGGTGTTTGCGATAGGGATAGTCCATATCTGTTTAAACAGTGTCTGTCTGTCTCCATATGTACTATTATAATCTGGGTGTATCTCATTAATCTGCCTTTCCCTCTGTGTCATTATGTCTGATGTTTCTAAGTATCTGCTTAATCGTGCGGTAATAATAATAATACTATGGGAGTGTTCCTCTCCTACTGGTTCTCAAAATTTCCATCGTTTCTTAGCTAATTTTTACTTATTAACAGTAATTGTAACTACAGTAAAATGCTAATAGGTAATAATAATACTGTCCTAATTTATAAGGCTATAATAACACTACAACCCTAACTTACATGGCACTATGTTACACAAGGAGATATGAATATAAAAGTCATACAAAAGGAAAAATTAAATCGAGAAGACAGGGCCCGTGTAACAATGGAGAAAGACAGGCAGTATCAAACTGAGACAGGAATATTCTTTACCAGGTGACACAACATGATAAAGCCGAAGACAACATGATAAAGCAGGAGACACAACATGATAAAGCAGGAGACACAACATGATAAAGCAGGAGACACAACATGATAAAGCAGGAGACACAACATGATAAAGCAGGAGACCTAAGGAGGTGGCACTTAATAATAAAGATAATGAATATGAAAAAGTGCAAACATTTAAATGAGTTGGAGAAACTTTTCAATAGTTTTATCCAGTTCAAATCACTCAGAGTTACAGCTTTAATGTGATAGTTTGACTACTAGATATTAGAGGAATATAGTTTAGCTGCTAAATATTAGAGAAATATAGTTTATTAGATAAATATTAGAAAATTATAGTTTAGCTGCTAAATATTAGAGAAATATAGTTTAGCTGCTAAATACCAGAGAAATATAGTTTAGCTGCTAAATGTTAGAGAAATCTAGTTTAGCTGCTAAATGTTAGAGAAGTGTAGTTCAGCTGCTGTAACAGCTGTTTTCATTTGGATCACCATTCATAATAGTCACTCTTTTTTTTTTTTTTAATGTAAAAATGTTCATACTTTCTCAGGTTTGTGCGCTGCTGTGGTCTGCTGAGTACAAAGAGCTTATCTCGGGCCACGGGTTCACACAGAATCAGTTGACCTTATGGAAATACCCTTCCATGAATAAAGTTGCTGAACTCACAGGTAGCGTGTGTATGAAATAGGTTGTTTGCTGAGGGTCTTTTTGGTTTTCTAGACAGTGGCTTTCATTTTTGTAGCGAACTGATAACTAATTTGGCAATTTTCTTGTTTCTTTGTGTAGCTAAGAAATAGTTTTCTTTGAGTGATTCACTGATTTAAGAAAACGTTGGCAGGTTTAGAGATCTATAATTATTTGAGAAATCTGTGGCAAAGTGTCTAAAAAATCTAACTGGGGTAAAATCTTTGACAGAGGATAACAAAGAGTCAACATCTAATTAAAGTAAAATCTTTGACAGAGGATAACAAAGAGTCAACATCTAATTAAAGTAAAATCTTTGACAGAGGATAACAAAGAGTCAACATCTAATTAAAGTAAAATCTTTGACGAAAGATAAGAAAAAGGCAGCATCTAATTAAAGTCTTTGACAAAGGGATAAGAAAGGGTTAACTTCTAATTAGAGTAAAATCTTTGACAGAGGATAAGAAAGAACTTAGAATAAAATCTTTGACAAAGGATAAGAAAGAGTTAACGCCTAATAAGAATAAGATCTTTGACAAAAGATTGGAAAGAGTTCATACTTAATTAGAGAACTATGTAATTAAATGATGATTTCTGTCTCCAGGTCACACTGCCAGGGTTCTGCACATGTGCATGTCCCCAGATGGTTCAACGGTTGTCTCAGCTGGTGCAGATGAGACCCTAAGATTGTGGAAATGCTTCGCCGTGAATGAGACAACGAAGAAGACCAAGTCCAGTTCGGGAGCTAGTGATGATAGGTCTTGCTTAAGATTACATATGAGATAGTGACTTTTTCCCTAGCTTTTTTTTTTGTTTGTTTCTGTTCTCCTCTTTCAGTTTCTCAAACAACACTTACTCTTACTTCACCCTTCATATTTTACTTCTTCTTCTTTAACTTTTCCCAGCCATTAAGGCTCATTGCGGCAGATAAAGTTCGCCTCCATTTCTCTCTATTCCTAATCTTCTCTCTCCAGTTTGGTGCCACCAATTTCTTTTATGTCCTCTTCTTTCCATCTCTGTCTTGGTCTACCCCTTGGTCTTGTTTCCCTCATCTCTTGTGCATACACAATTTTTGTTTGTCTGTTCTCTTCCATTCTTTCTACATGGCCCAGCCAGCGTAAGTCTGTTCAGTTTCAAGACATTTATAATTTGTTGGGATTTAAACCACGGTGTCACGCAATCCCGCTTCCGAGACCCACCAAGAATACAGGCTAAAGCACTGTGATACTCTGAACCCCTTGTGGTCCTTTCGTGGAACTCGTGTGGTCTATTTTGGACCACACAGGGGACCACGGGACCTAACCATGACCACATGCGTGAATTCAGTAGGTTCACAGTGCGGTTTTTGGTGGTAGAAGTGAACGAAGAAGAAGAAGTTGGGATTTAAATAAGCAGTTCTGTTCAGTGTTCTTTCTAGCTCTCCTCATATGTTAGTAACCATGATAAATTCTTTCTTTTTGTTGTGAAATTTTACAGCAGAAATTAATAAGTTTTTCATTTGATCAGTTTTGTAGAGATGATACATTTTTTTTTATCATTTCATTATGGTAAAATAGAGACTTGCAGTATCTTATGGTGCATTAATTTTGCAGTAATTCTTTATATGTGCGTAATGTACATGATAAATTTACATTTTCAGTTCTACTTACGTAGTGTTTAAGTGCATGTTGTTTTATTCAAGGATTAGAGTTTCATCTTGTCAGTGAGTTTATCTAACACGTAGACAAATCAAAGACTTCAGAACTGTCATAGAATGATAGTTGAGGTCAGTGTTCATAAAATACTACATTAATCAGGAACTTCAGGAGTGTCTTAGAATGATAGTTGAGGTCAGTGTTCATAAAATACTACATTAATCAGGAACTTCAGAACTGTCTTAGAATGATAGTCGAGGTCAGTGTTCATAAAATACTACATTAATCAGGAACTTCAGAACTGTCTTAGAATGATAGTTGAGGTCAGTGTTCATAAAATACTACATTAATCAGGAACTTCAGGAGTGTCTTAGAATGATAGTTGAGGTCAGTGTTCATAAAACTACATTAATCAGGAACTTCAGAACTGTCTTAGAATGATAGTCGAGGTCAGTGTTCATAAAATACTACATTAATCAGGAACTTCAGAACTGTCGTAGAATGATAGTTGAGGTCAGTGTTCATAAAATACTACATTAATCAGGAACTTCAGAACTGTCTTAGAATGATAGTTGAGGTCAGTGTTCATAAAATACTACATTAATCAGGAACTTCAGGAGTGTCTTAGAATGATAGTTGAGGTCAGTGTTCATAAAATACTACATTAATCAGGAACTTCAGAACTGTCTTAGAATGATAGTCGAGGTCAGTGTTCATAAAATACTACATTAATCAGGAACTTCAGGAGTGTCTTAGAATGATAGCGCAGGTCAAGAAACATAGAACATAGAAAAGATATCATGTTCCATCAGAGAGCTGAGGATTTTTTTTTTTTCATGAACTGATGATTTGTTTAAAGTTAATATCCCTTTCCTTGATGTTTTATCTAGTTGATCAGATGCCCAGTCACTTAAACTTGTAAGGTGAGGTACGGCACGTCACCCTGATAATGAGTTTACTCCCCTTCTAGTTGAGACATATTCAAAATAATCTAGAGTAATCTACAACTAAATTTATGTTTTTGTTCATCATATATCTAGAACATTATGTTTGGGTTCAGTAGCAGTGATTAGACAGTCAATTATACATAAAAACTTATATTTCTTTTATGAGACGGAAGTGTCTTGTCCAGATATAGAAGTTTATTTAGATTTGATAACGCTCTTTATTTCTTTTGTTTTTCTTGTATATGTATATTTATATATATATATTTTATGTTTATGTTTATTTCTGTTCTGTTATACAAATAAACTCAGTTGATGACTTTTATTGTGCCTAAGTTTGTTATGCTTAGTTTGAATTGTTGCTAGATATGGTGGCTTCTGTTGCATTTTACTTGTTGCTAGATATGGTGGCTTCTGTTGCGTTTTCCACTTTCAGCTTGAGCTCTTTGATAACATTTTTTTTTTTTTTAACATTTATGATTTTCATAAAGACAAGACTTACAATATAAAAAAAAAAACATTGTGTATTTCTATACAGTATATCTGAATGAGTACTATGAACTGTTACAACAAAGTTCAGTTCATGAAGTTCCATGACATTTAGCTAGTACTTCAGTGGATCCTAGAGGCACAGCAGGAAATAACAAGGTGGACATGTACTATGCATGTATCAATACAAATAACTATATACAGGAAATGACAAGGCAGATGAAATCTAGACATGTATCAATACAAACAACTATATACATGAAATGACAAGGCAGATGAAATCTAGACATGTATCAATACAAACAACTATATACATGAAATGACAAGGCAGATGAAATCTAGACATGTATCAATACAAACAACTATATACAGGAAATGACAAGGCAGATGAAATCTAGGCATGTATCAATACAAACAACTATATACAGGAAATGACAAGGCAGATGAAATCTAGACATGTATCAATACAAACAACTATATACAGGAAATGACAAGGCAGATGAAATCTAGGCATGTGTCAATACAAACAACTATATACAGGAAATGACAAGGCACATGAAATCTAGACATGTATCAATACAAACAACTATATACAGGAAATGACAAGGCAGATGAAATCTAGGCATGTATCAATACAAACAACTATATACATGAAATGACAAGGCAGATGAAATCTAGACATGTATCAATACAAACAACTATATACATGAAATGACAAGGCAGATGAAATCTAGGCATGTATCAATACAAATAAATGTAACCAGGAAATGACAAGGCAGATGAAATCTATGCATGTATCAATACAAATAAATATAACCAGGAAATGACAAGGCAGATGAAATCTAGGCATGTATCAATACAAATAAATATAACCAAGAAATGACAAGGCAGATGAAATCTATGCATGTATCAATACAAACAACTATATACAGGAAATGACAAGGCAGATGAAATCTATGCATGTATCAATACAAACAACTATATACATGAAATGACAAGGCAGATGAAATCTATGCATGTATCAATACAAACAACTATATACATGAAATGACAAGGCAGATGAAATCTATGCATGTATCAATGCAAACAACTATATACAGGAAATGACAAGGCTGATGGGGTCTAATCAAAGCCTGAGGCTAACATACATATGAAAACCCCACATTACTTGGTTGTTTTTATTTTTTTTGATGGTCCTTCTGATAAGGAAGTTTTTCTTTTGTTTGAATGAATTGCTTGACTGGTTTATGGTTATATCTGTTTGTATCGACATATGTCTGATCCGATCTTCCTTGTCATTTCCTGGTAGTATCCACTGAAGTACCAGCTAAATGTCATGGAACTTCATGAACTGAACTTTGTTTTAACAGTTCATAGTACTTATTCAGATATACTGTATACAAATATACAAAAAAACTTGTATTTTATTATAAGCTTTATCCAGCCCAATTTTGTGATGTCACCTTTACAAGTTTAAGGTGGTTATGTGTATGTAAATATGTATACAAAGTGTCCCAAAAATAAAAACTCATAAAGCTTGAATGTTAATGACTAGTAATAGTTTATGCCTTTACTTTTAAAACAACAGAAGTTCACATCATCCCATAAAAACTTACACACAGCCTCATGTACATAACTTCAACATAAAGTTATCTTTTAGTTGTGAGCATTTGTTGTGTCTGTATGTTATGTGGGACACCTTGTGTGTGTATGTATATATATATATATTCATTGTTTGCTTTTTGAATAAAAATATATATATAAATTTTTTTGTACAATTTTTCGGTTTTGGTTTTTAAAATTGAAAACAAACGAGCTGTTTGTAATTTGTGAAAGGCCAGCATTTCCCAGTGCGGTTAATTATGTAGATCATCTTATATCCTTCCTGTGCTGTTAAACGTCACATAGTGTTCGCAAGATAGTTCACCAACTTTTCCTGTCTTTGGCGATTCTTTCAACCTCATCAACAGATTTTATGCCTGTTAATTTGGCCTCTCTTAACAATGTGCTCTTCAGAGTTTCATGCAGTCTGTCTCTTTTTTCTCTCTGTTGTGTTCTATTTTATAGCTTATTTTGGGATTTTCTGACTGTTTCTTCTCATCACGTGACCAACATATATCCATCTCCTTTTCCTGATCACCCATGAGACTGGTTGTTGTTCAGTCATCTGTCTTACCTCTGCATTGTTCTTGAATTCGTTCCACTTGATGCCGTGTATTTTCCTTATGCATTTGTTTTCAAAAGAGTCTAATTTCTTTTCTATTTCTTTAGTTGTTTTCAGCTTTCGCATGCATAAATGAGGGTGGATATTACATTTGAATTGAATAGTCTTAACTTGGTTTTTGTGCTTATAACTTTTGAATGCCATATGTTCACAAGATTCCTGAAGATCGATGCTTCTTTTGCAATTCTAACTTCCTTTCTAGTGTCACCATCCTGGTCTATGTAGCTGCCAAGGTATGCAAATTGATTGACTTCTTCAGTATCTGTAGATCATGATGATGATGATATTGTACGGTACCATAAATATGTGTTTGAGATCTGTACAACAGATACTGAAGCAAAGATGCTGAAGCTGGATAAGAAGTGAGTTACAGCGGATAATTTTTTCACCTCTCTTATAGGAGCTGAATCAGCAAGGGTGTGCAGTGCTTCTTTAGCAGACTCCACCACCATGTGAACTGTGGTGATCCCCACCTTGTTACCAAGCTAGGTCAGTTACTGGGGGGTACCAGTGGAGAGGTGGGACAGGTTCTTGGTCAGCTGAGGGTTGCCAACTCTGATGCTAGCTGAGTGGCAAATAAACCTTCGCCTTGCTAGATTAACTCACTGCTGGCGAGACTCTTCAAATGCCGTGCGTGGAGTGAAGCTCCTCCCGGTTAAGGAAGTAAATGCGGAAAAGAAATAAAGGTTGCTGTGTGGAGCCGATGGGAAAAGGTGGTGGAAAGTGAAGTTTAACTGGTATGTTCAGTAGTATCGCTACGAGAGCTATACCACGGCACCTCTGCTCTAGAGGCCGCCCACGTCCGAAATACACCTACACTGGTGAAATATGCCTAAACCGGCACACACCAGGGGTGGAACTTGATGGCTAGACATGTCATGCCACCTCCGCTCTAGAGGTCGGTAACGCCTGATAAACACCCATACTGGTGAATTTTGCCTAAACCGGCTCATACCAGGGGTGAATCTTGAAGGCTATGCATGTCACAGTACCTCTGCTCTAGAGGTCGGTCCCGTCCCAAACACGCCCATACTGGGATAATGCCTAAACCGGCTCAACCCAGGGGTAGAAGTCACTAGTGGCGAGGATTCGTCCTCCTGGACAAAAGCTCCATCCTGGTCACAACTAGGAAGGGTAGCGGCCACGACCGCAAAATGCTGAAGTCAGAGACACTGGACCAGGGAAGTCTAGATAGGCAACCACCTCTCACCCGGCGGGGATGTTTGCGTATCCTGAGGTTTTCCGGTGAGAAAGTCCAACCCTGGACTGGATGGGCAAGCACCTCTCACCCGGCGGTGATACACGGGTATCTCAAAACACGTCGAGGTTTTCCGGTGAGAAAGTCCAACTCTGGCCTGGGTGGGCTACCGCCTCTCACCCAACGGGGATGCACTGATATTCTAAACACGTCGAGGTCTTCCGGTGAGAAAGTCCAACCCTAGACTAAACTGGTGCAATGAAAACCACGGTGTCACGCAATCCCGCTTCCGAGACCCACCAAGAATACAGGCTAAAGCACTGTGACACTCTGAATCTCTTGTGGTCCTTTCGTGGATCTCGTGTGGTCTATTTTGGACCACACAGGGGACCACGGGCCTTAACGAGGACCACAGGCGTGAATTCAGTAGGTTCTTATATCTTCTTATATCCTTCCCGTGCCGTTAGACGTCACATAGGGCTCGCAATGTAGTTCGCCAATTTTTCCTGTCTTCGGCGAGTCTTTCAACCTCAACAAAGGATTTTATGCCTGTTAACTTGGCCTCTCTCAGTAGGTTCACAGTGCGGTTTTTGGTGGTAGAAGTGAACGAAGAAGAAGAAGAAGAAGCTAGATTAACATAATTCTGTACCTACAAAATCCCATAATCTCATAGTTTCTGCAACTCATCAGCTACAGCTCAGTGGTACTGACGGGCAGATCATTCTGTACATGACTCACTGGCGGTAGATTCATTCTGTATGTGACTCACTGACACTAAATTCATTCTGTACTTGACACACCGACAGTAGCTTTATTCTGTATGTGACACACTGGCAGTAGCTTTATTCTGTATGTGACACACCAACAGTAGCTTTATTTTGTATGTGACACACCGGCAGTAGCTTTATTCTGTATGTGACACACCGACAGTAGCTTTATTCTGTATGTGACACACCGACAGTAGCTTTATTCTGTATGTGACACACCGACAGTAGCTTTATTCTGTATGTGACACGCCGACAGTAGCTTTATTCTGTATGTGACACGCCGACAGTAGCTTTATTCTGTATGTGACACACCGATAGTAGCTTTATTCTGTATGTGACACATCGACAGTAGCTTTATTCTGTATGTGACACACTGGCAGTATCTTTATTCTGTATGTGACACATCGACAGTAGCTTTATTCTGTATGTGACACACTGGCAGTAGATTCTTTTTGTACTTGACACACCGGAAGTAGATTCTTTTTGTACTTGACACACCGGCAGTAGATTTATTCTGTACTTGACACACCGGCAGTAGAGTCATTCTGTTTTACTTGACACACCGGCAGTAGATTCTTTTTGTACTTGACACACCGGCAGTAGATTTATTCTGTACTTGACACACCGGCAGTAGATTCTTTTTGTACTTGACACACCGACAGTAAGTTCATTCTGTACGTGACACAGCGGAAGTCCTGCATTAAAATATTCGCTGTTTCATGTTCTCTCGTCCCCCTCCACCAGATCCTAGCAGTCATCGCACACGGCGCCCGCACCATAAAGTGGAAGGTGCACTGAAGAAAGCAGCGTGCACTCTTACTTCTAGTAAACTCACTTAGTGTAGGCAGAACAAAAGTGGCTTCCCTTTAGTTTACCCAGCGGAGGTCACCCACAAGAATAATAAATGTTGAGTAACAAAATGTTAAGTCAGGTATGGCTTACCGTTTGTGCCATGTGCTAGATTTTTTGTTTTTCCTTGTTAGAACTAAAAATGACTTTTTAACCAACCTGTCTTGAACAAAAACGAAAAGGAAATGACAACTGCTGTAAAATGGTTCTAGTAATAAAAATAGATGGGAGTATGGTACAGTTATACTAAAAAGAAAGGAGTGAGGAAAGTTGGCAGAAAGCAAGGCGAGTACATATAAAAAGGACATACAGCAATCCAATATTTCGTCAGTAAAACTGTACCATACACCCATATATTTTCATTACCGAAATATTGGATTGTTGTATGTCCTTTATTTACATGTACTCATCTTGCTTTCTGCCATTTTTGTTTCTACTCACTTTCCTCTCTCTTTCTTTTTGTAAAACTACTATACACCCATTCATTTTCACGACAGAAACAACATCACGTAGCCAAGTCTTAGGGTTCCACATGAAGTGCCAGGGGCACATTTTTCAACCACGGTCTCTGGCGGCTCCGGACTGAGAACCCTCGGTGTACCCCGTGATCAAGCCATCTTCCTGTAGCAGCGTCTGCAGACCACGCACTGGTCACGTTAGTCTGCGCCAATTTATACCACTGTCAAGTTTCTGACATTTGTTTATAGAACAGAACCCAAAAAGCTGAGACCGGCTCAGTTAGTTAATGGTAGTGCTGTACCTGAAAATACTGTTTTTTAGCAAAGCTAAAAGCGCGTGAGTGCGGTTTTTTTTTTTGGGGGGGGGGGGGGGGGATGGGGGCACGATCTCGAGTCTCATGCAGAGACCAGAAAGGAAATCATTGTGCCAGAAACAGGACTGCTAATCAGTGAATATGCATATGTCGTAAACAGATGATAGGAATTTCCGACTTTGCCTTTTGAAGAGATGCTTCATGTACTGTAACCGATACTGAAAATATCGACTCAAGAACGTCCTGTAACCGATTCAAATATCAAAGCAATACTTAAAATGGAGCGAGAAATGTTAGAAACTTTGAGAGAAATATTCCCAGAACTTTTTGCCAGAATATTTTAACTTATTATACATGAGAGTTGCTGCAGCAGAGAACTAAAAGTAACTGAAATATTTCATGTTTGTTGTTGCCTTACCAACATGTACCTTCATGCGCTCATTTCTTGTGTGACAGTGAGAGGTAGAAATAAATGATTAAGACGGGCTTGTGAGTCTGTTGTACGTCATGAAGTACATTCATTTGACGTATAATGATGGAACAGTTAACTCACGAGAATGAATGAATGAATGAATAATCTTGATTTTTCAAGGGTAAAGAACTGGGCACGCAGGCCCGTCTTACATTCTGGCCTTCATCACTCCATCTTTCATTCTTCCCACACACTTGATTTAGTACAAAAATACAAATTAAATTAGTAAAAACATATCAAAAGAGTGTAAGATTTAACTACTACATTCAAGGTAAAAGAGAAGAAGTAATTAACCTAATAAAATAGCACTCTCGCACACATACACACGCAGACATATACATAAATAAAATACATTGTAAATACAGATCTTCTAACATATGTTTTTTTTTTAAACAAACATTAAAATAATTTCTAACAATATCTAACAAGTTGCTTTTCTAATTATGTCACTGAAGTACTTGAGGGTTTACGAGCCATGGGTTGAGAGATCCTAGCAGTCATCGCACACGGCGCCCGCACCATAAAGTGGAAGGTGCACTGAAGAAAGCAGCGTGCACTCTTACTTCTAGTAAACTCACTTAGTGTAGGCAGAACAAAAGTGGCTTCCCTTTAGTTTACCCAGCGGAGGTCACCCACAAGAATAATAAATGTTGAGTAACAAAATGTTAAGTCAGGTATGGCTTACCGTTTGTGCCATGTGCTAGATTTTTTGTTTTTCCTTGTTAGAACTAAAAATGACTTTTTAACCAACCTGTCTTGAACAAAAACGAAAAGGAAATGACAACTGCTGTAAAATGGTTCTAGTAATAAAAATAGATGGGAGTATGGTACAGTTATACTAAAAAGAAAGGAGTGAGGAAAGTTGGCAGAAAGCAAGGCGAGTACATATAAAAAGGACATACAGCAATCCAATATTTCGTCAGTAAAACTGTACCATACACCCATATATTTTCATTACCGAAATATTGGATTGTTGTATGTCCTTTATTTACATGTACTCATCTTGCTTTCTGCCATTTTTGTTTCTACTCACTTTCCTCTCTCTTTCTTTTTGTAAAACTACTATACACCCATTCATTTTCACGACAGAAACAACATCACGTAGCCAAGTCCTAGGGTTCCACATGAAGTGCCAGGGGCACATTTTTCAACCACGGTCTCTGGCGGCTCCGGACTGAGAACCCTCGGTGTACCCCGTGATCAAGCCATCTTCCTGTAGCAGCGTCTGCAGACCACGCGCTGGTCACGTTAGTCTGCGCCAATTTATACCACTGTCAAGTTTCTGACATTTGTTTATAGAACAGAACCCAAAAAGCTGAGACCGGCTCAGTTAGTTAATGGTAGTGCTGTACCTGAAAATACTGTTTTTTAGCAAAGCTAAAAGGGCGTGAGTGCGTTTTTTTTTTTTGGGGGGGGGGATGGGGGCACGATCTCGAGTCTCATGCAGAGACCAGAAAGGAAATCAATGTGCCAGAAACAGGACTGCTAATCAGTGAATATGCATATGTCGTAAACAGATGATAGGAATTTCCGACTTTGCCTTTTGAAGAGATGCTTCATGTACTGTAACCGATACTGAAAATATCGACTCAAGAACGTCCTGTAACCGATTCAAATATCAAAGCAATACTTAAAATGGAGCGAGAAATGTTAGAAACTTTGAGAGAAACATTCCCAGAACTTTTTGCCAGAATATTTTAACTTATTATACATGAGAGTTGCTGCAGCAGAGAACTAAAAGTAACTGAAATATTTCATGTTTGTTGTTGCCTTACCAACATGTACCTTCATGCGCTCATTTCTTGTGTGACAGTGAGAGGTAGAAAGAAATGATTAAGACGGGCTTGTGAGTCTGTTGTACGTCATGAAGTACATTCATTTGACGTATAATGATGGAACAGTTAACTCACGAGAATGAATGAATGAATGAATAATCTTGATTTTTCAAGGGTAAAGAATTGGGCACGCAGGCCCGTCTTACATTCTGGCCTTCATCACTCCATCTTTCATTCTTCCCACACACTTGATTTAGTACAAAAATACAAATTAAATTAGTAAAAACATATCAAAAGAGTGTAAGATTTAACTACTACATTCAAGGTAAAAGAGAAGAAGTAATTAACCTAATAAAATAGCACTCTCGCACACATACACACGCAGACATATACATAAATAAAATACATTGTAAATACAGATCTTCTAACATGTTTTTTTTTAAACAAACATTAAAATAATTTCTAACAATATCTAACAAGTTGCTTTTCTAACTATGTCATTGAAGTACTTGAGGGTTTACGAGCCACGTGTTGAGAGAGTGCTGGCTATTTTATGGAGGCATATAATTACAAGCAAGTAAATAATGAAACAGATTTGAGTTAAAGGATGAAGTAGAAATGAGAAGAGAAATGCTGAATGTCCACAACTGCTGTTCAAAAACATGTGCTACAAGAGTAGTCGATATAGACTCAACACTGAGGGGGAAGTTTGCTGATTCAAGCAGGGCCTTCCAGAGATTTCTGGAACTCCCCTCTCCCGTACCGGATCACCCTTAAAACAGGAGAAATCTTCCAGTCCCTGGAGCGAGGCACCGGCTGGACCCCCCCCCCCCCCCCCAATTAGGGCATTGTCCCAGATGTATGTGGATAATTCAGCATAGTGACAGAAATATATCACAAACTGTCCCAAGTGTGTTAGATGTAAACCCAACATTCTGGGAGAAGTATACTGCAGACTGTCCTAGTAGTGTTAAATACAGGTTTAGCATCACAGGAGGAGCAGTGTATGTTGCAGACTGTCCTAGTAGTGTTAAATACAGGTTTAGCGTCACAGGAGGAGCGGTCTATGTTGCAGACTGTCCTAGTAGTGTTAAATACAGGTTTAGCGTCACAGGAGGAGCGGTCTATGTTGCAGACTGTCAAGTTTCTGACATTTGTTTATAGAACAGAACCCAAAAAGCTGAGACCGGCTCAGTTAGTTAATGGTAGTGCTGTACCTGAAAATACTGTTTTTTAGCAAAGCTAAAAGCGCGTGAGTGCGGTTTTTTTTTTTGGGGGGGGGGGGGGGGGATGGGGGCACGATCTCGAGTCTCATGCAGAGACCAGAAAGGAAATCAATGTGCCAGAAACAGGACTGCTAATCAGTGAATATGCATATGTCGTAAACAGATGATAGGAATTTCCGACTTTGCCTTTTGAAGAGATGCTTCATGTACTGTAACCGATACTGAAAATATCGACTCAAGAACGTCCTGTAACCGATTCAAATATCAAAGCAATACTTAAAATGGAGCGAGAAATGTTAGAAACTTTGAGAGAAACATTCCCAGAACTTTTTGCCAGAATATTTTAACTTATTATACATGAGAGTTGCTGCAGCAGAGAACTAAAAGTAACTGAAATATTTCATGTTTGTTGTTGCCTTACCAACATGTACCTTCATGCGCTCATTTCTTGTGTGACAGTGAGAGGTAGAAAGAAATGATTAAGACGGGCTTGTGAGTCTGTTGTACGTCATGAAGTACATTCATTTGACGTATAATGATGGAACAGTTAACTCACGAGAATGAATGAATGAATGAATAATCTTGATTTTTCAAGGGTAAAGAACTGGGCACGCAGGCCCGTCTTACATTCTGGCCTTCATCACTCCATCTTTCATTCTTCCCACACACTTGATTTAGTACAAAAATACAAATTAAATTAGTAAAAACATATCAAAAGAGTGTAAGATTTAACTACTACATTCAAGGTAAAAGAGAAGAAGTAATTAACCTAATAAAATAGCACTCTCGCACACATACACACGCAGACATATACATAAATAAAATACATTGTAAATACAGATCTTCTAACATATGTTTTTTTTTTAAACAAACATTAAAATAATTTCTAACAATATCTAACAAGTTGCTTTTCTAATTATGTCACTGAAGTACTTGAGGGTTTACGAGCCATGGGTTGAGAGAGTGCTGGTTATTTTATGGAGGCATATAATTACAAGCAAGTAAATAATGAAACAGATTTGAGTTAAAGGATGAAGTAGAAATGAGAAGAGAAATGCTGAATGTCCACAACTGCTGTTCAAAAACATTTGCTACAAGAGTAGTCGATATAGACTCAACACTGAGGGGGAAGTTTGCTGATTCAAGCAGGGCCTTCCAGAGATTTCTGGAACTCCCCTCTCCCGTACCGGATCACCCTTAAAACAGGAGAAATCTTCCAGGCCCTGGAGCGAGTCACCGGCTGGACCCCCCCCCCCCCCCCCCCCAATTAGGGCATTGTCCCAGATGTATGTGGATAATTCAGCATAGTGACAGAAATATATCACAAACTGTCCCAAGTATGTTAGATGTAAACCCAACATTCTGGGAGAAGTATACTGCAGACTATCCTAGTAGTGTTAAATACAGGTTTAGCATCACAGGAGGAGTGGTCTATGTTGCAGACTATCCTAGTAGTGTTAAATACAGGTTTAGCATCACAGGAGGAGTGGTCTATGTTGCAGACTATCCTAGTAGTGTTAAATACAGGTTTAGCATCACAGGAGGAGCGGTCTATGTTGCAGACTGTCCTAGTAGTGTTAAATACAGGTTTAGCGTCACAGGAGGAGCAGTGTATGTTGCAGACTGTCCTAGTAGTGTTAAATACAGGTTTAGCGTCACAGGAGGAGCGGTCTATGTTGCAGACTATCCTAGTAGTGTTAAATACAGGTTTAGCATCACAGGAGGAGCAATGTATGTTGCAGACTGTCCTAGTAGTGTTAAATACAGGTTTAGCGTCACAGGAGGAGCAATGTATGTTGCAGACTGTCCTAGTAGTGTTAAATACAGGTTTAGCATCACAGGAGGAGCAATGTATGTTGCAGACTGTCCTAGTAGTGTTAAATACAGGTTTAGCATCACAGGAGGAGCGGTCTATGTTGCAGACTGCCCAAGTGGAACCACGAGTTCTGAGTCATCACTAAGGCAGGGAGAAGACAAACTTCTGAACTGAGTAGAAGAAGGAAGGACACGGCTTCAGTGAAGGTCAAACACAACATACATAAATGATTGGTCTTGTGTGTAAGATAAGAAAATGCTTCAGCGTCTTAATTCTTTAAAACCATCGTTTCTTTCAAAGCAATTATTTTACACATGCGGTGTAATACACGTGTTGCACTGCCAGATTATGAAACATTTCTGAAGTGAAAAGATACACTGCTGCTCTCATACTGGGGAAACCTTGGGAATGCCCATGTTAATTTTGATGTTTAAATGTTTTTTAAAATGTTAATTGGTAATTTAATCAAGTCGTTCTTATCTCTTTCATTCTTGGGTTAATTTCCACGCTCTTCTCTGCCAGAATACATTTTGGTGAGAAATTTTGCTAAAAAGAAACTGGATGAAAGTTATGGGTTGAGTTAGAAACGTGATACTTTTCGTTTCATTTAGACTGCAAGATCTACCAATCCTACCAGTGGTTGTGAAAGAGTAGGAGAATATAACCCGTGGCCATTCTACTAGTGCTATGCTATTTATGCTAAATTACGGCATATGATAGATAAATACGACATGAAAATCACAGGTGAAATCCTCCCATTCTTGAACTTGTACGTCATCATACAAGCCAATCACCTTCCAGTGTGATGTTTTACAGAAAATATTAATATAAAATATGTACATGTTTTTAAAATTTAAAATAGCAACGATCTCTCTTCATTTCTTACTCACTGCAATGTGTCTTAGTTTCTGCAGACTTTCTCTTCGCTATTCTAGACGGGCCTGCGTGCCCAATTCTTAACTCTTTTGAAATAAAGATCAATCAATCAATCTCTCTCTCTCTCTCTCTCTCTCTCTCTCTCTCTCTCTCTCTCTCTCTCTCTCTCTCTCTGGTGCCTATCTCATGGCTGTTTTAGCGATGGTTATGGGGTCTTTTTTGGAGCATTTTACCAGTTAGTTTCTAGTGCCTTCTTTTCTGTTACGTGCTATTTTTGTCTGTTATGAGTATTACTGTTAGATATGAATTGTTATGGAACAATTAGGTATCCTACACAATGATTTCTTTGACAAATGATTCATTGATTTACGAAACCGTACCTTTCTCATACAACTGAATGGCTCCATATTGTGGGGGTGGTAGTGTGTTGTATTTTCTTTCTCCCACGCTTAAAATGCTTTCTCAGCTATTTTTCTGTGAGAATCTTAAATAAATTTCTCTAATCAAGCCTCGTTGTTCTGAGCAACATTATTACCATGGCAGACTGATTTCTTTATATACATGTAGACCACAAAATTAGACTAATTAACGCGGAGTATTTAAACGTTCTATTGCGGATAATATTCTATAGTTTTTATACTAACTGTAGTTCCACATTTACTTGTCATTAAGTTTTGAGAACTTTGTGTATTACCTACGTTAACGCTTTGCGTCTCACGAGAAATTCTCCCAACAAATTTGCTAACCCATCAGTTTCCACTTAGATATCCAAAGTGGCAAAATATTCAAGGCTAAAAATATCCTATCTTTTCGATTTCCAATTTTATATTTAGGTTGCAATAAATTTTACAATTGTGATATTATGAAAGCTGGTCACTGGATTTCCGTCTGTACTTCTCTCTTCACAATGATTCAATAATTTTTTAGTACTGAAGGAGCAAGAGAGGGTGAGACATGAGTAACAAAAATTAATAACAGAATATGAATGGCCAAATGTGGATTCAATGTAATGAAAAGAAACAACGTTTACTTCGAAATATGACACAAAAACTGAAACTAAGGGTCATTAAGTGTTATATATACTCCATCCTACTCTAAGATATATAAGCATGGACATTCATTTTGAGAAGGGAAAAGAAATCGAGGCTCTTGAAACACAGGTATAGAGAAACATATGGCGAGTTTAATGGACAGAAAAAATACAAAGAAGTACTGAATCAGCTGAAACTGAAAAGATCAGCAATGAAACGAACGTATAACGATATTTAAAATATGTTGGTTATACAGTATAAAGAGGCATAACACGATAATGAAAAACATACCAGAGGGAAATGTAGAAGGAAAACAAAACTTGAGGTTGACAACAATCTAGACTGGTTGACAAGAGAGAGCATCATGGCAACTACTGTTATAAGAGAGCATAGTGACAAACACTGTTATAAGAGAGTATCGTGACAACTACTGTTATAAGAGAACATCGTGACAACTACTGTTATAAGAGAGCATCGTGACAACTACTGTTATAAGAGAGCATCGTGGCAACTACTGTTATAAGAGAGCATCGTGACAACTACTGTTATAAGAGAGCATCGTAACAACTACTGTTATAAGAGAGCATCGTGACAACTACTGTTATAAGAGAACATCGTGACAACTACTGTTATAAAAGAACATCGTGACAACTACTGTTATAAGAGAGCATCGTGGCAACTACTGTTATAAGAGAGCATCGTGACAACTACTGTTATAAGAGAGCATCGTGACAACTACTGTCATAAGAGAGCATCGTGACAACTACTGTTATAAGAGAGCATCGTGGCAACTACTGTTATAAGAGAACATCGTGACAACTACTGTTATAAGAGAGCATCGTGACAACTACTATTATAAGAGAGCATAGTGTGAGTTAATATTCTTAGAGTGTACTGCGGGAGCTAATGTTTTCTGAAAACATTGTGATAACTCTATGTTCATAGAGTGCCCAGTGACAGCTATATTTCTTCGAAAGCTCTGTGACAACTATTGTTAATGCAATGCACTTTTAACTGCGCTTCTCTGTCAACTCACCAGCTCATAAAACAGTGACATCAAACCGACATCAAGATTATCGAGGCATCTACTTTCTAGAAATAAAGTCAGTCCACGATACTAGGAAAAAAAAACCACGCCTTTATACCACAAATCCACACCAACTTGTACGCAGTTTCAGAACCACTCTTTCTGAAGATTTCTATATTCTTAAGCGCTATGATATGCAACAGAAACGGCCTAAATACAGTATGATCAATAGCAATATTCCTTATTGTGGCAAAGTGAACACGCTTGAGTGATTTTACGTGTAAAAGATTTAAGCGTGCCTATGTGTTATGTCTTCATGAATACAAAACTGAATATCAGTTCTGTATCATTTCTTTTCAGCTCTGGCAACAAAAACGTTTATAGCGAAAAAGCGCAAACACTTGTTTGTTCAAATAAATAAATCTGGGAGCCAGACTGCAATATTTTCGCGGCCCGAGAGGAGCGTACAAACACACGCACATGCAGATAAAAGCTTTGCACTGGAGAAGAATATAATATTTATAATGTTATAATATAGAAAAGCCAGCTGTGCTTGAACAGCATGCGTGGTAGCCGAAAATGGTTTAGCATTTAGATAAAGGAATATGTTTTCGTAAATAAAGGCACACGTTTTGTGGAAAAAAATATTTCCAACTGCTCTGTCTCGGAAGTTCTACATTCCGTGCCCCAAGAATAGCCAGAAGAAAAGTGGAAAGGAAGGCCGTTTAGAGTTAAGTTTGCTGTTTATCAGTGGTAAGTGAACTGCGTAAGTGTTTACTGATTAAAATTTCGATATTTGTGGAAAAAAATACTTAATATGACATCACATAAAGAAAGTAGTTCGTATAAATGTTAAGCTCTCTAAGAATACAGAAAGTATTTAATGTGTACTGCGTTTTTTTTTTTTTTTTGGTCTTTTTTTTCATCATAAATATTACCTGATACCGAAGCGAGTGACGAGATTGATCATATTTCCTACTGACTGTACCCATTTATCTACTTTACTTACATTACTTTACTTTATCTTTCCTCGTGTACCGTGAAGTGGTGAGGGGAGATGCAGTTGGCCTCAGTGACGATACGATCATGCCACAATTAGCGAGTCATTTATTTACTGACACTCATCATGTTTACTTTTCTTTTTATATCTTTTAAATGCGTTCAGTCTAATAATTAAAAGTTACCCCCCCCCCCCCCCCCGCGAAAATGCTCGTTTGAACTCTTTTGCTCCAAAACAACACTGGCAGGGTTGGTAGACCTTACACAACTATACAAGTCACCACTTGCAATATTTAGGCCAAGTCTAAATAAAATGAAAAGTACAGCAGTACATTTCTTTCTAACCCTATCTATGTTCTTTCTTCAAGTTTCTTCACTCTGAAATTCCCACACACAGCTTATTCTGGCACATCATGGAAAATAATTCAGGGGTGTTCATAATTCTATTTTGAAATATTTCAAACACATATCTCCCCCAAACGAAAGCCGAACATACTTGAATGCTGAGACTGACTGACTATAAGCAGAGTTAGCATGTTCCCGCCTCGCATGCGTGTTCTCTTGGAAGCGGGAAAGAAAAAGGATTTTAAAAAGCCACATCAATGACACTGAGAAAACAAGTACTTGCCATACCAGATTTAATGGAAATAAATGCTGTTTCTTTGGACCACTGATGTAAGTTTTGCAAGAAGAAAACTTAAACGAAATGTTTGTTGTAGTGTGCGGCATTTACTGGAGTGCTTATGACTGGGGTTTTTGCTCCCTATGGCTCGTCTCTAACCTACCATCATCACGATTTTTCATATTTCTTTCAGTGTGCCACATAAGACTGAGTATAACATACGAGTGGAAGTCACTAAGTAACTCGCAAATTGAAATATTTTATCAGTGGCAGTTATCAGGTAGTATTTAAATATATCCTTAGATAGTACGATCATCCAACTTTATAAGAGTTGTATGTAGGGGGCTTGAGTTACATGCGCATGCGCAAAGCAATAACAAAATGGGCTACCCAACTGTTAGTGTGTACCAAAGAAGAACAGAGAAGTGTAGAGCAATTTTTGTGGGCTAAAGGACATTCATTTGAGGACATTCATAAGGAAATGATTATAGTTTATGCTGAAAAGTGTTTATCACGTAAAGCGGTCTATAACTGGCTAAAAGAATTTTCTCAGGAACACACCGAAATTGTTGACAAAGTTCGACTTGGCCGTCCTGTTCAGATTGCAACAGAAGCGACTGTGCAAGATGTGAATGAGATTATCAGAGCTGATAGACGAGTAACGGTGGCAGTGTGAATTCTGTATCGTAAGTTCTGTCGATGCTACGGGATGCAATTCGAAGAAAACGTAATGGTCTGCTGACTAGAAGTGTGCTTCTCCTTCATGACAATGCCAGACCACATACGGCTCAGTTAACCCAAGAGAAAATTAGCCAGTTGGGTTGGGAAGTTCTTGAACATCCACCCTATAATCCTGACATAGCTCCAAGTGATTTTTACCTGTTTGGTCCATTGAAAAACCACCTTGTCGGGAGGTGGTTTTCGAGTGACGAAGAGGTGGAAACAGAAGTAAAAAAAAAGAAATAGTTCAGAAATTGGACTCCCGATTTTTACGGCATGGGTATGGCATCACTGATTACACGATGGGACAAATGTATCAATGCTGGTGGCGATTACGTTGAGAAATAGGAGAATAATGTAGGTTAAAAAAATATAAGTTTTCAAATTCCTGTCGCATTTAGTTTTTTTTGTTGTTGTTTGTAACAGGCACTTGCGAGTTACTTAGTGACTTCCCCTCGTATGACTCAATACAACAAGCAAAAACGTAAAATGCAATATTTTCTATCTCGATTGTATCCACAGATGTCCATTTGCTGCTTTTTTTTTTTAGGAAGAAGATTTTGAAAGAAAATCATTTAACATCAAGATCAACCAATAGTGGGACTGCGACAGAGAAGCAAGATCAACCAATAGTGGGACTGCTGAAAGTGAGAAGAGAAGCAAGATCAGCCAATAGTGGGACTGCGACAGAGAAGCAAGATCAGCCAATAGTGGGACTGATGAAAGTGAGAAGAGAGGCAAGATCAGCCAATAGTGGGACTGCGAAAGAGAAGCAAGATTAGCCAATAGTGGGGCGGCTGAAAGTGAAAAGAGAAGCAAGATCAGACAATAGTGGGGCTGCTGAAAGTGAGAAGAGAAGCAAAATCAGCCAATAGTGGGACTGCTGAAAGTGACAGTTTTACACCCGAAGAAGGCTGTAGAAAAAAGTTCACATTTATTGATCTTGCTTTCGTAGAAGCAAACCGAATAAATACAATACTGTAAGAGCCAGTGTGATTCTAGTTGACCCAGGATACAGGTTTATTTCTGTTTTAAAACGGGTTTGGTCTTTCTTGCATTGTTAAGCTTGACTGCAACATTTCTTTTAAAATAAAAGTTATGTAAAGCACAGGGAATATAACCAACTATCACTGCATAATATTTGAAAATTCTGCTGCAAAAAGTTGTCTAACGATAGACAGAATGTCAAAAATAACAGGTGAAATTGACGTCCAAGTGAGGTTCGAATCTATGCGTGGTCAGTCTAACAACGCCCAAATTCTACGACGCCACCAGAACTTCAGGCGCGAAGGAAATAAAGAGCTTCAAGCCATCGAGAAAGAGACTCGACTTAAAGTCATGAAAATCTTCCGACTTCAGTCTGAATATTCTAAAAGAATGAAGAAATTCGAGGACACTGAAGAGGACACCCAAGGTAATGCTTCCAAAAATGTGAAACCCCAAAATAAACACTACATTCAGTTGCCGCGCCCAAAGAAGGTACAGAAAGAGAGAAAGGAAGTCCTTCTCTTCCGCATAGAGAAGAGAGATGGGAGAGACACCTACATTCGAGAGGCCACAAGGAAGCCAGATCATAATAACATATTTTCTTTTTAGCTTATCTGGTACGACAGTGGCTCACACGAAAGCTGAAGTAATATTTAGAATAATATTTTCCAAATAAATAAACATAAATCTTTTAGCAGTAGCATCTGTTAACACCAAGGTCAGTTACGCCAGTAAGCAGACATCGCCACGATAGCTAGGCGGCAAACCTAAAATCTCCCTCTCCCTCTTTCTCTCTCTCTCTTCTCTCTCTCCCCTTTCAGTGGCCAAGAAATACAGAGCTCCTTGTTGCAAGAGCTTTTACTTTGTCAGTTCCTAAGTCTAGAACAGAGCATGTCAAGAAGGCAACTACGCTGCAGATATAAAGAAGTTGGCATTGTCGTCCTATTCTTGTCCACCAAAAGTCAGACATGCTCCGTGAAATATCTTCGGTGCATAGTGCATATGCAAGGCTCAAGTCTACAACAGGGTTACAGGCATAAACAAGCTTAGACGACCGTCCTGGGCAAGCACAAACAGTGGTGACTCGTGCCTACATTCAGGATGTTGATGCTCTCATACGAGATAATCGCTGTATCATTAATGCTGAATTGGTGCAGAACTGTCTATCAGTTATGGCTTAGTGTTTAATATAATTCCTGATGAACTCGAAAACAGTCTGAGATATTGGTACCATGTTACTTAACATCTGAAATTAAAAAAAAAAGTCTGTGAACTGAATCTGCAGCGTTTTAAGAGGAGGCAAACATTTGTGAACAGGCCAGTCGCTGTGGACAAATCATGAGTACATCACTTTACACCAGAGTCAGACAAATCTGGTCAGAACTGACGTCATATCCGGCTACGTGCTGACAGGGAAGACTTCGCACACAGCGTTCGGCTCGCCAAGCCAAGTTGGAACTAACAGCAGATAGTGCTACCTACAGTGACCTGCTGGAACAACATTAAAGGAGGTCCATGCAGGTCCACATGGCGTGGGCTGCTATCGAGTGAGGGCACTGCTACAACGGTCGCTCTCCTACAGCACAAGCGATCGAAGCTGGAAAGACCGAATTTCCAAGTACTGTCACGTTCCTCTTGCTTCCCGGATCTGACCCCCACGTGATTTTCATCCGTTTGCTTCATTAAAACAACATCTTGTTTGCAAGAAGTTCCCGACTCTCACGAAAGTGCAGGACGCGGTGCACCATGACTGAGAGATCTGGGGAAAGTGTTTTTTATTACTGGAGTTTCCGGCGCTGTTCACATGTGGTCCATATGCCTGGCAGAACAAGGGGACTGTATTGAAAAAAAATGAGAGTTATTTTTCCTGTACTAAAGTTTTACATAATTCGCATTTTTAAACTTTCACTTGACTCACACCTATACATAATAAATCACATGTGTTGATTCTTAGTGTTTACTTCTTGTAACATTCATGTTTACAGTTTTATTTTACTTATTTATTTTATTTTACATTGAAGTTCATTAAAAAATTTAAGCAGTTGCTAATTAATGCTTTTTTTCATGTTAAATTTGAAATAGAGATATGATAGATTGAAGAGTTCAAAGGGAGCTAAATCCTACCTCTTAACCTGAAGAGCTTGCCTGCTCGAATGTTCGTGGCTGGCCAGTCTATCAAGAAGGTCATTCAAACCGCAACAAAGCTGATTGTTATCAGTTCTTTCTTCTTGAATTTTTCCAATTCAGAAATATTTCAGACATAGATGTGTATATGCATTTGGTTCATGAAAATTCTCACCAACAAATCTAGATATTTCTGTCTAGTAAAATTGACAGACTTCAAAATCTTTTCACTCGCACATTCACACACATACATACACACATTAATACCTACCTACCTACCTACCTACCTACCCTACCCTGCCTACATACATACGCACACATTAATACGTATGTATCTACATACTTACATACATCGTAGATAAAGCAATTTATGTTCAACACAAACAAGAGTTGAGCTAATTGTTCAAAACGTGTTTTAATAGAAGAAGTTTATTACATGGTTTACTTTTTTACTGGTCTACTTTCACAAGATGGGTGCAGTTGGTATCTTGATTTATTAAATAGCTTTGCACGTTTTGTGTTGTTTTGTTTGTTTGTACTGGTTCTTCGCATTAAGGGCTCAGTAAAATATGCTTGTTATTATGACTTTGTATCATGTAATCATCATCAGTCGCCACCGAGTCCTGGAATACATAAACCAGAGGTGAAAAACTTTCCATGTGATCTGGTCTTGAGTCCATCTCTGATCACTTTTTCTTTGTCGAGCTGTTTTCAGGCTCATGTTCTCGCGAGGTCTAGGTTCTGTCCGAAGTCTGTCTAGGTTCTGTCCGGAGTCTGTCTAGGTTCTGTCCGGAAGTCTGTCTAGGTTCTGTCTGGAGTCTGTCTAGGTTCTGTCCGAAGTCTGTCTAGGTTCTGTCTGAAGTCTATCTAGGTTCTGTCCGAAGTCTGTCTAGGTTCTGTCCGAAGTCTGTCTAGGTTTTGTCCGAAGTCTGTCTAGGTTCTGTCTGTGTTCTGTCTGAAGTCTGTCTGCGTTCTGTCTGAAGTCTGTCTACGTTCTGTCTGCGAAGCCCAGTGTGTTGTACAAATGGACATGAAAATGGAAGTGCACTGATCTCTGCTCTACTCAGCCGCCATGTCAGGCCTTCAGGTCGAATACACGAAAGATTTATGCTGTTTCTTCTATGTCAACCAGCTGAGGATACATAACACATATATGTTAAATGGGCTGAATCATGTAGTACACACTTCATATTTAAATACACAAAATATGCAGTTGAATAACAGGAGTTAGTTCCCTCTTTTCTCACTGAGCAGTTTGGTTCTTACTTGCTCTCTCCCTAGCCAAGCAGTAAGGAAAAAAATGGATACCCAAACGTTCCTGGAGCTGACTGAAGTGACCATATCACTTATAACATTTGAGAATATATATTTTAACTTGCTCCATGCATATCTCATTAACATGAAATATATACATTACGCCATGTTCCCGACATATCTCATTAACATGAAGTATGTACATTCATACCCATGCTCCTACAGATCTCATTATCATAGAATATACCTTACTTCCTTGATTAAACGCGTAGTCTGAAATAGCGACTTGGCTAAAATGAACGCCAAGGGTTACGGAGTCATGTTTCGAATAAATGCATGCCTCAAATAAACATCCGGGTAAAACCGGAATTGGCCGGAGGCATTTATTCCAGGAAATACGGTATACACTTACGCCATGTTACCTACATATCCCATTAACATGTAATATATACATTACATCATGTTATCTAAATACCTCATTAACATGGAATATATACATTACACCATATTCCTTACATACTTCACTGTGTAACATAGCGCCTTATACGTTATGACTGTAGCATTATTATAGCTTTCTAAGTTAGGTTATTATTATTATTATTATTAATGGAATTATTTTTATTACTATAGTTATTAGGATTTTTATTATAGTTATGATTATTATTGATAAGTCGAAAGTAGGTGAGAACAGCTGGAAGAGGAACACTGCCACGGTATTAGTAGTATTACATCGAATTAGGTAGATACTTAGAAATACTAGACATATTGACACTGAATGAAAGGGAGATTAAAGAGATACACCCAGATTATAATAGTCCTGTCACGACTAAAGAGAATGGTTAAATCAACACTAAGGAGACAGACAGACGGACACTGTGTTAACAGATATCCCCTACAGGTATCACAAACACCTGATACTGGATAAGAAGAATTTACCCACGCGAGAAAAGTGAACAGTCGGGTTTGACGAAACAGACTTACTGACAGGTGAGTCATATTTGCTAATCTTAGGACGCAATTAACACACATGAATAGTTGAGCGTCCAATAGAATGACCAAGGGGGAGTGGACCGAGTCATCTCGAATTCTAATCAGGGCTCAGACAGTATGTAATGAACCAGCTGACCAATAGAACTGTCTAGCGGTGTGTCCTTTTGAACAATCCACTTACGATATATAAGACAGTCATATAGTTTAGAGGGAGGATAGAAAAAAAAGAAGAATAAAAGGATAGATAGGAGAGCAACGATAGATGAAACAGATGGGCAGGTAGAGCAATAGATATTCAGGAGATAGAAAAGCGGTTTAGAATCAGAAGTAGTTTAGGACAGACAGAAGATAAGCATTCCAAGTTAGAAAGTGATTCTTGGTACTACGTGAGAAATGCAGAAGATTTGATGTTTTTGGAACTTTGTGTAAAATTCTTTCGGAGATGCCTCAGTTTGATGCTTGTGAATTTCTTTTGATGAACATTAAAGGTGAACTATAATTTGATTTAAAAAAAAACGAGCCATCTGAATTTTATAGTGACTATGTATGTTAAGACACCATATAGTATCACGTGCAGTGACATTCTAAAATGTCGAAGTGAATAAAAAGAAGCAGCAACGTGCATTCATAAATAAAAATGTGACAATGGGGAAAGATAATATCGTCGGTGTCACAAAGCTGTGTGAAAGTGAATTAAACAATAATTAATAACATTTAAATGGCCAAAAGTGTGCTGGTATACGTGACATGCGCCATCACTCAAAGTCCAACAGTATCATCAGAACACGAAAGACAAAATATGAAAACAGAAAAAATGTCAATATTATAACTGACATGGAACATATACATTACATCAAAGTTCCCTACATAGCTCACTATCATGAAACATATATATTACATCATGTTCCCTGCATATGCATTAACATGGAACATATACATTGCATCATGTTATCTGCGTACCTCATTAACATGAAATAAAATTGTTAATGTAAAGTAAATCTTTCAAAACAAGTCACCAATACAAAACACTGTATCATGAAAGTGTCTGAGAAGACTGTCAAGTATTATATTCATGTAATGTAACGAATGAATGAAATTACCTAATACACTATTTCAGTAGTGAAAATATAGCGTATCTCATCATTCAACCCGGAACAGCGGTTTTGAAACAGTTGGGAATTCTTTTACCTACCTTGCCTCCCCCGGGAAGAATTAGGACTACAGATTGACAGGGGTAAGCTGTCGGAAAATTAATCTTTCTGTTATTTGGAATGCATCTTTTGAGTCAGACAATTTTGGAAAGGGAGGGTGTAGGGTAACATTCTGATATATAGTGAAAAGAGTGCATGGAACAAAAAAGTTGAGAACCATTGGTCTAAAAAAAAAGCTTTAGCACTTTCCTTTCTCTGAGGGAATTCAAATCTAAAGAAGCAGCAGTTTCAAAGAGCTTTCGTGTAACTTAGCGTAATATGCTAGAGCTTTTGTGTAACTTAGCGTAATATGCTAGAGCTTTTGTGCAAGTAAGCGTATTATACCAGAGTTTTCGTGTAACTAAGCGAGATTATATTTTATGAGAATGAATATCTAGAATAAACATGAACTTTAACCTTTTGGTTACGCTATTGTAAATTGACTGACCGTTAATGTAAATTAATGAGGTCACATTTTACGAACCGCTACCACCACCACCACCACTACCACTACCGCCACCATCATCATCACCACCACCACCACCACCACCACCGCAACCACCATCATCATCATCATCATCATCATCATCATCATCATCATCATCATCATCACAACCACCACCACCATCATCATCATCACCACCATCATCATCATCATCATCACCACCACCACCACTGCCACCACTGCCATCACCATCATCATCATCATCATCATCATCATCATCACCACCACCATCACCACCACCACCACCACCACCACCACCATCATCATCATCATCATCATCATCATCACCATCATCATCACCACCATCACCACCATCATCATCATCATCACCACCACCATCATCATCATCACCACCACCATCATCATCATCATCATCATCATCATGATCATCATCATCATCATCATCATCATCACCACCACCACTGCCATCACCATCATCATCATCATCATCATCATCATCATCCCCACCATCACCACCACCACCACCACCACCACCACCATCATCATCATCATCATCATCACCAGCATCATCATCATCACCACCACCATCATCATCATCATCACCACCACCACCACTGCCATCACCATCATCATCATCACCATCACCATCATCATTATCATCATCATCATCATCACCACCACCCCCACCATCATCACCACTACCACCACCACAACCATCATCATCATCATCATCATCATCACAACCACCACTACCACCATCACTATCATCATCATCATCATCACCACCACCACCACTGCCATCACCATCATCATCATCACCATCACCATCATCATCATTATCACCACCACCACCACCATCATCATCATCATTATCACCACCACCACCACCATCATCATCATCATTATCACCACCACCACCACCACTACCACCACTACCACCATCATCATCATCATCATCATCGTCCCCACAATTCTCCTATCGATGTCATACAACATATTTTATCCCCTCTTCACATCCGCCAAGGTAAACTTGAATAGATAATAAAGAAAATACTCATATAACCTTTTCCTGATTTATTTTTTATCCATAAAACCTGTAAACGCGATTTACCTGACATTTAAGGATCCTTCTGTCCATGAATATGACATTACTTTCTGGCACCGTAGCTATGCATGGTGTGTATGTAGCTTTAACGATTTTATTCATGTGTGTCAATCGATCATTTGCTATTACCATAAACTATACGATTAATGCATTTCATTGGATAGAAAGCTGTCTATTAAGTGACTTTATTCACGTTTAACGGCCGGATGTCCGTGTGCGAGGGTCATCAATGCGACGTTAAGATGCCACAAGCCTTAGTTAAGCTAACCGTTACGTGCTAGAACTGTAATATTCTTGAAGCGAATTGCTTAAAAGCAAGGGTTCTCATGTTCTGTGATTCAACTCTTCGCTGTTTTTCCGTCTTCTTTAGCACTACTGTTTTCAAAATTTAAGAGGGGGAGGGGGAAGGAGGGGGAGGAGGTAATTTTTGTCTTCTCATGACATGTCCAAGTTATATAACTTCTATCTTCTCATGACATGTCCAAGTTATATAACTTCTATCTTCTCATGACATGTCCAAGTTATATAACTTCTATCTTCTCATGACATGTCCAAGTTATATAACTTCTATCTCCTAATGACATGTCCAAGTTCTAGAACTTCTATCTTCTCATGACATGTTCAAGTTCCATAACTTCTATCTTTTCTTATCTTTTCATGACATGTCCAAATTCTATAAGTTTTCTGTCTTCTCGTGACATGCCCAGATGGTTTTGAGTCTTGTTTTCTTATAATTTCAGCTTGTTTGTCTTGTTCTGAACAACAAAATGAAGATCTCTTCATTTATTCTTTTTTTTTTCCTGGTACACCTGGTGTTTAGAAAAGTTGTATCTTTATTTGTTAAGTTTCGCAATCATTTATAGTCGAGAGTATCTAGTACTGCTTGTTTAAACAGCTTTATTTGATACTTCTGTTCATATAGAAGATAGAAATCGAACACAGCTATTTTACCTCCTAATAATAATGGTTTGTAATCACATGAGAATAGGGATTATGGATCCGTTTACCTCATAAATTCTGGTGATCAGTTCAATAGAGTTCTTTCAGTAAAATAAATACGTCAGCTTTGAAATAAAATTAATAGTTGTTCTGTCCGTGCTCCATGTGTTTAAATTTTAAGGCCCATGATGAGTACACGCAGGACAGTCAATACAAATGTAAAAACCATCAAATAATGTCACGCAGATGACACAAGCCCCCTACCGCTTGAGAACCGCTACATTCAGGAAAATGGGACCCTGGAACTACATGGTTTGAACTCGTTATTCAGCTACACCTAACATTCTCCTCTTCCACAATCATAATCCCTCCCCACTAAGTTCTACTCCATTCTCACTTGTTACACATAGCTGAGAACCTCTTCACAACATCACATTGCAACCCCTCTACCCCAATTATAATCAAATATTTCACCTTCTCCCGGCTAGATTACCATTATCTCACTCTCTCTCCCCTCCACGGTTTCCCCACCCACCACCCTCAGTTACGACCCACCTATCACACATCCCAAGTCTCCATTTAAATACTCTCTACACTCCACTATGCGCATTTCTAACACACAGCGTGGGACAAGTCACAACTTCTTACAAGTTACAGCTAAGTGTTCTATTCATTTTATTTATCTTTTTTTAAACATAGCACTCATGTGAATTTATGTTTATCTCCTCTCTCTATTTCTTCGTCCGGTATGTTTTTGTATGATTAAGGCTCACGCTGAAACGTCACAACTTTGTAGTAGTTAATTAATAAAGCTGTTCCTATTTTTTTCCTAGTTTATACATTTTGGTATCACAGCTTGACCACAGTGGCTCCGTGTATAGTTGTATACTCATACACTAATTATTGTGTGTTACTCAACGCAAAGATTGTCCTGCTAAATGGTTCGGAGACATGGGTTATAATCAAGACAATACAACATTCATGAACTACTGCTTGAGGAAGATTTTAAACATTAAATGGCAGGAGAAGATCAGGAACGAGGAGGTCTGGGAAAGGACAGGACATGAACCTATGAGCCTACATATCATGTCTAGGAAATGGAGGTGGATTGGCCACACTCTGAAGAAACCTGACACCAGCATAGCAAGACAGGCACTGATATGGAATCCTCAATAAAATAGAAAACGAAGAAAGCCTAGACTTACTTGGAGAAGAGAAATTATGGCACTTCTCAGAGACAAGGGATACACGTAGAAGGAAGTAGAGAGTAAATCTAAGATGGTGAGAAAGCCTTTATCTGTGACCTATGCTCTTAAGGGAGTGGAAGATGATGATGACGATGATGATGATGAGTACACGGAACCCGCAGACAGAGAATACTCTAGCGTGAACTGTCCCTTAGGCAAGAATGATTCTAGGTTCACTCCTTCTACGAATGTTTACTGCGTATTACACCGGTCAATTAAAACTCTTTTCAGGTTCTGCTCCTGTAAGTCGGGCATTAATTGAACTTACCCAAGTCAGTTAAATGTTTATTGAGCGGCTGCCGGTGTCTCAGCGGTTCTCAAAATTTTAATGAGATTTCCACATTCTGACTTGTCTTTATATATTGTTACCTCCAAAAACGTCAGCAAATCTTATGTTTTTCTGTGACAAATGCACTTCTATTTAATTCATCATAAAATGATATATCACAGTGTTGTAAAATAGATTAGATCACAGTGTTGTATAATAGGCTAGATCACAGTGTTGTATAATAGACTAGATCACAGTGTTGTATAATAGACTAGATCACAGTGTTGTACAGGTAACTTAGATCACAGCGTTGTATAGTAGACTAGATCACAGTGTTGTATAGATACAAGTAGAAGAGAACATTATTTCTCGAGGTTAGCTCTACAACACTTTACTGTGCGCAAACCACGCTGTTTCCTATTTGCTTACTTTACTGTGCATTATAGTAGTGTTAACACTGTAATGTAAGATATCTCCATCAATCTTCACCCGAGAATACCACAGATCACAGTGACCGGAGGTGAACAATTCCATTAGCGTTAGGCAAAACAAGGCATGGCAGATTTAAAGATGACCTGACCTGGTGAACAAACCTAATGTGGGATCTACTAGTTTCTGCTCTTGTAACAACTGATAAATGATCGAATGTTGTAAGAGTGTTGTTACAGGTTACAAACAGGTCTCAACTATGGTCGGAATCGATTTCTTTCAAAGAAAAGTTGTTTAATAGTCTACCAGCTTTTGACAAAACTGTAAAAGTTGTTTTATAATCTAAGAGCTCTTGACAAAACAGTAAAATTGTTTAAAAATCTAACAGCTCTTGACAAGACAGTAAAGTTGTTTTATAATCTAACAACTCTTGACAAAACAGTAAAGTTGATTTATACTCTAATAGCTCTTGACAAAACAGTAAAGTTGTTTTATAATCTAACACACCTATTGATAAAACAGTAAAGTTGTTTGATAGTCTTAATAGCTCTTAATAGTTGGGACATGTGCTTCGAATGACTGACAACTCACTACCAAAAATAGCACTAAGATGGACACCACAGGGGAACAGAAGTAAGGGTAGACCAAAAGAGACAGCTCTTGACAAGACAGTGAAGTTGTTTTATAATCTAACAACTCTTAACAAAACAGTAAAGTTGATTTATACTCTAATAGCTCTTGACAAAACAGTAAAGTTGTTTCATAATCTAACACAGCTCTTGACAAAACAGTAAAGTTGTTTGATAGTCTGATAGCTTTTGACAAAACAGTAAAGTTTTTGATAGCCTAATAGCTCTTCACAAAACAGTAAAGTTGCTTGATAGCCTAATAGCTCTTGACAAAACAGTAAAGTTTTTGATAGCCTAATAGCTCTTCACAAAACAGTAAAGTTGCTTGATAGCCTAATAGCTCTTGACAAAACAGTAAAGTTTTTGATAGTCTAATAGCTCTTGACAAAACAGTAAAGTTGCTTGATAGCCTAATAGCTCTTGACAAAACAGTAAAGTTTTTGATAGCCTAATAGCTCTTGACAAAACAGTAAAGTTGCTTGGTAGCCTAATAGCTCTTGACAAAACAGTAAAGTTGCTTGGTAGCCTAATAGCTCTTGACAAAACAGTAAAGTTTTTGATAGTCTAATAGCTCTTGACAAAACATAAAGAGGGTGCCTGAAACTGTTTCAGCCCTCTGAGAAAGAAAGCACTGAAGAAAATGAAAAATAAATTATACTTCTGGATCAAGCCGGCCCCAGCCCATTAACTTTAAGTCAGTCTTTCCCCATTTTCCCCACAGAGTGAGAGGGAAACTAGAAATGAAAACTAACAAGTTGACACGCCTAATACACACAAGATTTAACACTAATCAAGCGTTTTAGAGGGAAAAGACAGTATCTCCGGTCTTGGCTTTTACTTATTTAGCAAATCTTTGATGTAAACAATCTCAAAATCTTGATCGTTGATCTAGATATGTATTATTTAATTTTGCTGTAATTAAATGTTTAACTGTGGTATTGCGCTCCACATTTTCAATAGATAGACACTCGGGCATAGGTAATTCACGGAAGATTGTGAATCATTCGTACAATTATACTGTAATTATGTTACATTTTGCAGAAACTAGGAAGATATTAAATAGTAAATTTTAGCCATCACATGATGAACTTGTGCGCCATCCTCCCCTCCCCCCCCCCCCCCCCCCCCCCCATGCAGATCAAAACTGTAGATATCCTTTATCTTACCAGAATAACTCATTTTACTCTTTATCTTACCAGAACAACCCATTTTTTCTGAAATCTCTCTTATAGAGACAAAGTAAAACAATAAGAACAAAAAAGAAACCTTGAAACAATAAAAGCCGTCTCATTAAATTAACCCTTTAGCTCCCAGCTTTCCACGCCCGCGAAAGATTAACGGGATAATGCAGAATAAGAAAAGCAATCTGCATATTCCAGGCGATTTTGTTGCTGGTTTTTTCTAACTACAGTGTTATCCGTCTCGTGGTCCGAGAGAGAAAGTTTTGACTGGCGAGTTTTTTGTTTTTTTTTCTAGAGGGCAACTCTGAAACAAAATCACCGAAAATAGTTGCCCTCTATAAGATATAAGTATGTGAACAAATCGTGGAGAATAAAGATCTCCCAATTTCATTGTACAAAGGATAGCAGTTTTTGGTTCCTCCGGGATTAGAAGAAAGGAGAAGGGGACAATACAATCATAAAGGAACATTTCACGCTGGAAATAAAAAAGCAACAAGTTATCTTATAGGACATAGACATTTTGGCGGTTGAAAGAGAACTAAAACAGACCATATGTAGGTAAAAAAAAATAGAGAGTAGATTGTACTTCTTCATATAAAAAGATGATTTTCAAATCCAAAGGATAAAAAGAATAAAGAGATAAAAAAGCAAACAGGAAAAATGAGAAATTTTTAAAAAAAAATCCTTGCCTGTGTGTAGGATGTATCCCAGAAGAAGTAAAAGTGTTTTCAGTTTTTATATCTTCAGAATTATGAATGTTAGAAACTTACAAGAAACACACGAGAGTTCTGAAGATTCTTCAACATGTCCATCATGTGCACCGTTTCTGTCAGATTTTTGGATCGTGAAATTAACAACACTCATCACTTGTTCTTCAATAACGGAAGGGATTACATTATACGTGAGATCTTTGAAATAATTAAGTTTTTTTTTTCCTGCATAAATAACTTTATAACAGCAAAAGTTTAATGTTGATGGGAAAGCTATAATTACTTTTCTTTCAATTTACCAGTCTGGAAAAAATGCTATATTGCCTTAAGGATAAAGTCGAGGCGACAAAATCTTGTCCCGAAAAAGCCGTGTTATTTACGGTCTGAAGACGGTGTTATTTACTGTCTGAAAACGGTGTTATTTACAACAAGTAGCATTTCAAATCCATAAAGTAAAGGAGTTCAGAACCATTGCCAAGTAAAATTTGTCACAATCGAAAAGGGACCTGCTGTCAAAAGAATTTATCTGCTGAAACTTTATCACCAAGTTGTTAACTGAAATTCAGTTGCGAATCTCTTTCGTTAAAATAATTTTTTTTTAAAACTTTAAAAAATGAAAAAAAGGAGGGAAGCGAATATTCTCGTAACTGCATTCATGAACTTACGACATCAGACGATATCTATCTCTCTCTCTCTCTCTCTCTCTCTCTCTCTCTCTCTCTCTCTCTCTCTCTGAACCTTAAGTGCCCAGGGCACATCGGGCTTCCGCAAGGGTTTTCCACAAATGCCTGTCCTTCGCCTTTTTTCTGCTCTTGCCCAGGTGAGCCCTCTATTGCTCAACATCCTTTCTGTTGTTCTTCTCCATGTCTCTTTTGGTCTACCCTTACTTCTGTACCCTACCACGCATGATCGTAAAAGGCGACTAAGGAAGGTTCGGCATAGGGCCAGCAACCCTATCTGGTAAAAAAACTATCAGACTGCTACAGAAACTGAAGCAAGGGAATCAGACGATATGAACTAACTTAATTCCCCCCTGTCCAGTGCTCATGCCATCAGTTCCACTAATGAGCTGACCAGGTGAGCTGAAATCTTGTTTGTTTCTAACCCGAGTCACTGCTTAAGGTTCAGTGACTCTAACAAACATTATTGTACTGCTACAAACAATAACAGAAACAACACGAGAATAACCGAAGTGATGAATGTCAGTAAAGTGTTTCATCAGCGAGAACAGCCATCAGTTTTTTTATGTTGGCAGAAAGATTAGCCAGATATGGGAGGAGTTGATCAGGCAGATGATGCTTGCCAGAGACCCACTATAGCTGATGTCTGCTTGCTTCAGATTGGTCTTCTTACATGAAAAGTACTAGCATCCAGAACTATGAGTACACATCACTGTGATGTATGGTTCAAAATCACCGATCTCTTTCAGTCTGATTTAATCACTTCGAAAGTTAGATATTTAAAATGCATATATATGTCAGAAGAGCTGGAGAGACAAAAAACCTTGTCAAAAAGATAAGAGAGAGACAATGTACTTTCATAGGACATGCAATGAGAAGAGGGGGCATTGAAAATATTATAACAACAGGAAAAATAGAAGGAAGAAGATCAAGAGGAAGACCAAGAGAAATGATACTGGACAGTCTGACGGGATGGTGTGAGAGGAGATCACCAACTGAGCTGATGGCATGCATGAAGGATCGGATATATGGAGAAGCATAATAGCCAACGCCAGTCGGCACGGCACATGATGATGATGATGATGATGATGATATATATATCATCAGGTGCCATGCAGACTGGCGTTGGCTATTATGCTTCTCCAGAGTACACGATCCTTCATGCAGGCCATCAGCTCAGTTGGTGATCTCCTCTCACACCATCCCGTCAGACTGTCTGGTATCATTTCTCTTGATCTTTTCTTGATCTTCTTCCTTCTATTTTTCCTGTTGTTATAATATTTTCAATGCCCCCTCTTCTCATTGCATGTCCTACGAAAGTACATGGTCTCTCTTATCTTTTTGACAAGTTTTTTTTTGTCTCTCCAGCTCTTCTCATACCTTCTTCATTAGTTATTTTTGCTGTCCAGGGGATTCGCAACATTCTTCTAATAAACCACATTTCTGCACATAATATATATTGTTATATATATATATATATATATATATATATATATATATATATACATATATATATATTTAATCAGTAAGAATGTATGACAAAAAGTAACATAGTCCCACACCGCAAATCCCAGCAAAAGTCATACCTAAAACTGAATTAACGATCTGCGAAAGAAAACAAAGAAAAAAAACCAGTATAATTTTTAATCTGTTTTAGTTAGTTTGCCTTAAGTTAAATAAGTCAACAAAAACGACCAGGACAGTTTTATAGGACCTGAAGAGACTAAGAAACAGAAGAATGTCCACTGAAGAGAGGAAAAAGAAATGTCCATGTCCTTGGCCGGTGATTGGCTAAGCCATTACTGTCCGTTACGCATTGTGGCGTTTTGCAGAGCAGCAACAAACTCTCTTCTAAAAAATGGACATGTTACAGGTGTGGGGCAGCAATACTTTATGCAGGTAAACTTGCTCATTAAACAAGCGATCGAAACTCACAAAGGAAGTCAGTGACGTGGCTTTAGCACCAGGTGCACCATGAGCTACTGATGTCCAGAAAAATAAAAGTTTTCTGATGATCTCAACAAAACTGAAACGTAATTAAAACTACAAATACAAGACAGTCAATTCTCCTTTGATATATCGTGAGAAGACAGAAGCTAGTGAACCATACAATCACTGTAAAATTCATGGGAAACAGAAAAAAAGGGAGATCAACTGAAAAATATCTGAACAGACAGACCAAAATTGTACGCTGGAAAAAAAAAAGAGGCAACCAGTCGGGTTAGAAACAATGAAGACTGTACGCATTGTAGAGACACAACCGTCAATGTCTGTTGTCAAGGCAGCTAATGAATAAATAAATGATACTTTCATTTTCTGTGTTTGAGTGTAGGAATTACTCTCATTTGTGAAAGTGGATTTATTCATCCGTGTTCTTCTATCGATTTCCTTTCCATATATTCTGTCCACAGTTACCAACTGGCGGCCCGAAGTGTCCAAGCATTAATCTGAAAATCTACGCTAAAAACAAATCATAGAAAAGGAGGGGGGGGGACCAGCAACACAGATACAACTGCGCAGTTTCGTGGACAACAGTAAAACATGGAGTAGAAGACAGCAATACCAACCAAATTTTTAGAGAAAAAGAAAATTTGTGAGCAAATTACAGCACGTTTTTGCTTATGTATGTGATAAATACCCACCAGGTAGAGGACCCACGGCAATTAGTCCCTGTCAAACGTGAGCTGAGACGGCCAGAGATCTGTGTCTCCAAGCAGGCTCACGTTTCACATTGAAAAGAATACCTTGTATAATAAAACTTAAAATCACTCTCACGTGTTTTCTGAGAGTCCCGATTTAAAGTAAAAACGAGTGATCCGCAGACAGAAATCTGTTAACAAGTGTGTCACGGTGAAGCAGAATCACGGCGCCACTGAAGCAGAATCACGGCGCCACTGTAACAGTATTCCCCTTACAAGGAGACTACTGGTTTGATTGATTCTTCTTGTGGAGTACAGTTTCAACTTATAAGTTTCTTCTTGTTGCTGGTGTTCTAAACATCACCTAATTTTCTGTATTATACACTAAGAAAATACAACAAGACACCCAGGCTTTCCACTCCACAAAATTAGTACGAATACAACAACTTGAACATAACTTGGCAGTCTTCCGACCAAAACAAACTGGTCAACAATGAGAATTTCCACAAAGCCGATTTGTTGTAGTTTATCATCAGACAACACACATTTATTACAGAAATTCACAGCAACAAATGCCCGGCGTGAAATATCTACGCCACATGGGCAAGGAAAACCTTACAATGATTTATTCATACCAAAAACCATACTTACAGGCTTACCAAGGACTGCAGCCACACAGAAAAAAAACAAACTAAACTAATTCTGACAACAAGACTCGCTCTACCCCATTCTCGTTCGCCCAAACACGTCCTTCCCCTTCAACGTTCACTCAAAGACTGCCTAACGACCGGCTTTTTCACACGAACCTTTTTAACGACTTCTTTGCACACGTACTTTCCTAATGACGTAGTCTACGCAACACAATTATTAGCAATACACAAAAACTCTCTGAACAGAATGGCTATTCTGTTACAGAATATCTCCCCACCCCCTAAAGGTAGATATTTGGCCATCAAATATCTTCAAACAAACAAAAAAAAATTGCGAACTTGCAAAGAAAACTCTCACGAACTGTGAGCGATAACAATGAATTTAAAGCTGAATATTCAGCTACAAAAAAAATTTCATGCACGCACAATTTGTACAAATTAAGTACGTTAAACATTTGTGGTGCAAACATAAATATACATATATTTACAACATTTTTAATACTGAGTTCTGTGAACTACACCATCTATTTCTACTGCCATAGAAATAGGATAGAAGCAAAGGATGAACTCCTTTTTCGAAGAACACTACCAAACTAGTGTCTATTGTGCTTTTCTTTAGAAATCCCTATAGATTACAAACTATTCAGTAGAAGGAATCGCAGTTAATATGTTGATCACAACACGTTCTATGAACTGCTTCCTGCCATCTAGTTCCAATAGTGGGAACTTTTCCATAAGTGCTTTATGGAGATCTTTCATCGTGAACGTTTCTAAGTCCACGGTATCCATTATCTGCCCTATTGCCACAACGAGCTTACGATCGGAGACGTACAACTGATCAATCTCCGTATCGCAATCGGCACTAGGTGAAGTATCTTCAGGGAAATAATCTTCACTGTGAGGACAGTGTTCCTTCTGAGACTGATGGCAGATATCGGCTCTCTTCCGTTTCTTCCGCCTATGCCGAGGTCGCAAGTCATCCACCGACATAGGAACTGCTGAGGCGGAAGCATCCACCTCCATATGGTGGTCTGAGGGAGGAGCTCTAGGGACCACTCTCTGCTGGGTTTCCTTCAGGTACCACGGTGGGAGCCTGGGAACAAAACGAGGAGGCGGCGGAAGAGAAAATCTCTGTCTAATGGGACGTGGCAAGTAAGATCTACAACGATCTTGCTGATACTGCCTCTGAAAGGTCCCACCAGGCAACGATACATTAATGGCGACGTCCTGAACCATAGGACACAATGTATTAGTCGCCCTCTCTACTCTCTCTTTCTGCTGACAGGGACACGGCAAGTCAGTCTGCACAGAGCAATCTACTACAAGCGGGGGCTCTGCCTGTGAATAGGCCTCCACAACGCTCACTGACTTTACGACATATGTCTCAGATCCTTGTGACTGAGGGACGTCCCCATCAAGAACGTGAACTGGTACTGGTAGAGAAGTGGCACGATCGAAACTTGCCAACGTTGTCTCCCGCGCACCTGGATGAAAGAACATCTGAAGGTCCAGGGTGCGGAGGTTAGCAAACCACCTCTGCAACTTGACGTCTGACATCTCCTGTTTGCCGAGAAATGCGTCCACCAAGGGTCTATGGTCAGTCTTCACAGCGAAATGTCTATTCGCCAGAAAATATCTCAACTTCTGCGTGGCGTAATGGACAGCATACGCTTCTCTCTCGAAAGTAGACCACTTAGTCTGCGAGCGCGACAGCTTCTGCGAAAGAAAATATAAGGGCTCTTCAACTGAGAGTCCATCAGAAGAGGAAGCTGTCTGCACCAAACAGGCTCCAACCGCAACATTGGAAGCATCTGTATACAATGTAAGTGGCTTATGCAAGTCAGGATGCGAGAGAAGCGGTACTTTCGCAAGGCGATCCTTCAAAGACTCGAACGCCATTTGACAGACTGGAGACCATTTGAACCTATGACCCTTCTTGGTGAGGTCCACTATGGGAGCCACAATCTCCGAAAAGTGGGGAATGAAACGTCGATAGTAACTGCACGTCCCCAAAAAAGCGCACCTCCTTCACATTCAAAGGAGACGGCATGTCGGCAATGGCTCTGACCTTCTCAGGATCAGGAGATATGCCTGACTGGCTGATGACATACCCGAGATACTTTGTCTCAGAGGCCGCAAAGTGACATTTGGATGGTTTGAGCTTGACCTGGTGCTCGCGCAATCGGTCGAATACCGCCTGAAGATCGCGAACATGGTCTTCGATCGTTCCATCAGTGAACACCAGTATATCGTCAATATAGGCTTGTGCAAACTTGCCTAAGCCCTGTAATACTGTGTCCATGAGTGCGACAAAGGTAGATGGTGCCCCTTTTAAACCAAAGCTCATGTAATTAAAACAGAAAGAACCAAGATGACAGCTAAAAGCTGACTTCTGCTGAGCGTCCTTGGACAAGGGAATACACCAAAAGCCACACGAGCATCCAAAGTGCTGAAAAATTTGGCTTTGCCTATCGTGCTCAGGATGTCCTCAATGCGTGGCAATGGATATGACAATGAACGGGTCACCGCATTGAGTGCACGGTAGTCGCAGCAGAAACGATGGGTACCATCTTTCTTAGTCACCAAGACAACTGGTGATGACCACTCTGAGATCGTGCGAGAAATTATTCCGTCACGCAACATATTCTCGACGGCCCTCTCTATCACCTCTCTACTCGCCAACGGAGTGCGGTAGGGTTTCCTGGAGATTGGCGGATGATCGCCTGTATCAATCTCCATCTGCACTGTCGAGGTATGCGATATCTCGGAATCAGTCAAGGCAAAGACATCCTTGTTCTGTGTCAACAACCTGGATATTATGTCCTTGTGCACTTCAGGGCACTGAACCTGTCGAACGATAGTCTCAGAACGACTGTCAGGTGTTGTCTCCTCAGTACCAGAAACCTGCTGGATAGAGTCAACTGACTCCGTGAATGATGTCAATTTTCCCAAAACACATCCACGTCTGAGCTCGATGTGTTTACTAGAATGATTAATTACTGTCAACACGGGATAGCGATTAGTGTGGAGCTCACATACTGAGTCCACCAACTCTATCTCCGGCTGGGACAGTAAGAATGGTGTCTCAATACCCTGAACCATATAAGAATTGCCAGATGGAAAATATGGTTGGGCTTTCAGTTTAAGAGGAATAAGATTGACGGAACGTGGAGAAAGAAGAGAAGAACGCTGGACACGAAGAATAGAAGCAATGTGTGCATCTAATTCTAAAGGAATCATCTTGTTATGTATGTTTAGTGTATTAGAATTGTAATCGATGACAGCACCAGAACGAGACAAAAAATCACGCCCCAGAATGGCGGAACGGTTCATGTTGCGAACCACATAAAAGCAATGAGAAACAGTGACACCAGCAATAGAAATAGGTAGGTAAACTCTGCCAAGTACTCTCATGGAAGCTGCAGTAAAAGTCTGCAGAGTAATTCTAGCGGGCAAGAGCTTAGGAGCAGAACGTAAGGATCTGTATACAGAATACTTGATAAGACAGACACTAGCTCCTGTGTCTAACAATGCTCTAATTCTAAAAGTGTCAACAGAAACAAGGACAGAAGTAGGAGTCGGGGGATTCGCAGCCACCGAGCGTAGTGGTGTCGCATGCGAAAATGAGACAGAGTGTTTGGCAGATCTAGATGGTGTAAAGATACGGTCGGACACATGGGAGCTATTCATGCGCCGACTCGTCAGTTTAAATGTACACGATCCTTCCTTTCACTCTGCTTACAAAATCGGGCTATGTGACCTCTCCTTCCACAGTTATAACAAGATCTAGTTTCTTGTGGTAGTGTACTCGCAGGTTTAGCCTTCCTGGTATTCGATCTCCGGTGGTCTATCCTACCCGCTTCGAAGTGTGAAGACGTCCGTCGAGAGTTCTCCTGATGAGAGACTAACTGTACTCTCTGCGAATCCACACAAGGAGACTCTCTGTGTGTCGTCACCTCACCGGAGGGTCGAGAACCTGCAATGAAAGCTTGTCGGGAACTACAACTAAGATTCACCGACTTCATGAGGTCATTTTCTTGTAAGGCTAAGTCCACCGCCTGTGAAAACAGAACAGGTTTATCTCTTAATAATTTTGATTTCAATGCGCGAGAAAGTAGTGCATCTACAAACGACTGCACCATTTGCCTCTGCGCCAGCGGAGTTATCCATTCCGCCTCAGAGTAAGCAACTCTGGCTGCCTCACTGATGCGATCAGCCAGCGCTTGAATGGGCTCTCCAGGAGACTGTCTAGTAGAGGCTAGCGTATGCCAGGCCTCCTGAGGAGTCTGCAGCACCCCATATCGTGCTAATAAAACAGATACGAACTCCTCCCATGTCTCTTGAATCTGGAGTCGCTGTTTGACGAACTCTGCCAGGGAACCTGTGGTGCGTAAATACACCAAGTTCTTCTTACTGGGCACATCAGCATTCCGCATGTCCATAATCTTATTAATCTCATCCAGCCATGGTTTCAATTTTGCTGGGTCCCCGTCGAACTTTGCTACAGCTAACATGACGTGGGAAAACCTCAAGTCATTGCTGACTTGGGACAGGGTATCTTGTAATAACCCCAGCAAATCTGACGTGGATGGAGCTGAAGCCATTGTGCGTCTATCCGTAGTGCACTCTACTTATTGTTAGTATATATCACTGGAATCAATACAATGCCACCATATACAGTAATGTCAACAATTATTCAAAACAATGGCATATCAATTATTCATTATCATGCACTAATGCCATCCAACTAATAACCATAGAAAAGAAAATCAATTAAATACCATACCACGCACTAACTAACTACACTGAAGTCCTAAGTTAAATGAAAAGCCACAAGAAGTCTATGTACTGTTCCAAATATCACCACTAAAATCAATGTTCAATAAAGTCCCGCTAATAACACTGGAGAAGAATGTCCTACAATGTCTATTCCAAATATAAGTGAATCTACAATGTCTGAAATCCTACACCACACATAAAGAAGCACAAACAACGACTGTCCATGTATCAATGTCCACTCCTGTCTATCTGCCGAAATTGTGGAAAACAGTTAATTTTGTCAACATGTTACCTCCCCGGTCTGGATGGAGCTGGTTGAGAAGTAAATGTCGCTTGGAACAACTGCTCTAGTTCCTCACCGGATAGTAGTTCAGGTTCAGTCTCACTGGACTTGATTGCAGGCACAGGTAGGCGTCAGTAGCTGCACTGCCTAGGACCCAGGACTAGATGTGACACAAGCTTTCGGGTAGGCTGGACATCATCGCCGCTTTGAATAACTTCTACGATAACTGTCTCTGACACTAACAAAAATACTATTCCCTAACCAAAACTTGAAAACCACTGACGAAACATACTAGCAACACACAACTGTGGGCTAGAAAAAACGTGCATGAACTGTTAAACATGTAAACAAACACACTGGACGTGACAAGTGGCCTGATACGGCACCACTGAAGCAGAATCACGGCGCCACTGAAGCAGAATCACGGCGCCACTGTAACAGTATTCCCCTTACAAGGAGACTACTGGTTTGATTGATTCTTCTTGTGGAGTACAGTTTCAACTTATAAGTTTCTTCTTGTTGCTGGTGTTCTAAACATCACCTAATTTTCTGTATTATACACTAAGAAAATACAACAAGACACCCAGGCTTTCCACTCCACAAAATTAGTACGAATACAACAACTTGAACATAACTTGGCAGTCTTCCGACCAAAACAAACTGGTCAACAATGAGAATTTCCACAAAGCCGATTTGTTGTAGTTTATCATCAGACAACACACATTTATTACAGAAATTCACAGCAACAAATGCCCGGCGTGAAATATCTACGCCACATGGGCAAGGAAAACCTTACAATGATTTATTCATACCAAAAACCATACTTACAGGCTTACCAAGGACTGCAGCCACACAGAAAAAAAACAAACTAAACTAATTCTGACAACAAGACTCGCTCTACCCCATTCTCGTTCGCCCAAACACGTCCTTCCCCTTCAACGTTCACTCAAAGACTGCCTAACGACCGGCTTTTTCACACGAACCTTTTTAACGACTTCTTTGCACACGTACTTTCCTAATGACGTAGTCTACGCAACACAATTATTAGCAATACACAAAAACTCTCTGAACAGAATGGCTATTCTGTTACAACGGGCTGAAACAGTTTGAAAACCACTGCTCGAGAGTGAGGCCACAGTTAATCAGGGTCAACGAATTACCGCTGGCAGCGACCTGGTCTAACGTCTCTGTACTCCCAGGCTTAGCGTGGTCAAGGTGGCATGGATGGTCCTCATGACATGAAGAAGCATTGAGCCGTATCAAACACTTACTCTCGTCCCGGATCTGTGCTCTACCCGCCATAACCCACTCTCCCGTCCCACACATTCTTGTGCTTCAACACATTCACTGCATCAGCTTCAAAGAGCATCCTTGTCGTTCCAGAGACACAACGAGAGCAAGATGAAGGTTTTTATTTTACTATTTTCACGTTTCTGTATCTTATACATTAGCTTGATAAAGGTCGTAAACACCAAGAGCATACAAGAGCTCTAAAAAAATCCCCTCAGTAATTGACATTACATTAGATTCTGCTGGCCAGACAAACAAACGCCAAATATTTGCAACTTTGTGCACAATCGGCGCCAAATTTGGTATCACAAAAGACATTGCCTTTTGCCAGCACAATTTTTCTGACGGGCCTATGCATTCTGGTTCTCCTTCTTTATGTTTTTGAGCCCTCTTCTGGTAAGTTTGCCGTCTAGACAGAAACTTATTGATCTTCGGGTCGCGGATCGAAACTTGCATGACGTAGGGTAGACCTCTTTGAAAGCATCGTTCATACCAGTCGCTGTATCTGTAGTCGAGTAATTGGACCGACTTTCGCATTCACAGAAACGAATACGAATACGGCCCAACGAAATCTCCCAACGAAGTGGGTGGGTCTTGTGCGACATCTGACACTGAACATTGTTCGCGTCCCATTAACCAGTCAAATTAGTGTGGATTCAGTGTGTCTGAATCACTGAAAATCTTCATAATTTACAACAAAGACAAGTTTTTATTTCTTGCACTGATACATCATCATTTAATCAGAAACTTACTGGTCGCTATGACTGCACGGGTCAGAAGTACAATATGACAACAGTCAATGATTTAACTGACAAGTAGGGAGGAAGAGCTGCATGTTAAACTTGGGAATGCAAATTTTCCGACTGAATATTTCATACACATAAAACGATTAATATAGCTGGTAGTTTAAATACAATACACGAACATTACATGTAAGCAATGTAAGAACAACTGTATAGAAAATTAAACATACTAACAAGTGTGCATGATATGGCCTCCGGAAGGTGAGGTATAGTACAGCTTGGAAGATCCATAATTCTCTCCGGAAAATCCGAAATCTGCTAAACTAATGTCCAACAAATCGAGAGCTGCCGTTAACTTTCATTCATCGAAAACTTCTGCACATTCTTTATGATCTTAATCTTTCAATTCTGTTAAATTTTAAAAGTTTACATCAGGAAACAGTCAGATTTGGTTACAGCGGGAAAGGAAACATCCAGGCTTGTGTACAGCGGGACAGCGGAAAACATCCAGGCTTGTGTACAGCGGGACAGCGGGAAACATCCAGGCTTCTGTACAGCGGGACAGCGGGAAACATCTAGGCTTGTGTAGAGCGGGAAAGAAAATATCCAGGCTTGTGTACAGCGGGACAGCGGAAAACATCCAGGCTTGTGTAGAGCGGGAAAGAAAAGATCCAGGCTTGTGTACAGCGGGACAGCGGGAAACATCCAGGCTTGTGTACAGTGGGAAATGAAACATCCAGGCTTATGTACAGCGGGGCAGCGGGAAACATCCAGGCTTGTGTAGAGCGGGAAAGGAAACACCCAGGGTTGTGTACAGTGGGAAAGGAAACATCCAGGCTTGTGTACAGTGGGAAAGGAAACATCCAGGCTTATGTACATTGGGAAACATCCAGGCTTGTGTACAGCGGGAAAACAAACATCCAGGCTTATGTACAGTGGGAAAGGAAACATCCAGGCTTATGTACAGTGGGAAAGGAAACATCCAGGCTTATGTACAGAGGGAAAGGAAACATCCAGACTTGTGTACAGCAAAACCATGGACTACAACTGGTAGGAGTAAATTGGAAAGTTGATGGAACAAGCACGTTTAGACGTAAAGGAAATAGAAAGAAGACAGAGAATGATTGGGAACTGAACCCTAGACTTCAGTAGGAAGAGCAACAGTCTAGCCATGAGACGACAAGGCTTCGTGGCTAGTCCTAGCTACTGTGGTCCCGGATTCAGACAAAACTTCGCTTTACAGAGAACTCTTAGCCCTCACTTTCTACGTTTGCTTCTCACAACCATCTACGAGGGATTTATTCCCATAAACTGCCAGTTAATTAAAAGGAGTGATGGCTCCGGAAAAATAATTATCAGCCCCTGTCTCCTTGGATACCATCAGCCCCTGTCTCCTTGGAAACCAAATAATTCGGTAGCTTTTCCAGATCAGTTGTTGCGAGATTTTTCTCTTTGTCTCCCTCTGTTTCCTTTTCCCTAGAGTTTCAGACTGGTTATCATATTTTGTAGTTGTTTTCTTTTCTGTTCTAATATGACCATACTCGGGAGATTGAAGCAAAGTTAAAAATGAGTGGAGAGAGAGAGAGAGAGAGAGAGAGAGAGAGAGAGAGAGAGAGAGAGAGAGAGTATGCATTTACAGGGAACGAACGCACAAATATTTTGACACAAAGTTATATTCACAAAGGTCAAAATAACACTTGAAAGAAAAGGCAGAATCAATCGTACCTAACAATGTCCGGCTCTTTGCAAACTCATGAGAAAAATGGGTATCATTTTCTGCTGTTGATTTATTTAGCTAATTTCCTCCAGTCTCTAACAGTCTTCGCAGTGCTGTATCATAACCATTGACAGCCCATCACACTGCCTATCAAATACTGGTCTTACTGTTACGGCTGAGGCCATATTGGGGTGCAGTTTATACAAGTATATAGTCGATATGGAAGGAAAGAAGCCAAAACAAAAAAAAAAACTTAATACTGTTCAAGGAAATGCGTTGCTGATACAGCACTAAGTGTATAGTTTGTCCTGTCTTGTCTTCTCTCTGGAACTGTGAGCTGGCGTTTTTGTTTTGTTTTGTTTTTGTAGGCAATGCTGTGAAGATGTTGAGGCACATTGTAGTGTCGGCTTGGGAGTGGGTTATGGCGGATATTTTTTTCAGTCCCTAATGAGCGAATGGTTCCGGACTGAAACAGGTGTGAAACAAGGATGTATATTATCTCCCTTGTTTTTTGGAATTGCCATAGACTTTATAATGAAAAGATGCTGTACAGGTAAAACCGGCATTGATTGGGTGCATGGGACCCAAATAGAAGATCTTGATTTTGACATAACTCTTATCAGTGACAATGTGAAATCGATGCAGGAAAATACAGATTCCCTGTCTTTCTTGGCTAGCGAAAAAGGTCTTGAAATTAACACAGACAAAACAAAAATAATGAAACTTCCTTTTAATCAAGGAGGAAAAATATACACAGAAGGAACAGAAGTTGATGAAGTAAACCAGTTTGCACACGTTGGCAGTTACATTGACCAGGATGGTGACACCAGGAAGGAAGTTAGAATTAGAATTGCACAAGCAGCATTGACCTTAAAAAATCTTGAGAACATATGGAATTCAAAAGTTATAAGCACAAAAACCAAGTTAAGATTATTCAATTCAAATGTGATATCCACCCTCATTTATGCGTGCGAAAGCTGGAAATCAACTAAAGAAACAGACAAGAAATTATACTCTTTTGAAAACAGATGCCTAAGGAAAATACTTGGTATAAAGTGGAACGAATTCAAGAGCAACGCAGATATAAGACAGATGAGCAAACAACAACCTGTCTCATGGGTGACCAGAAAAAGAAAATGGACATATGTAGGCCATGTGATGAGAAGAAACAATCAGAGAATACCAAAACAAGCTATCAAGTGGAGCACAACAGGCCGAAGAAAAAGAGGTCATCACGTGAAACTCTAAAGAGGAAATTGTAAAGAGAAGCCAGTTTAGTGGGCATAACATTCCTTAATGAAGTAGAAAGACTCGCTGAGAACAGGAAAACGTGGCAAACAACTATGTGAGCCCTATGCGACGTTTAACGGCACGGGAATGATGTAAGGTATAAGATGTAAGTGCATCAAAAAGCAGGTGTGCAATACTTCTTTAGCAGACTCCACTGCCGTTTGGTATATGGTGATCACTGCCATATTAGCCATGCTAGTACTGCCACTGGGGCTATCAAACCCAGAGGTGAGACAGGGACTTGCTGGCCAACCCTGACGCTTGCATGTCAGCCACGACTCAATGGGGACGAAGACTATGTACGACCTGGCAGTCATTGCATGATAAAGAAATTTTAAAAAAAACCTTATAACTCTGAACCAAGGCCCGAATACCTCAGTTATCCACTCAGTTTATACAGAAATCCCTAACTGGGTCATGCCTTGATTTCTTCACACTTTTGCTTTTCAAATCACTCATAACAAGACGCGTTTGATAAATAAGGCGTGACCATAAAGTTTAGGCCTCGTTCTTCAAACATTTCGGTTTGATCACGTCCCCGTCTAGGCTGTAGCATGAGGTAGACTGATACGAAAGCACGCCATGCATACCTTTGAACCTTTGTAACTCTTTGATCCCTTTGTTTATCCCCACTTTAGCTATTTAAATAAACCCAGCCTTTAATTACGTCATTACTGACAGCAATACACTTTTGTCGTTTGGTGCGGCGTTATCAGTGCCTCGTTATGCAAATCATTCAGTTTGGCCACGCCCACATCTGCAGTGTGTTACATGAGGTAGAATGATTGGATGGGCTGAAGTCTGTTCTGTTTAAAGTAGCACATCCTCTAATATCTAGACTATTGAACGGCACGGAACTACAACACTAATTATCACTACTGATGATTGCCACTTAGTGTTATTGAACAGATAGAGAAGCCTCGAAATTGGACGGATAAAAGCGTATTACGAGCTTGAAACGCCACAAATATTATGGGATATGGAACATAGAATATAAGAAGCTTATACAGACAAGAGACAGCTAAAGAATTAGCATATGAAATAAGCAGGCATGATATGGACGTTCAGCATTACAGGAAATCAGACGGCTTGGAGAAGATATAACAGTCACTGGAGAAATGGCACTAGTATACTGAGGTATTACCAACGGAAAACATGAACTTGGGACATGTTCTGCTGTCAAGAGAAAAGTGTGGAGCTTAATGATGGACTTCAGTGCCAGCAGTGAAAGTCAGCAGCCTCTGTATCAAAGGAACATAGAAAAATATGATTAATGCGCATGCGCCAACAGAAGTCACAGAGGATGAAGTCAAAGAAGAATTTTCCAACAAGTTAGAGAGAGAGAGAGAGAGAGAGAGAGAGAGAGAGAGAGAGAGAGAGTGTAATAGAGTAGACCCAGAAACATGATATACTGATAATACTAGGAGATTTCAATGCAAAGATAGGAAAGGAAGAGTCACACAGACACATCACAGGAAAAGAAAGTCTGCATGAAACATCTAATGGTAATAGATGGAGACTAATAAATATGCAGAAGCTTATTGAATGAGAATAAGGAGCACACGTTTTCAAAATAAGAACACCCGTAAACAAACATGGAAATCACCCGGTAAACTAACATTCAACCAGATAGACCATATTTTAACTGATACCAAACACACAACATACATACTTCAGATCAGAAGTTACAGAGGGGCTGAATTAAAATTCAGACTGAATTTTTAAATAGTAAATTAAATAAAAGCTCAGTAATAAATAGAGGTGCTTTGAAAAGAGAAGAAACTAAAGAAAAATTCAGAAAAGAGCTAAACCATAAGATAAACACAAGAGAAAATAAATACATAGATGGGAAGATATAAGGACCATTATAAAGAATACAGCGGAAATATAAATGTCTGGGAGGCAAGACCCTAAATAAAAAAGAACTGGTTCGATGAAGTCTGCAGAGAAGGCAGTCATAAAGAAAAGAATAGCGAGATAGATATGGTTGAATGACATGAATAACAAAACAAATGAAGAGAAGTACTACATACAGTGTAAAGAAACTTTAAAAAGTTATTCGCAAACAAAAACAACAATATGTGAAAGACATGGTAAGCGAGATGCAGACATGCCATCAAAATAAGAAAAGCAGTGAATTCTATAAAGAACTGCGAACAGTAAAGCAAGGGTATAAACAACATTTGCAGAGCTTGAAGGATAGTAATGGAAGCATAATAAATGATGAAGAGAAAATCTGTATAAGATGGAAAGAATATTTTGAAAAACTACTAAACTGTGAAGAACCTGTAAACACATTACCATGCGAAGAAATACAGACTTGTGAACCTGATATAGAAGAACCAGACTTAGAAGAAGTCATCTACAGTATCATGCTTCTAAGAAACAACAAAACAACAAGTTCAGACGGAATTGATAAGGAAGGAGGTCTAAATCTACATGAACAGTTATGTGCACTAATACAACAAATATGGAGAGAAGAAAAACTCCCTAATGAATGGAGAGAATCATTACTGATCCCAGTATTCAAAAAAGGTGATAAGAGCAAGTGTGAAAACTGCAGAGGAATATCATTACTACAAACAAGCTATAAAATACTAACTCTTATACTTTTAAATAGATTAAAACCATACAGCGAGAACATACTGGGAGACTATCAAGCTGGTTTTAGGAAGAATAGATCAACCACAGACCAAATATTTTATCTACGTCAAAGAGCAGACAAGTACTGGAAATATGGAAAAGAAGTACATAATATCTTCACTGACTTCAAGAAAGTTTATGTCAGCATAGATAGGAACATCTTATAGAAAATTATGAAAGAACTTGAGATACACAATAAATTAATCAATTTGACTAGAATATGCATGGAGGATACACAAAATATAGTGATATATAAAATTAGAAAGTCAGAACCCTTCTCTATAAGAACTGGTTTAAAACAAGGTGATACATTATCTCCATTATTATTTAACCTAGTACTAGAAAAGGTGATTAGAAAAGTGGATGAAGAAAGCAGTTCAGAAGAACGAGCTAAAGTACTAAGATACGCTGACGACATCGACCTGGTAGGGGAAACTATGCAAGAAGTCATCAGCACCTGCATACATCCGAGAGATGTGGCACTGAAAGTGGCCTTGGCCATTAACCAAGATAAGACAGAGTGTATGAAGATATCAAGAGACCAGAGGTAGAATGATCAAGATTATATAAATGTTGGAGATATGATTATTAGGAAAGCAGAAAGATACAAATACCTAGGCACAACCTTCAACAGAAGCAACATAGTAAGCGAGGAAATTAAAATCAGAGTACAGATAGGGAATAAGATGTACTTCACATTGCAGCACATATTAAAATAAAAAATCCTGTCTCAAAACACCCAGATAACAATCTACAAAACTATAATAAGACCAGCCATCATGTACGGATCAGAAACATGGAGCACAACAAAGAAAGATGAACAGCAATCGCAGATCTTTGAGAACAAGATCCTAAGAAGAATCTTTGGGCCCACAAAGGATACAATCAGTGGAGAATGCAGAGCTAGAAAGAACACTGAATTGAACAGCTTATTTAAATCAAAACTAAATACAAATGTCTTGAAACTGAACAGACTACGCACAAGAGATGAAGGAAATAAGACCAAGGGGTAGACCAAGACAGAGATGGAAAGACAACATAGTTTAGGATATAAAGGAATTTGGTGTCACCAACCGGAGAGAGAGGATTAGGAATAGAGAGGAATGGAGGGGAACTTTATCTGCAGCGGTGAGCCTTAATGGCCTTGAAAGCTGCTGAAGAAGAAGAAGAATGATTGCCGCTAACTTAAAAATGACTGGGGAACCTTTGTTGATGCATTATGCTCCATTGGAAGTACAGAGGACTGATGATGATGATGATGATGATGATGATGATGATGTAAAGTGAAGCTCATCCCCGTGGAATAGTTTGGGAATCAGTGTCTGCCCAATACAGACAGAAGACTAGTCTTATCAGACATTTGCAGCGAAAAGTTTTGCAAATATTTAAAGACAATATAATATACTTACATCAGTTTCTATGTCTGTATCAGCGTTTATGCATTGAAGATGTACTTGCTAGTGAAGTTTCTCGTACGACATAAAGGTTAGTGGTTAGTATATAAGGGTTAGTTTAAAATATTTTCGCAAATTACGCTGAGTGTTCGTTATTTGTGGAGGCAGTAACTGAATGGTCTGAACTGGAGTGGATGGTACCTATGTAGGAGTGGCTCTACAGTTCACCGTGCCTTGGGCGTCATCGACTTCAGAGAGTGCTTCGCACGCTCTACACTATGAGCAAAATAATACCCAAGGAGTGTGTGCATTATTCCAAGTTTTATTATTTACGAGTATAAAGAAGATATAGATTCCTCACTCTTTCTCTGTTAACTGCGTGAAGTAATGATCCATGTTCACGATCTCTCACTTTCATTTTCTGTGGTTTTTTTACATGGTCAAAAACAAACAAACAAAAACAAATATTTGCTTACATCCATCTCTAAGTCCACGTTCTCTCTCTCTCTCTCTCTCTCTCTCTCTCTCTTTCTCTCTTTCTCATCCCCTTCCCTCCCCCCTCCCTCCCTCCTTCCCTCTCTGGTTCTGACATTCGCCATGGGGTCATAAATAATGCGAGAAACATGGTGGATTTGTAATTATTTATTTATTCCAACAAATGGCCTTTAACAGTTTTGGAAGTATCTCGCTGGGACATCACGTGTCTCCTTTTGTATTCTTTGTTTGCCGGCTCATGCAGGAAGCTCTGTCACAGAATATGAAATTAGCACGCAGTTCTCCACGTTGTTAATGAGGCAATGCCATAATGTCGCGCTAATCTTTCAGTCCTATTTTCCCTGCTCACTCGCATTAGATTCTGGCGAAGTCCCTTGTCCCTGGAACTGAGCCATGTTCGGTATTCTATTTTCTCTTCACTGACCGACAACCTTGCGTGCAGTGCTGTACGGTGCATCTCGCCATACAGGTGCAGATTTACCTTCTTGGAAGACACAGGCACTTTAATTTCTGACACTTTAAATAGGTCACCTTATCCTGACCTGATATTCACACAAGTGTAGGAAGGTCATCGCTCAGCATTAAGACACAGGAGTTTTGTGTGTTTTTACGCGCGTAACATTACTACAAAACTCTTTCTAAATGCACATGATTGTTAAGATAGATTAAAAATGTTTCACAGCTCATTGTGCTTCGTCCACAACCAAGACAAAGCTTATTCAGCAATTTCTGTCAAGTTTTCCAGCGATTTAGACACATCATGTCAGGTTTTTTTCCCTATTGTTTACACAAATTTTATGCTAAAGAACGAATAAAACATTCTCTCTCAGGTTTATCACCTACAGCTATGGCCTTGACATTCAGTAGCTATCACCTTGACATTCAGTAATTATCACCTTGACATCCATGTCCCGTTTTCATTCCACTAAGTTTAGTTCTCTTCACTAGACGTGTGTGTCTGTTTTCGTGTAATAAAATAGATGGGAGGTTTATGGTTAAGTTTTACACAAGGACACAAAGAATGAGGAAAGTGAGCAGAAATATGAACGGCAGAAAGTAAGATGAACATGTATAAATGAAGAATTACAACAGTCCAATATTTCGGCAAAAGCCTTTTTCAAGGATAACATATAAAAATAACACAACTGATAAAGACATTTAAAAAATAGCTAAAAAATTAAACACTTGGCTTTTTGGCATCCTCCACTTTGTGCTTACCTATAGCTATCTGAGGGCACTTTGTGCTTACCTATATCTATCTGAGGGCACTTTGTGCTTACCTATATCTATCTGAGGGCACTTTGTGCCCCTATTTCTTACACATGTATGTTTGTGGGAACACTGTGCATATGTGCCATAGTCAGTTCTCGTTGGTCTTGCTAGCTGTACCATTTCTATAACACATTTGTTCTTTACTTCTGAGACTTTGGAGTCAAAGATGCAGTGCTCACGCTAAATGAGGTTGTAGTCAGCGATTCATGGCCGACTGCTTGTGTCAGGGTTTGTGACCGGTGGCGGACCTTCTTGTACGTTCTACAGTTCTGTGCTTTGTGTCCCAAAGTCTGTCGCCTAGAGTGTAAGTAAAGGTAATCCTGTCATGCCTTAGAGGCACATAGGGATATGGTGTTAGTGGCCATATTTTCCTTGACCTGTCAGCACACTAGAGGGTGATATGGTCGGTATCACGCCTGGCCTCCTTTCCTTCCCCAACTCCAAAAGAAGTCAGGTACCCATTTCTACAGCTGGATGACTGGGGTGCCACCGGTAGGATTCGAATCCCCGACCTTCGCCACGAGAGACCAGTGCACTAACCACTTCGCCACTCTTTTCTTTCGATCACGTGAAGGTTTCTGAGTGTTTTCTTCCTATTTCGATTTTTCGAAGGATAGAAAGATTTTATGACAGGAAGATTTTTTAAAAATATGTTTCTTTTTGTAGAGGGAAGCAGAACTGCAGGATGTATTCCAGAGTCTGGATGTCTGTGTCGCTTATATTATTAGGGATGTGTTCCAGAGTCTGGATGTCTGTGTCGCTTATATTATTAGGGATGTATTCCAGAGTCTGGATGTCTGTGTCGCTTATATTATTAGGGATGTGTTCCAGAGTCTGGATGTCTGTGTCGCTTATATTATCAGGGATATGTTCCAGAGTCTGGATGTCTGTGTCGCTTATATTATCAGGGATATGTTCCAGAGTGACGGGCCGAAACTACACTGTATTCGTTTTAGGCAGTGTCCCGTACATAGTCTGAAGGTGGCGGTTTGTTTTTTGACATGAGAGCTACGGCATCTAATCGTGTTAGATGGTGGGTTGTGCTAGTCAGTCCATAGCTTCTTGTACTGATGCTTGATTATAGCCCTGACTTCCGTATGAGACAGGGTGTTGGTGTTGAGATTACCTGCTACCGGGTTTTTGCATATCTGCCAGCTTCTTCGTTTCCTAACAGACCACAACGTGATGGAATCTAGCGAACCACAACCGCCTTTTGTTTTTTTCTGAGAGAGCGTGCACTGTATTTGCATTGTGTCTCCTTCTAGCTGCTCTTTGTGTGACAGCAGACATCGTGTGATAGACTTCCTTGTTGGAAAGGAAGACGGTGCGAGAGCGTGTCTGTGCTGTGGTGCTAGCTAGTCTGTCAACTTATAGGAAAGCTGTTAGCTCAGCTCGACAGATGGAGGCCGCAGAGACACGCGGGTATAAAATGTGTGGCAGTGTGCCAGTCTGGGCAGTGAAGGTATATTTCGCGACCTCTGCTTCTGATGGCGTCATCTGAACATCAGTCGGTGTGGACATTGCTGACCAAGACCATCTTCTCCCTCCACGTGGTACCCCGGTAACAGACACCACCTGGCCGAGTTATCAGGATCGCAATGACGAGGCGAACCTAGTCTTTAAAAAAAGCCATGCCGAAGTTGGGTGCATCTAAGCGAAAGGAGTAAATATTACAGCCTTACTGCAAACTGTGATAGAATGCAACCAACATTCTTGTGAGAGCGAAAGCAGAAGCAGAAGAAGAAAAAGTAGAAGACAAAGAAGAAGAAGAAGAGTTTAAATATAAAGGTCAAACTTTCCCCAGGAGGCAACTTGTTAAAAAAATCGACTTTATTGAAATAGAAGACAAAGGAGAGGAAGAGTTGAGGTATAAAGGTCAAACTTTCCCCAGGAGGCAACTTGTTAAAAAATCTACTTTATTCTTTTGAAAAATAGAAACAGCAAGAAAACATTCAGAACCCATCACGTGATCGAAAGAAAGGAATAGTTTACCACAATCAGAATCTGTCTAGCTAAAACATATATGGCTGCACTCTCTCATTTCCTAAAGTCTTTTAATGGCCGTGTTTGCAGTTCCCTTACCCATGTTTAACCTGCGAGACTCTGGTCTTCTCCAGGCAAGGCTTGTTAACATGGCCATCACAATTTTCACATGTGCCAGTCCATTTTGCACAATAAAAAAAATCAATTGTTTCTATGCCACATCGATTATTTTTATAGATCTATCGATGTATCGGCGTTCGCCTGCTGGGAGCTAACGATGCCAGGTCACGTCAGTCTTGCTGGAGCAGTCCTAACTTGGCAGGTGGTCTGGCTGTTCTGCACTTCTCATGGTGATAGCCGTGGAAACATAGCTATCAATGACCACAGCGTAAGCGATAATGTGATAGTTACAAAGATTTATGTGGAAGTCTAGGGAAGGTGGAAAATTAAAAACAAAATAAATAAAAGATAAAGTTTTGTATATTGTCTCCAGGAATAGAGAGATCTGTCTTCACTTGGGACTAAACGTCACTTTGCTGCAGAATTAGGTAGATGCTGTGCACGGGAAAAACTGCATTTGTAAACATACCTTGTAGAATAACTGCTGCAGAGCCAGACACACTAGATTACAATGTATGTAAGACTGCATGAAATGAAAATGGAATGTCTAGGCAAAGTCAGGCTGACTGATTATTATGGGATGTCTAGGCAAAGTCAGGCTGACTGATTATTATGGGATGTCTAGGCAAAGTCAGGCTGACTGATTATTATGGGATGATGCCAGATTCTCAGCAGAAAAACGCGAAGATATCTCGATGTCAATAACAATAAATGAAGTAAAGGAGGCGATAAAGAAGCTAAAATCAGACAGGGCACCAGGTGAAGATGAAGTGACTGCTGAGATGTTGAAAGCATAAGAAACAGAAACACCAAAACAACTTTGCCAGATATTACAACAAATTTGGGATCTAGAAAAAGCTCCAGAGGAGTGGAAAACTGGGATTATAGTAAAACTACCAAAGAAGGGTGACCTCAGAGATTGCGGGAACTGGAGAGGCATTACCCTACTGCCACTCACCAGTAAAGTATTTTGCAGAATAATCATCAACAGAATTGTACCAACACTTGAGGAAAAACTTCGGAAAGAGCAGGCAGGATTTAGGAAAGGAAGATCATGCATAGACCACATATTTGTACTTAGACAAATATTAGAACAGGCAAATGAGTGGCATAGCACAACATATGCATTATTCATAGATTTTGAGAAAGCCTTTGACAGTGTCAACAGAGATGCACTGTGGAAAATCCTAAGATGGCATGGCCTCCCCCATAAAATAGTTAATGCAATCAAAGCCCTATACGAGGGTTTTCAGTGCAAAGTGATCTGTGGAGAACATACCTCCAGCAGCTTTAGGGTACAAACAGGAGTGAAACAGGGATGTGTACTATCACCAACATTATTTATCTTGGCAGTAGACTGGTTAATGAGGGAGGCAACATCAGACAAACGCAGAGGATTACAATGGACCCTTGACACAGTGCTGGAGGACCTTGACTTTGCGGACGACATTTGTCTATTATCAAGCAGTCACAAAGATATGCAAGATAAAATAAACAAGCTAACTCAGAATGCAAACAACATAGGACTAAAGATCAACATAGGAAAGACAAAGTTAATGAAGCAAAATGTGAACAACAGAAATGTACTCAGAGTAGATAACAAGTTAGTGGAGGAGGTCAACGAATTTGTATACCTTGGCAGCAGAATAGTAGAAAATGGAGACAGCACAGAGGACATCAACAGCAGACTTACTAGAGCAAACCAGGCTTTTGCAATGCTGCAGACTATATGGAAATAAAAAAAAACTAAGCATAAATATGAAAATCAGGATATTTAAGAGTAATGTTCTAAGTGTACTACTCTATGGAAGTGAATGCTGGAAAATCACCAAAACCATAGAAAACAAGTTGAATTCTTTCCAGACTAAATGTTTACGAAGAATTAGAAAAATATTTTGGCCAAACACCATAAGAAATAACATCTTATTAGCAGAAATGCAGATGAAACCACTGACGACAATTATTGAGGAAAGACGCTGGCGATGGTTGGGACATGTGCTCCGAATGACTGACAACTCACTATCAAAAATAGCACTAAGATGAACACCACAGGGGAGCAGAAGTAAGGGTAGACCAAAAGAGACATGGAGAAGAACAACAGAAAGGATGTTGAGCAATAGAGGGCTCACCTGGGCAAGAGCAGAAAAAAAGGCGAAGGTCAGGCATTTGTGGAAAACCCTTGCAGAAGCCCCATGTGCCCTGGGCACTTAAGGTTCAGAGAGAGAGAGAGACAGATCTCGATGTCTCTGCAACAATTCTTGCTCCACAGTCTCTTCTTAAACTGCGTTTTATTTGTTCAGACATCTCGAGAGATACAGTAAAGAGATACAGTAAAGATATACAGTAGTGAGATACAGTAAAGAGATAAAGTAAAGAGATACAGCAAAGAGATACAGTAGAGAGATACAATAGAGAGATGCAGTAAAGAGGTACAGCAGAGAGATACAATAAAAAGATACAGTAGAGAGATACAGTAGAGAAATACAACAGAGATATAATAGAGAGATATAATAGAAAGATATAGTAGAGAGATACAGTAGAGAGAAACAATGGAGAGAAACAATAGAGAGATACAGCAGAGAGAAAAAATAGAGAGATACAGTAGAGAGACACGGTAGACAAATACAATAGAGAGATACAGTAGTGAGATCCAGCAGAGAGATACAGTAAAAAGATACAGTAGAGAGATACAGTAGAGAAATACAACAGAGATATAATAGAGAGATATAATAGAGAGAAACAATAGAGAGATACAGTAGAGAGATACAGTAGAGAGAAACAATGGAGAGAAACAATAGAGAGATACAGCAGAGAGAAACAATAGAGAGATACAGTAGAGAGACACGGTAGACAGATACAATAGAGAGATACAGTAGTGAGATCCAGCAGAGCTATACTGCAGAAAGACAAAACAGAAAAATTCAGCACTGAGATGCAATGGAAGGATAGATAGATAGATAGATAGATAGATAGATAGATAGATAGATAGATAGAGTAGTATAATATAATAAAGACATGCAGTAAAAAGGTACAATTGTGAACTGCAATGAACCATATTCTGCTTTTACAAGGGTGGATTACTGAAGTCACCTGTCTGCCTTTGTGACTGAAGTTATCCGTCTATTTTAACGGATAAAAACATCATCCATAAAGTCAATGCAGTTAGTGAAATGAAACATCTTTTTTTTCAGCTGAAAATGCACCTATTTTACCGTACTGTTATCTGTCTATTTTATCATTTTATTTGCCAGTAAAGTTATCAGTTTGTTTTTGGTGTAAAGTCATCTATTTATGTATAGCATATCAGTTCAATTATCTATCTTCTTTGGAACATCACCAGCGTAATAATGAACGTTAGCTGATTTCTTTTTTTTTCTTTTGGCAACCATACATTTATGGATATCGTTAAAATCATCAGATCATATATACATCTTCGTCTGAAGATTCGATAGAGGAAAAAAATGTGTAAAAATGATAAGAGTCATTGTCAAGAAACGAGACAACCTTTGCCACTTTATCTCTACACTTTGGGCACAAAAACGCTCCATAGCGGCACAGAAAGACACATAAACGTCTGCTGTGAGTGGGTTGCAGGGACCCGCGTATGAACTAAACAAAGACAACAGCAAACGGGTCGATCTTGACGCAATACCCGCCGGTCCTGACCCTTGTCTACCCCAGATCTGCAAGTCTATCCCCGGGTGAGCGATCCGAAACCAGATCGACTTGCGCACCAACCAAGAGAGGCCCTTACCTAAAGAGTACAGGTGAAAGCATGACTCAGATAGCATTGTGGTGATGATGGAGAGATCGACAATGAGCAGGGCAGAGAAATAAAAGGAAGGCTTTCTGCTTTGTGTGCTGTAAAAAAAAGATGAAGCTCAGATATAAACAATGAGCGCGTGATTACTTGGAATTCTGGGAATACTGGCATAGAAATAGAACACATCGGAGATTTGTTCTGAAAAGAAAGGTAAATAATCCTTTTCATCACTTGCTTGTAATGTTCTGACATCATTTACGTGCAATGTTCTGTATTAAATGAATGAAAAATGAACGCGATGTTCTCATGATGCTCATTTGTGGGGGTTGTCCCCTCTCCCCTTTTTTCGAGGTTGTATAATTCTCAGTTTTTACAATTAAGTGAAAACTTTTTTGTGCAGAAAAGTGTCAATAAAATGTATGTTACATCATTATGTGTCTGGGAAATTTCTGTACTTAACTGACATCTGAAGAAAGTAGAAACCAGATGCTGTTTGAGAACTTAAGAGGAGTATTTAATATTACTCTCCGCGGAGCAAAATTTTGTCACAGAGGCATGTTTTCCAGGCTGTTATCAGTCACGTGACGTGAAACTTATTTGTACAGATTGACAGAGGTAAAATATTTCAAACAGGTCAGTATTAGTTTATGGTTAAAAATGTGTGAGTAAGTGAACATGGGCGTGTGTATGATAGACAGACACAGACAGACAGACTGACAGACAGACAGACAGACAGACAGACAGATAGATAGGCAGACAGACAGACAGATAGATAGACAGACAGATAGATAGATAAACAGACAGACAGATAGATAGATAGATAGATAGATAGATAGATAGATAGATAGATAGATAGATAGATAGATAGATAGATAGATAGATAGCAAAAGAAAAAGAGAGAAATAGAGAAACAGATAGAGATAGAGAGAACGAAAGATAAGGAGAGAGAGAGAGACTTTGTTTACAATTTTTTTAGCTGTTTAATGCATCATCTGTTCACATTTACCTTCTTCTTCTTCTTCGTTCACTTCTACCACCAAAAACCGCACTGTGAACCTACTGAATTCACGCATGTGGTCCTCGTTAGGTCCCGTGGTCCCCTGTGTGGTCCAAAATAGACCACACGAGTTCCACGAAAGGACCACAAGGGGTTCAGAGTATAACAGTGCTTTAGCCTGTATTCTTGGTGGGTCTCGGAAGCGGGATTGCGTGACACCGTGGTTTTCATTGCACCAGTTTGGTCTAGGGTTGGACTTTCTCACCGGAAGACCTCGACGTGTTTGGAATATCAGTGCATCCCCGCTGGGTGAGAGGCGTTAGCCCACCCAGGCCAGAGTTGGACTTTCTCACCGGAAAACCTCGACGTGTTTTGAGATACCCGTGTATCACCGCCGGGTGAGAGGTGGTTGCCCATCCAGTCCAGGGTTGGACTTTCTCACCGGAAAACCTCAGCGTGATTAGGATACGCAGACATCCCCGCCGGGTGAGAGGTGGTTGCCTATCTAGACTTCCTTGGTCCAGTGTCTCCGACTTCAGCATTTTGCGGTCGTGGCCGCTACCCTTCCTAGTTGTGACCAGGATGGAGCTTTTGTCCAGGAGGACGAATCCTCGCCACTAGTGACTTCTACCCCTGGGTTGAGCCGGTTTAGGCATTTCCCAGTATGGGCGTGTTTGGGACGGGACCTACCTCTAGGGCAGAGGTACTGTGACATTCATAGCCTTCAAGATTCACCCCTGGTATGAGCCGGTTTAGGCAAAATTCACCAGTATGGGTGTTATCAGGCGTTACCGACCTCTAGAGCGGAGGTGGCATGACATGTCTAGCCATGGAGTTCCACCCCTGGTGTGTGCCGGTTTAGGCATATTTCACCAGTGTAGGTGTATTTCGGACGTAGGCGGCCTCTAGAGCAGAGGTGCCGTGGTATAGCTCTCGTAGCGATACTACTGGACATACCAGGTTAAACTTCACTTTCCACCACCTTTTCCCATCGGCGCCGCACAGCAACCTTTATTTCCGCATTTACTTCCTTAACCGGGAGGAGCTTCACTCCACGCGCGGCATTTGAAGAGTCAAGCCAGCAGTGACTTAACTTTTCACATTTACCAAGTTGAATCATTTCCCGCAACCGCAGTGAATACCAAGTTGAATCGTTCCCCGCGATCGTAGTGAATACCAAGCTGAATCGTTCCCCACGAATGCAGTAAATACTAAGCTGAATCTTTCCCCGCGATCGTAGTGAATACCAAGTTGAATCGTTCCCCACGATCGTAGTGAATACCAAGTTGAATCGTTCCCTGCGATCGTAGTGAATACCAAGTTGAATCGTTCCCCGCGATCGTAGTGAATACCAAGTTGAATCGTTCCCCACGATCGTAGTGAATAACAAGCTGAATCGTTCCCCACGAATGCAGTGAATACCAAGCTGAATCGTTCACCACGACCGTAGTGAATACTAAATTGAATCGTTCCCCCACGACTGTCGTGAAAACCTTCAGGAGAATTCACTCATCATGTGTGCGCCACAAGCAGTGTCACATAACATGGTTCAAATTATAGTAAAACCTGAGTAACTTTATTCCTCGCCTCTTTTGTCAACAGACTGAACTAAATACTGAGTTTCTGGATGTGTATAGAATACGTAGAGTATATTAGAAGCACTGAATGTGGATCATAACTGATTCCTCAGGTCCATCAAGAAAAGATATTTATTGTTTGGTCATGATGTGGTTAATCACTGTGACGGATTCACAGAGTATGCCCCGTAAGATTGAGGAGAATTTGCTTCGCAAAGAATGGGCTCAACTATTAAGCCTGCCAGCTGTGACGAGCCTAACGTTGCTTTACTGTCCAGGGCACGCGGGAGTACATGGCAATGATGTGGCAGATATACTTGCTGGAGAGTCTAAAATAAACGACAGACTGTCAATGGATAAAGGGGGACATTTGCTAAGGCTGTATTGGACAGACTGCGGGAAAATGAAGAGTGGGAATGGAAGAACAAGGTAGCTGTGAGGAGACTGCTGGAGCTAGGACAAATTAAAGGTGCTGGCAGGAAATCCAAAGTGTGTAGCAGAAAACGCATTGTAAACAAGCTACATTTGGCAGGAACTACCAGCAAACAAACTCTTGGATGAATCCTACGGCATGCAGCGGAGCATGCATGGGGTTGTTCCGAATACAGCGAAGCCGGAGTCTGAATTTCGAACTTTGAACTTTGATCCTTTGGTCACGTTAGGCTAGATAGTGGTCTAGAAAGAACAGCAATGGAGTGTGAGATCAACGGGGAACAAGAAAGGAAGCGGCAGAGGAGACAGTGAGTCCAGGACATCACCAACACTCTAAATACCACTCACAGTAAAGCTGTCGTCCTTGCTGGGCGGCGAGATGTCCGTTGATTAGCCACCGAGAGAGCAACGTTCTGTACTGGATATCTCACATATAACGTGCATATAAGTTGTTTTAGCTGTACGGAGGCAGATAAACTGTCTTGTAATGGAAGTTCTCGAGGATTATTTTACTGACATATTCAGGTATATCGTTGATTTGTACTCGTCATCACCAGGTGCACACTGGCAGGCTTTGACGGTCTTGCTTTTCCACAAAGCTCCACCCATATTTTCAATCAGTTCAGTTTTATTGTCATTGCGTTGGACTGTCCATGAAAGCTCCACCCATATTTTCCATCAGTTTAGTTTTATTGTCATCGCCCTGGACTGTCCATGAAAGCTCCACCCACATTTTCCATCAGTTCAGTTTTATTGTCATCACGCTGGACTGTCCATGAAAGCTCCACCCATATTTTCTATCAGTTCAGTTTTATTGTCATCGCGCTGGACTGTCCATGATTTCCCCACCCCTTTTTTTTAATCTTTCCTGTTATTATTGATATTTTCAAACTCCCCTTCTTCTATTATATGCCCAATGAATGATAACTATAACTTTGTTAGGGATTTTATTAGATTTATTTCTTTATTTACTTAGCAGTGCCACGTGTAAATTTATGTGATTTTGTGCAAAAATGAAATAGAACCAACAAAATATAAAAGTTATTATTTTCTATGCATTTTTTCCAATTTTTTTTTTTTTTTTGCTTTTGGGGGTGGGAGAGGGGCACATCAGTACAAAAGTCAAGTTCGTAACTTGTTGCCTGAAGGTCGTGCAGCTTCTGTATCTTCTGTCGCTTACAGAGCACTTCAAGCTGGACAATATAGATCCGGGCATTCAGTGTTCCTGTAATGTGAACCAGACATACAAGAGCTGTCGGCGCTGGCCTTTAATTAGGAGATAAAACAGAAACTATAAGAGGCACTCCAGAATGTGTACGAAGCACGTAGATTAAGAAGAAAGGGAAAACGGTGAAGGAAGCTCCAGGAACCTGTGCTTTTATTCTGGCCAGGAGTTCATGGACAATAAAAATCAAACCAGAAACAAACCAGAAACAAACCTGGCGGTTTCCTTACAAAAAGAAAATAAACTTTGCAAGCGCCGAAACAGAATTGTTTGGATTTTTCTTTCTTTCCTGAAATCCAGAAATTAATATTCTAACAAAGCACTCTCGGAATTAAGTTAGTCAATTGCTCTCTAATGTTTTGTTTTAGTTCACTCATTTGATATACGTGTTAGTTAAAACATGTTTGTTTTTTTTTTCCTTTTCATTTCGTCCCATTGTTTTGCCGTTCATGTTGCTCCTTAAGAAGGCGTGTATAGGCGAAATATTGAGTGTATGTGCTCCTTTCTTCCCTCTATTTTCTTCCAACTTAGTCAAATATTCCCAAATGTCGCAGCCAAGTTTCCGGAGCCAAGCGAATACATACATGGGGTAGTCAGTGCATTGTTTAACCAGCGCGGCGGGCACTAAAGAGCAGTGCGGTTATTCGGTCACATCCGCTGCTGTATCAGTTCGCGACATGACTCCAAAACTGAGTGGAGCCACTTCTGCTGCTATGTTAGGCTAGGTGACTATTGTTGTTCTTTTCAAATCATCCGCAAGTGTCAGGGCATTCATAAACTCTGAGCATGATAAACCCATTACGGCCTTTATGGACGCTGCTATCGAGAAAACACTGACAAGTAATCTACTATCGCTCATCCTGACGTTTGTTTTTTTTAGATACAGCGGCACGAAGTGAAAATGAATGTGCACTGAATACAAGCACTAGCAATCGATACTGGATGCAGACCTGTAGGGAAAAGCTATGACAGTGATACTTGTGACTGCATGATACAAGAATATGTGTTATCCTTCGGCAAACCAGAACATATATCTCTGATATATCTAAGCAGTTCTTATAGTTCATATGCCACTTAGCTAAATCTCTTTACTGTAGCATACAACACTGTGTTAAATCACTTTACTGCACCATACAACACTGTGTTAAATCACTTTACTGCACCATACAACACTGTGTTAAATCACTTTACTGTACCATACAACGCTGTGTTAAATCACTTTACTGCACCATACAACGCTATGTTAAATCACTTTACTGCACCATACAACGCTGCGTTAAATCACTTTACTGCACCATACAACGCTGCGTTAAATCACTTTACTGCACCATACAACACTGTGTTAAATCACTTTACTGCACCATACAACGCTGCGTTAAATCACTTTACTGCACCATACAACGCTGCGTTAAATCACTTTACTGCACCATACAACACTGTGTTAAATCATTTTACTGCACCATACAACACTGTGTTAAATCACTTTACTGCACCATACAACGCTGTGTTAAATCACTTTACTGCACCATACAACACTGTTAAATCACTTTACTGCACCATACAACACTGTGTTAAATCACTTCACTGCACCATACAACACTGTTAAATCACTTTACTGCACCACACAACACTGTTAAATCACTTTACTGCACCATACAACACTGTGTTAAATCACTTTACTGCACCATACAACACTCTGTTAAATCACTAGTATTATTTTATTTACTTTTCCCATAATCTGCTCCTCTCTCTCTCTCTCCCATCCTCTTCTAACCTGCATTATGTTTTCCACGTCTAACGTTACAAACGGCGAGCGCCCCTCTCCCTCCAGATTCCGCGCCCCTCCGTGTTAATTCAAGTTATGTACGTCATTGAAAATCTCAGGGAGAAGAGAAATGAAAGAGAAAAAGAAATATTAAGGCAAGAAATTGTAAACCAATATTTTGTGTGTATCGATTGTCCTGGATGCTTTTGCCCAAGTGCTTGGAAAAGGATGAAAGGCACAGCCACTGTGGAAATCCCGTGCACGGGCGAGCGTAGATTGGGGATATTAAGTAAGAATTATCTGTTGTATTGTTTCAAGACCGAAGTAGGTAGGTGCTGTTTGTTGCTTTAACTAACCCTTCCACTCCCTAAGTTAATTTCTATGCTCCGTCAGGATAAATTTTGGCGTGAAGTTTTGATAGAAATAAACTGAAAGGAAGTTACTCTATAATTTAAATATATGGGTTGGGCAGAAATGTGCTACCTGTCATTTTATTTAGACTTTACCTGAACATCGTTGTGAGCAATGATTCATTTCGGAGTATAAGATCTATAAACCTTGCCAGTGTTGGGTTGGAGTGAAAGAGTATAATAATGAATGTTGTTCATGTACTGTTTGGTGTATTGTTTAAAGTCTGAACGTTGTAGATATATAGAGGTCGCGTCCATGTACTGTTTGGTGTATTGTTTGCAGTCTGAACGTGTACATATATAGAGGTCCGGTTCATGTACTGTTTGGTGTATTGTTTAAACTCTGAACGTTGCACTCATATGAAATAACTTAAAACGCAAAGAACTCACTCACTCACACACACACACACAAATGATTATAAAAGAGTATAAATTACACTGGAAGAACAAGGAGAGAAAGAGCAAGGAATGTGAAGGAAGGATACTGATTTGTCTTTGTCTTCCTCTTTACAGTGTTATCAATATTCTTCGTCTTTCTCTTTACTGTGTTATCAATATTCTTATTTGTTTTTCTCTTTACTGTGTTATCAATATTCTTTGTCTTTCTCTTTACTGTGTTATCGATATTATTCTTTGTCTTCCTCTTTACTATGTTATCGATATTCTTATTTGCTATGTTTTTATAATGCATAGTTAAGATCTGGACTAACATAGCTCATCATAAACAACTTCGGATGTCCAGTGCCTGATGCCCTTGGGAGGTAAAAATGGAGGCCTGACTCAACAGTGTTAGGGAAAAACTATCTTCTAAAACGGAAAATATTTGCCTGAAAATTGCTGTCGAAACTAAGACGTGGATTTCGCGTGTTGCAAGATTTTCCAGGTATTCTTGTGTGGTTCATTTGTTTAGTTCACGATACCTAAGCTTCTTTTGTTGTTCTACTAATCATGCTTATACAGGTAGCCCGGGATGGGGGTGTATGGGGGGGGGGGTTGGACGGGACAGGGAGAGAGGAGGGAATGTTATATATGCAGAAACTATAACAATGGACAGTAAATAGAACACAGTTTAAAATATGTACAGAAGATGTGAGAAACGTTCAAGAACAGAAACGACACATAGAGATTTGATGAAATAGAAGGCCCCTCCCCCCCCCCCCCACAAAAAAAAAGAAACGACACTGTTAGGCTGTATACACGACGCGGCTGTCACTTCATTGGAAACTAGTATGTCACATAAAAATCAGTTCCAACAATACGAGATTACACTCAGCTCCAATAATACGAGATAACACTCTTTTCTATAACCCAGTGAAATGAGAAATCGCAGTATCTGTTTTATATGTCGACTTCGATCTGTTTTTCTCACTTTACATTTCCTCAATGAATACCCCATAAAGCTATCTTTAATTCACGACATTTCAGTATTTATATTTTTTAACACATTCATCGTTTTATTTTTACTGAAAATGTTGGATATAGATGAAAATATGTATGAAAGATATATATATATATAATGCTAGATACAACTAAAGATGGAGCAAAAAAGACAAACATATGATAATTTTGGGTATAAACAAAGATGAAGTAAACGGACGCGAAATGATATTGGTCATAGGCAATGTTTGTTTTTTTTTTCTTCTCAGGAATGTTGTTCTGACATCTTTTTGTGGAAAGAAAATTTTCTAAATTGTAGCTGTTGTTTGTCCGAATTCGAGGGTTTTTTTGTCTGTTTCGTTACACTAAACTTTTACGTGGGTAGAGTCGTTGGACCCATGCTCCAACCCCCACCCAGGGTGCTAGTTTCGTCTGACCCCTACCCGCACAGACCTTCCCAGATTAGTTATACCTGCCAGGAGTAGAACTCTCACTCTTGGGGTGGTCAGGGTGCGCTATCTGCCATGCCACAAGGTAGTAGCACGACAAGGCACTAGCACGACAAGGCACTAGCACGACAGGGCAGTAGCACGACAAGGCAGTAGCACAACAAGGCAGTAGAACGACAAGGCACTAGCACGACAAGGCAGTAGCACGACAAGGCACTAGCATGACAAGGCACTAGCACGACAAGGCACTAGCACGACAAGGCACTAGCATGACAAGGCACTAGCACGACAAGGCACTAGCACGACAAGGCGCTAGCACGACAAAGCACTAGCACGACAAGGCAGTAGTACGACAAGGCACTAGCACGACAAGGCACCAGCACAAGGCACTAGCACGACAAGGCACCAGCACAAGGCACTAGCACGACAAGGCAGTAGCACGACAGGGCAGTAGCACGACAAGGCGCTAGCACGACAAGGCACTAGCACGACAAGGCAATAGCACGACAAGGCACTAGCATGACAAGGCGCTAGCACGACAAGGCAGTAGCACGACAAGGCACTAGCACAAGGCACTAGCACGACAAGGCAGTAGCACGACAAAGCACCAGCACGACAGGGCACTAGCACGACAAGGCACTAGTACGACAAAGCACCAGCACAAGGCACTAGCACGACAAGGCACTAGCACGACAAGGCACTAGCACGACAAGGCACCAGCACAAGGCACTAGCACGACAAGGCACTAGCACGACAAGGCACTAGCACGACAAGGCACCAGCACAAGGCACTAGCACGACAAGGCACTAGCACGACAAGGCACTAGCTCCAACACTATGAGAGATGAAATTAGAGCTAGGATACAAGCAGGAAACAACACTTATTTTACTCTGAGACACTTGTTGTAATAAAAAAAATAATGTCCCACAACAAGAATTTAAATATATACAAGACACGGAATAGACCAGTTGTCTTGTATGGAAGAAACACAGAACATTATAAAACAAAATGAAGCACAGCTACAGATCTTTGAAAACAGAATCTTGAGAAGAAATTTTGGACGAATTAAAGATCTTATATCATGCGAATAGAAAATTAGAAATAACAAGGAAATATATACGCTATTTCAGTCTCCACTTATAAATTCATCATCATTCATTTGCATGCCCCTTGCGGAACTTTACCTCCCTAACAGCAATCCTGAAGGCCTCTCGGTTGTGAGCAAGATGGCCTGCTGCTGGTGCATCCATCTGCAAATCATCAACGATGTCTAGTGACCATCTTCGCCTAGGTCTTCCTCTCTTTCTTTTTCCCATTATGTACCCTTCTAAGACATTCTTCTCTAGATTATCATGATGTCCAAAATATTTAAGTTTTCTTTGTTTAATCCTCTTTACTAGCCAGCCTTCTTCAATATTACGTTCTTGTAGTATGGATATATTTATATAAATGGGGTGTATCAGAAGATACAAAGTGCCCTCTCTGCAACGAAAGGCAAACATTGGAACATGTGCTGTCAGCATGTAGAGTGTCTTTAGGCCAAGGACGGTACACCTGGTGGCACAACAGAGTGTTGCAGGAACTAGTAGCCATCGTAGACAGGGCAAAAGATAAAGCAAATAACAACGAAAGAGTTGAGGTCCCACCTAAATACTTCATAGGTGCTGGTACGACATCAAATATTGAAATCAGGGACACTCCCTTACCATCACTGCTAGATGGTACAAATGACTGGGATGTGATAGCAGACCTTCCAGGAAGAAGAGAATATCCGACTGCCATCAAGAACACAGGAATGTGACCGGACATTGTAGTGTACTCCACAGAAAAACAGGAGTTAATAATGATCGAGCTTACGGTCCCATACGAAACTAGAATAGAGGAACAGCATTTATTCAAATTGGAGAAGTACAATGATCTGGTCAGGCAACTGAGGCAGGGGGCAGGAACCAGGGCAAAAGTGATAGCCGTAGAAGTGGGAGCAAGAGGATTCGTAGCAACATCAGCATATGACCTATGTAAGCAACTGGCCATAAAGGGACAAGCAAGAGCAAGAGCATTGAGAAGCCTTTCAGAAACAGCAGAAAAGGCCTCATGCTGGCTGTGGAGTATGCGAAACAAGCATTGGGAACATAAATAATTTCATTTGCCACAACCAATACCAGTCCTCCGTGGCTAAATCGCTAAAGACGCGTGGCAACTGGAAGATCATGGGTTCGATCCCGGGACTGGAAAAAGAAAAGAAAGCAGCAGCTCACGGGACCTCTGGGAGTCATGACCCAGAGGGGCCCACCCCCTTAGAGTGTCAGGAGTTTAAAGGGCCGAAACACTTGTCTGAGGGGGTACTTCCTCTGATGATCTGAAGGAGTTGTGTTGTTGTTCCGCTCTCTACAGTAGAGAGTTTCCTGCATATATGTTCTTTTTTTTGTGTCCATGATATTTGAAGAACTCTTCTGTAGCATTTACATTCAAAGGCATTTATGTGTTTCTCAGCTGTTTTGTTAAGTGCCCAGGTCTCACAGGCATATGTTGCGATGGGAAAGTTGCATGCCCTTAAAAATCTTATTTTTGTAGTTCTGCCTGTTCCTCTCCACAGCTTCTTTAGTTGTTTTACTTTCTGAAGAGCAATAGACGTCCTCCTTTTAATTTCCCTCATTGTTTCTCCATTATTAGTTAGTAGGGATCCAAGATATTGAAAACTCTCCACTTTTTCCAATTTTTCCTCATTGATACATATTTCAGATGCCCTGTTTGTTTTGTCAGCTGTCATCAATTTAGTTTTCTTATAACTTATAACTACCATGATGAAAAACACCAGACTGAAATAGCTCGGACTCTTGGAGAGGATGGGCGGGGATAGACAGACAAAAAAAAGCCGCTTATACAGAAGTGGTTAACAGAGACAGACCAAGAGGCAGACCAAGGGGCAGACCAAGAGGCAGACCAAGAGACAGACCAAGAGACAGACCAAGAGACAGACCAAGAGGCAGACCAAGAGACAGACCAAGAGACAGACCAAGAGGCAGACCAAGAGGCAGACCTAAGAGGCAGACCAAGAGACAGACCAAGAGACAGACCAAGAGGCAGACCAAGAGGCAGACCAAGAGACAGACCAAGAGACAGACCAAGAGACAGACCAAGAGGCAGACCAAGAGACAGACCAAGAGGCAGACCAAGAGGCAGACCAAGAGACAGACCAAGAGACAGACCAAGAGGCAGACCTAAGAGGCAGACCAAGAGGCAGACCTAAGAGGCAGATCAAGAGACAGATCAAGAGGCAGACCAAGAGGCAGACCAAGAGTCAGACCTAATAGGCAGACCTAAGAGGCAGATCAAGAGGCAGACTAAGAGGCAGACCTAAGAGGCAGACCAAGAGACAGACCAAGAGGCAGACCTAAGAGGCAGACCTAAGAGGCAGACCTAAGAGGCAGACCAAGAGGTCGACCTAAGAGGCAGACCTAAGAGGCAGACTAAGAGACAGACCAAGAGACAGACCAAGAGACAGACCAAGAGGCAGATCTAAGAGGCAGACCAAGAGGCAGACCAAGAGGCAGACCTAAGAGACAGACCAAGAGGCAGACTAAGAGGCAGACCTAAGAGGCAGACCAAGAGGCAGACCTAAGAGGCAGACCAAGAGGCAGACCAAGAGGCAGACCAAGAGACAGACCAAGAGGCAGATCTAAGAGGCAGACCAAGAGGCAGACCAAGAGGCAGACCTAAGAGGCAGACTAAGAGACAGACCAAGAGACAGACCAAGAGGCAGACCAAGAGGCAGACCTAAGAGGCAGATCTAAGAGGCAGACCAAGAGACAGACCAAGAGGCAGACCTAAGAGGCAGATCTAAGAGACAGACCAAGAGACAGACCAAGAGGCAGACCAAGAGGCAGACCAAGAGGCAGACCTAAGAGGCAGACCAAGAGGCAGACCAAGAGGCAGACCAAGAGACAGACCAAGAGGCAGATCTAAGAGGCAGACCAAGAGGCAGACCAAGAGGCAGACCTAAGAGGCAGACTAAGAGACAGACCAAGAGACAGACCAAGAGGCAGACCAAGAGGCAGACCTAAGAGGCAGATCTAAGAGGCAGACCAAGAGACAGACCAAGAGGCAGACCTAAGAGGCAGATCTAAGAGACAGACCAAGAGACAGACCAAGAGGCAGACCAAGAGACAGACCAAGAGGCAGACCTAAGAGGCAGACCAAGAGACAGACCAAGAGGCAGACCAAGAGACAGACCAAGAGGCAGACCTAAGAGGCAGACCAAGAGGCAGACCAAGAGGCAGACCTAAGAGACAGACCAAGAGGCAGACTAAGAGGCAGACCTAAGAGGCAGACCAAGAGGCAGACAAAGAGGCAGACCAAGAGGCAGACCTAAGAGGCAGACTAAGAGGCAGACCAAGAGGCAGACCAAGAGGCAGACCTAAGAGACAGACTAAGAGGCAGACCTAAGAGGCAGACCAAGAGGCAGACCAAGAGGCAGACCAAGAGGCAGACCTAAGAGACAGACTAAGAGGCAGACTAAGAGACAGACCTTGAGGCAGACCGAGGTAACGGGGGCGTGACAACATGGAAGAAGACCTACGAGCCCTCGGAGTTGACAACTGGCTGGAGAAGACTAAGAACAGAGAGGAATAGAGACAACTAGCAGGAGAAGACTAAGAATAGAGAGGAATAGAGACAACTAGCAAGAGAAGACTAAGAATAGAGAGGAATAGAGACAACTTGCAAGAGAAGACTAAGAACAGAGAGGAATAGAGACAACTGGCAGGAGAAGACTAAGAATAGAGAAGAATAGAGACAACTGGCAGGAGAAGACTAAGAATAGAGAGGAATAGAGACAACTGGCAGGAGAAGACTAAGAACAGAGAGGAATAGAGACAACTAGCAGGAGAAGACTAAGAACAGAGACGAATAGAGACAACTGGCAGGAGAAGGCTAAGAACAGAGAGGAATAGAGACAACTGGTAAGAGAAGGCTAAGAACAGAGAGGAATATAGACAACTGGCAGGAGAAGGCTAAGATCAGAGAGGAATAGAGACAACTGGCAGGAGAAGGCTAAGAACAGAGAGGAATAGAGACAACTGGCAGGAAAAGACTAAGAACAGAGAGGAATAGAGACAACTGGCAGGAGAAGACTAAGAATAGAGAGGAATAGAGACAACTGGCAGGAGAAGACTAAGAACAGAGAGGAATAGAGACAACTGGCAGGAGAAGACTAAGAACAGAGAGGAATAGAGAGAAGTCTTGTCTGCAGGAATGAGCCGCAATTGCTCGAAAAGATAAAGGAATGAATGAATGAGCTTGTGTTAAATATGGTTAACTTTTTTGTATAGCAGGGGAGTGGAACTGATTTGAGGGGGGGGGGGGAAGGTGGTACGGCGTCTTCCTTTACAGAAAAAAATGTCACCAGATATGTAGCGAAGACCCAGATATGTAAAGAAGAGCCAGATATGTAGAGAAGAGCCAGATATATAGAGAAGAGCCGGATATGTAGAGAAGAGCCAGATATATAGAGAAGAGCCAGATATGTAAAGAAGAGCCAGATATGTAGAGAAGAGCCAGATATATAGAGAAGAGCCAGATATGTAGAGAAGAGCCAGATATGTAAAGAAGAGCCAGACATATAGAGAAGAGCCAGATATGTAGAGAAGAGCCAGAATGTAGCGAAGAGCCAAATATAATTAGTGAAAGGATGGCGGACCTACACTGAACGCGATGTGGGGAACTATGCTGTCATTTTTTGTCCATTTTATATTAATTAAAAAATATCATGGTTACTTTTTGACTCAGTCTTGTATAATGTATCAGTAGGACAAAAAAATTTTTTTAAATAGTACAGTTACAGCATTTTTCACATAGGTATATAAATGACAGACTGATACAAGACAAAGACACGGGAATTAAAAAGAGAGGACAAATGAAAAATTAAGGAGTAAGAAAGGAAAATATCTATCATGTACTTCACTAAGAAGAAGAAAGAAGCATGCCACTATCTACACACACTGGGAAGAGATGCATCAACGAGAAAACAAATTCCGGAGACTTACTTCAAACAAGGGAGGGAACTACAATATTCAATATACTTTTTTGTGATACCATTATAAGGAATTTGTTTTATCTTTACATTTTTGTCGACTCAATCTTCTGTGTTCAGGACATAACGAAATTTCAACCAGGTACCCGCAGCTGAAGTATTAGAAATGACTTTTTTTTCTGTTCCATCCTCGGAGCCAGAATATCGAATTTTAACTTAATATCTACATCTACATTTACTACTGTGGCATTTTATCTACAAGAATATTGAATGAACAATGTATAAAATTAGAGAATCTGGTCTTCCTCATTGAAATGCAATTTTCCAGTGAGACACGATAAACATTAGATAAACTTGAATTTATTTGACCTAACAACATATAGCTGTCAGGTCAATAGATAGATAGATAGATAGATAGATAGATAGATAGATAGATAGATAGATAGATAGATAGATAGATAGATAGATAGATAGATAGAACGAATATAAACATTATTTTCAAAGGGTTAAGAATTGGGCACGCAGGTCCGTCTGACATTTTGCCCTTCATCATACAGCTTTCACTCAGTCACAGTCATTCAGCATTTGTTAATGAGCGTAATAATCACGAAGACACATTAAATGATTACATAATTAAATAATAAACTTATCTCGTGCCCATACTTTCCACACTCTGATTTATGCAACAGCATGAAATACTCGTAAACTTGCATTCTTACATTCATTCAAAACTAACAAATTTATAGAAAAGCAGTATAACAAAATTTAAAACAATCAAGGCATACTTTAAACTAGTTTAGACTAAGCTTAGGGAGGCATACAGTCCATATCAAGCAGATGCTGACACAGTTTAAAGTTATAAGAACGAATATTACTTATACGTTTTACATGAATTGGAAGGGTATTCCAAAGGTGCGCAGCTGAGTAAGAGAAACTGTTTTTAAACAAGTCAAGCCTTGGTTTTGGGAGAATACAATTGTTTAAGCGTTGGCTGTGTTTTGAATGTAAATGCTATAGAAGAGTTCTCCAAATATCGTGGACACAAAAAAGAACAAATATATCTATACTACAAGAGCTTAATATTGAAGAAGGCTGGCTAGTAAAGAGGATTAAAGAGAGAAAACTTCAATATTTTGGACACATTAAACGTCATGATAATTTAGAGAAGACCGTATTGGAAGGATACATAATGGGAAAAAGAAAAAGAGGAAGACCGAAACGAAGATGGCTGCAAGACATCGTTTATGATCTGGAAATGGATGCAGCAGCAGCAGGCCATCTTGCTCACAACCGAGAGGCCTACAGGAGTGCTGTTTGGGAGGCAAAGTTCCGCAAGGGACATGCAAAGGAATGAATGAATGAATGTGTTTTGGGTTGGATTTGAACAACGATCACAGATATGGTGGAGCATTGTGCGATAGAATTTTACGAATTAACTTGGCCTTGTTGAAAAGAAATCTCTTCTTGAAGGGAAGAATATCAAGATGTTTGTCCTTATTTGTAACACAGCTAATACAGTCGATCACAATAGAGACTAAGACCTAACATTAGAGCTACAGACAGCGATATCACCAAAGACTGTTGATAAGACCAGTTCAAAACGACGACAAACAGAATTAGTATTAGCGTTAGAATTATGGATAGTAACAACAGATCGTCGCCGTTGTCGTCGTCGTCGTCATCATCATCATCATCATCATCATTGATCAGCTTTCATCAGAATAAATATCATTACCGGTATCAAAATTACAATACAAAGAGCTACCTGCCACAGTCACAGCAACAATCAGTAACCAGTTTTGGTACTGTCACGACTATCACCAAACATCACTTTCTAAATCACTTTGTCATCAGTCATCTCTGTTATCTAACAACCAAATCTCCGCCAGTCTTATCAAACAGCAAAATCTCTATCAACATCATCAATTAGCAAATTTCCATAAACCTTATAAACAGTCAAATCTCTGCCAGTTTCATAAAAATCTATGTCAACCTGATCACCGTCAAAATCTCTGTCAATCTCGTCGACAGTTAACTTTCTTTTAACCTCACCAAAAAGCTAAATCTTTGTCCACTTCATCAATAATCAAATTTCTGCCCACTTTATCAATAATCAAATCTCTGTCCATCTCATCAGCAACCAAATCTCTATGTTCTTCATCAATAATCAAATCTCTTTGCATCTCATGAACAGCCAAATCTATGTCCACCTCACCACAGAATCAAATCTCTGTTCATCTCACCAAGTCAGACTAAGCAAACAGCCTATTATATCTCAGCCGACAAACATTTAAATTTGTATCCACCATAACAACAACAAAATCTCGCCAGCGAATCATGTTCCCAAAGATGAAAAAAAAAACCCAGCCAAATCCACGAATTTCTACAACCAAATCACATCAATCAAAGACACAAAGAAGATATCCAATTGCAACAAATTCTTCCAGCTGGACCCACCAACACACACACACACACACGCACGCACGAACGCACGCACGCACGCACACAATGAAAAATCAAAAACATCGATCAATATTGCAGAATACAAAATCTTTCACCAACTAGAATTTCTTGGCACTGGCCAATTATTGTCTGTCTGTATTTTATGTTCTACATCGCAGACATCATATCTGGCCCACTGCTTTCCTCCCTTCCCACAGTTCCCAGAAAATATATTAATCATCATCGTGTGTCGTAGCTTTTATTGCGGTTGATCGCCACATATCCCATGGGACCAAGAAACTCTCGTGTGAGACTTAGTTCTACAAGAAATCATGGCCGCTCTACGCTGTATATCACTATTCCATTCTCTGTCTGTGTTTCCTTCTTAGCATATAGATTCAAACGTCAAATTCTAAGATTACTAAACCTCTCTCCCCAGCTGTCTCTCTCTCTCTCTCTGCCATGTCACTTGGGGTTTTGATATGATCAATAAATATTGACGCATCAAGATGTATTTTATACGCAATTTCATCTTTATTTTCCTCTCACCGTAAAATGTGGGAGTTTTTAAAGTCTTCTCTTCGTGCTGCACATTTTTTGCGTCTGCTTCAAGAAGGAAAAAAAAAACCCATTTCATTGCAAACTGAAGTTAAAAAAAAATCTTAGAAATATACAGTGCCATGTACAGCGCCGTGCTGCAGTAGAAGCAGTTAAGAAATTTTCCTTTTCACAAGATTCATAACAGGAGACTGAAAATTTAATATGAATTTTTGTAGAATTTCATGCGAAATATTCCACTCACAGACCTGGACTTAATGTGGTGAAATACCACAGAACAAACACAGGCTTCCATATATTTACAGAGCTTCGATCATGGAAAATTCCATTCTGTAACAAAGCTAAATAGAAATGATAGAACTTTCAATCTGAAATGTGCCATGTAAAGATATAGAGCTTTCGAACAGTAATATTCCGTTTTGAAAAATAGAATTGCGATGGTCTATTATTCCCTTTAGAAATATAGAGCTTTGACAGAGAAATAATCCATTTTAAAACATAGAACTTCGATAGTGAAAGATTACGTTTGGGAACATAGAGCTTAAGTAGCGAAATGTTGCATTCATTAACATAGAAACTTCGTAGTGAAATGTTCCATTCATTAACATAGAAGCTTCGTAGTGAAATGTTCCATTCATTAACATAGAAACTTCGTAGCGAAATGTTCCATTCATTAACATAGAAGCTTCGTAGTGAAATGTTCCATTCATTAACATAGAAGCTTCGTAGTGAAATGTTCCATTCATTAACATAGAAGCTTCGTAGTGAAATGTTCCATTCATTAACATAGAAACTTCGTAGTGAAATGTTCCATTCATTAACATAGAAAGTTCGATAGCGAAACAGGTAGCACACTCAGCCACTTCTAACACTGGACGCTCTTGAATTCTTCACGAACATTTTTGTCTTAGAGTAAGACCAGTTTCTATAATCTTTGTTCCTTTCATGACTTGATTTCACGTGTTCTTGTAAGTTCTATCCACTGTTCTTAGGTCACGCTGTCAGAAGAGGAAGCCAGACCCTGATAGATTATCAGTGACATCGTTTTTCTAGAATAAAAAGGAGGCGACTGCAGTAAAACTGGTCTAAATAAAAAAGGTAGATAGAGGTGTATGGTGCAGTTTTACAAAGTGAGGGAGGGAATGAGTAAGGTGAGAAAAAAAAGGAATAGAAATTATGAGAATGTATAAATGAAAAACATACAACATCCGATATTTCGGCGTGAGCCTTTTTCGAGGACTACATGCACACACGAGACAAAAATAAAAATAAAAAACGAAGAACTTATCTGAATATGGCTTCCTCCAAAGGTAGAAAACAGAAATGGTTGATTTTATGAATATTAAGAATCTATGTTGATTTCTGTTTTCTACTTTTGAAGGAAGCCATATTCAGATAAGTTCTTCGTTTTTTATTAAGTGATGTGCACGTAATCCTCGAAAAAGGCTCACGCCGAAATATCGGATGTTGTATGTTTTTCATTTATACATTCTCATACTTTCTATTCGTTTTTTTTCTCACCTTACTCACTTCCTCCCTCACTAGGTAAAACTGCACCATACACCTCTATCTACCTTTTTCTAGAATGTCATACATTCCCCCCACCCCCCCCCCCACCCCCCCCCCCCCCAACTTCTTTTCAATGAAACCTGGCAGAAAAATTATGTTAGAATCAAAGGAAAAAAAAAGAGAAAAAGAAGAAGAGGACCCCGATTATTTTAGTTATTTAGAAGACAGTATAAGAATAATCTGTGAAGACTTGAGAAATCAAACGAGGCACTTCAATGTTAGTCAAACTTTCTATTTTATTTGTTTCCTTTGTTTTTTTTTTTTCGAGAAAGGGTTGTTATTCTTGTTGTTTTTTTCCATAACTATTTCACGATTCTTATTTCATATTGCTTATTTATCAGTCTTTCCTTGATCTTTTCTTTTTGTTTTGTTTTCTTTTTTAACAGAACCTTGTAATTTCGCCTAACTGTGGTGTAAAGACATTTATAGGGTTCAGAAGACTGGCTTTCCAGAAAGTAGATTTTATCTATTATCTCTTTTGTCGAGTATCATTTTGTTGAAAGGTTTCTCTCATGTCTGGCTTATTTCTGTTTCAGTATTATAAAAGGAGAAATCTCGCAGACAAGTCTAATTTATTTTTCACCTTCAACTGATTTCTTTTGTTTCGTTAAACTCCTTATATTCTGATTTGAATGCGAAAACTATAGAATATAATTGAAAACACGAGTCGATAACTGATTTCAGTCAATTTTCTTTTTAAATTTTTACTAATAATTTGTTTATGCATCTTGTGCCTACCAGGTCACTTACACAGTAATGAAACCCTAAAGCCGGCTCGCTGAGGCAACCATTGATGTAAGACCAGGCCCGTGAACAATAGGGTCGGGCCAACGGGTCAGTTATTATCGGGACCTGTATCCGGACTGTAAGCAGAACGTTAAAGTGTTTTCCCAGAATTTTGTCTGTAATAAGACAAGAAAGGAAGGAAAGAAAAAAGTCTTTGATGAGCCTCAGGGTATAATACTCCTCCCTCCCTCTCTCTCTCTCTCTCTCGTGTTAGGTCAAAGTAGGACAGGCCTGGGCTAAACAATGTCCAGAAAGTGGGCTAAATAACTTGAACATTTTCATAACTCTTCCTCCTAATAGTTATAATGTTTTAGTTGTTACCGTAATTGTTATTTATGTTATTCCGAAAGTTATAATTGACATTGGCATACGACATCCTTACCCGTTTCCCGTTTGCTTCAGTGAACTGGACTGCCCGCAGAAATGTTCCCATTGCGTGACTGTACTGATGCATCAGGGCAATTCCTCAATGTTCTGTCTTTTAATGTGAAGCCCGTTTTTACTTTTAAAATGAAGGCAGATTTTATTTTGATTGTAAGAATTCACTGAGCTTGGAGGAAGCTCAGTTAGAGCTGTTTTATTGAAACAGTGAGAAAGTTAGACTGGCAGACAGATGAAATAGGCAGACACAAAAACAGATTTATATACAGAAATCAGACGCATACACATAGACACGCATAAAAATAGACAGACACACAGAAGCACATTCAGACAGACAGACAGACAGACTAGATAGATAGATAGATAGATAGATAGATAGATAGATAGATAGATAGATAGATAGATAGATAGATAGACAGATAGATAGATAGATAGATAGATAGATAGATAGATAGAAAGATAGATAGATAGATAGATAAAGCAACTGTGTCAAGTCTGCAGTTTTATCCAAAATATTTAAGAAAATGGCGAAATGCTAAGATACACGGTACATATTTGCCGCCCGTTTGTATTTGAGCTTTCGTGGTGGCGTAATGTTTACAGAGCATGCTTAGAAATTTTGTGAGATTGGAAAGTCAATGAACGACCGAGGCAGGTTAAAAACAAACCAGAAAGAACAAACTGTGGACAAATATCAGTACCTGAACAGAGGGTCTGCCTCAGCTCGTGCAGTGAGATTAGATTTTGGTGAAACAAAGACAGAAACGAGATGGCAGCGAGGGATCTGTAAATATTTGTGAGGTAAACTAAACTGACTTCGGCTGTTGTGATAGATAGGCTTTGCACTATCTGTTCCTGTGGTTGCATTTATGAAATCAGTTTTTATGATATCTAAGAAAAACGTTTCGTGATTTCGTTTACAGTGAGAGGCATGTTTCGTCTGAAATGGAATATTAAGAGCAGTGGTACAAGTGTAGAAATGAGTTAAAAAAAATTTTTTTTCATAACGTTTATTTACATTCAACAAGTAACAATTTCAAAGTCAATTGAAATTGCGTAAAATGGTGATGATTGCCCGTGAGATAAAATAATGAAATGGTGAGCTTTTACAACTAAAGAGATGATAGCGATGCGTGTGATAAAAGTAATAAATGTATACATGAATTGAACATTTTGACAACAAAAGGGAGTGAAGGCAATTTTCTGGTTATACAAAGGCATAGAGGGCTAACATCAAAACATGAAACATTTATGAGGTAACTTACATAGTACACGTGCACTAGATAAACTTTTTTTGGAGAACCTTTCATTCTTTCTGGGGGGGGGGAGGATAGAAGGTAACCAAGATATTGTCTGTCATTGTCATTTTTACTGTCATCTTTATTGTCATCTTTATTGTCGTGTCGCTTTCTGTGTCCGAGTTCTACATGGTTTATCTTCAAACATGGCTTTCAAATGAGAAATGAGAAAGCCGCGCTGAGAAGTTATCATTTAAAATATGGAAAGATTAAATGACAGCACGTGCAGATGAAGGTCAGGAGAGAAGATAAATAACAAAGCTATGATATGAATATATTTTCAATTAAATTCATCGGAAAAGTGGGAGTTGTGTACCAGTGTCTAATGATATTATTATTAAGGTTAATGTTTTTGTGTTTGCCTCTGTTGTTAACAGTGAATTTTCTGGGGTTGTTTCCCTTCTATTAGATTTAAGGGGTTAACTCCCTTGTTGTTTATCACCAGAAGATTTATTGAGTGGTTTTACCCTGAGAAGTGAAGCGTGTAGAAGCTCCTAGATGCACGTCTACCACGTGCAGTGAATGCTTTCTCAGGGACATGAGATCTGTAAGGAAACTTGTTTCTTATATCTTATATCCTTCCCGTGCCGTTAAACGTTACATAGGGCTCGCAAGGTAGTTCGCCAATTTTTCCTGTTTTCGGTGAGTCTTTCAACCTCATCAAGGGATTTTATGCCTATTAATTTGGCCTCTCTTAACAATGTCCTTTTCAGAGATTCACGCGGTCTGCCTCTTTTTCTTTGGCCTATTGTGTTCCATTTTATAGCTTGTTTTGGGATTCTCTGACTGTTTCTTCTCATCACGCGACCAACATATGTCCATCTCCTTTTCCTGATCACCTATGAGACTGGTTGTTCTTCAGTTATCTGTCTTATCTCTGCATTGTTCTTGAATTCGTTCCACTTGATGCCGAGTATTTTCCTTAGGCATTTGTTTTCAAAAGAGTCTAATTTCTTTTCTATTTCTTTAGTTGTTTTCCAGCTTTCGCATGCATAAATGAGGGTGGATATTACATTTGAATTGAATAGTCTTAACTTGGTTTTTGTGCTTATAACTTTTGAATTCCATATGTTCCAAAATTCTTGAAGATCGATGCTACTTTCGCAATTCTAATTGTAACTTCCTTTCTGGTGTCACTATCCTGGTCTATGTAGCTGCCAAGGTATGCAAATTGATTGACTTCTTCAATATCTGTCCCTTCTATGTGAATTTTTCCATTTTGATTAAATTAAAGAGAAGTTTCATTATTTTTGTTTTGTCCTTGTTAATTTCAAGTCCTATTTTGCTAGCCAGTGAAGACAGGCTATTCGTTTTTTACTTGCATGGAATTCACATTGTTACTGATAAGAGTTATGTCATCAGCAAAATCAAGATCTTCTAATTGTCTCTTATGTACCAAGTCAATATCTGTGTTACCTGTGCAGCATTTTTTCATTATGAAGTCTATTGTAATTCCAAAAAGTAAAGGAGACAGTATACATCCTTGTTTCACGCCTGTTTCAATCTGGAACCATTCACTTGTTCCTTCTTCTGTTTTGACTGCACAAACATATCCGTTGTAGAAGTCTTTAATGATGTTAACAGTTTTAGATGGTATTCCATATAGACTTAAGATTCTCCGTATTGAGTCTCTGTGTATGCTATCAAATGCCTTTTTAAAGTCTATGAAGTTCAGTATTAATGGTTTTTGCTTTTCAATATGTTCTTCAAGTATTATTCTTAAAGATCTGGTCGAGACAGCCTCTCCCTTTTCGAAATCCTGCTTGTTCTTCTCTCATTGCGGTATCCACTATATCTTTAAGTCTATTCAAAATGACCTTGTAAAATACTTTTGACACAACTGATATTAAGGTTACTCCTCTCCAATTGTTACAGTCACTAAGGTTGCCTTTTTTGTATTTTAACAATGATTCCTTTTTTCCAGTTAGAAGGGACCTTTTCTTCTTTCCAAATCTTGTTAAACATTCTCTGTAGTTGTCTCATGTTGTCACTATTGATAGCTTTTAGCATTTCGGCTGTTATTTCATCTTCACCTGCAGCTTTGTTGTTAGCCATTAAATTTACTGCTGTTTCACTTTCATGCAATGTAATTTCCTCTAGGTTGACATTTAGGTGTGGGGCTGGTAAGTCGGACACTTGTTTACGAGAGTATTAAGTAAGAGTGAAGTGTAGGGAATGTTTCTGGAGGCGGCTGGTTGTGTTGTAAGGATGACTTAACGACAGCAGGATAAAACGACATAGATGTTTCCTATTTGTGTGTGTTTTGTGGCCGGTTATTGGTCATGTGTATTCATCGCCAGTGTACTTACGTCATCAATTCATTCACCTGTAAAAATTGAATTGTATGAAGCAGGAAGTATCGCAGCTATCATCCAGATTTCATCATCGACGTGTTCCGTCATTAAACTCGTTGTTTGATGTGTTGATCTCCATTAAGTGTTGTTCCATTAAGTGTTGTTTTACTAAATGTTGTTCTATTAAGTGCTGATCTCCACTAAGTGTTGTTCTACTAAGTGCTGTTCTATTAAGTGTTATTATAATCTGATTCGTCCATCTCTGACGCTCCCGTCATGAATATATCGATCATGAACTTGTTATCTGTCAAGATTTGAGATTTGAGCCTCGCCAACGTTCGCTCATCTAGTCAACTGCCTTGCTCATCTAGTCAACTGCCTGGCTCATCTAGTCAACTGCCTGGCTGATCTAGTCACCTGCCTGGCTCATCTAGTCAACTGCCTTGCTCATCTAGTCAACTGCCTGACTGATCTAGTCAACTGCCTTGCTCATCTAGTCAACTGCCTGACTGATCTAGTCAACTGCCTTGCTCATCTAGTCAACTGCCTGGCTGATCTAGTCACCTGCCTGGCTCATCTAGTCAACTGCCTGGCTCATCTAGTCAACTGCCTGACTGATCTAGTCAACTGCCTTGCTCATCTAGTCAACTGCCTGACTGATCTAGTCAACTGCCTGGCTCATCTAGTCAACTGCCTGGCTCATCTAGTCAATTGCCTTTCTAGTCAACTGCCTGGCTCATCTAGTGAACTGCCTTGCTCATCTAGTCAACTTCCTGGCTCATCTAGTCACCTGCCTGGCTCATCTAGTCAACTGCCTTGCTCATCTAGTCAACTTCCTGGCTGATCTAGTCAACTGCCTGGCTCATCTAGTCAACTTCCTGGCTCATCTAGTCAACTGCTTGGCTCAACTAATCTGCTGCCTGGCTCATCTAGTCACCTGCCTGGCTCATCTAGCCAACTGCCTGGCTCATCTATTCACCTGCTTGGCTGATCTAGTCAACTGCCTGGGTCATCTAGCCAACTGCCTGGCTCATCTAGCCAACTGCCTGGCTCATCTATTCACCTGCTTGGCTGATCTAGTCAACTGCCTGGGTCATCTAGCCAACTGCCTGGCTCATCTATTCACCTGCCTGGGTCATCTAGCCAACTGCCTGGCTCATCTAGCCAACTGCCTGGCTCATCTATTCACCTGCTTGGCTGATCTAGTCAACTGCCTGGGTCATCTAGCCAACTGCCTGGCTCATCTATTCACCTGCCTGGCTCATCTAGTCAACTGCCTGGCTCATCTAGTCAACTTCCTGGCTGATCTAGTCAACTGCCTGGCTCATCTAGTCAACTGCCTGGTTGATCTTGACACACCAGATTATGCTTAAGAGAAACATCTTGTCAAAATTTTGATGATAACGACGATAATAGTATTATTTTAAAAATACAAACACAATCTTGCTTGAAAAAACACGGAAATGCTACCATAAATAAATCACACCCAAAAGAGGAAACCACTCATCTAGTATTTCCTGTTTATTTCTTTTGCGAAAAACTTTCTGGGAACAAAATTAAAAATAGGCGGATAAAATTAACTCAGATTGGCAACAGTCGTGATAAAAATGGGAAGTAATTAGCCAGAAGTATTTTTTGATGCTAATTATGTGCCTTTGAATGAAGCACGGACACTTAAACAACTTACTTTCCGCACAACTGTTTCACAGCTTTATTCACCTTTGTTTTTACGCGCTTATCTTGTTTATTTCTTCTGCGATGTGGGAAAAAATCCTTCTGACAGTGAATAAAGAAACTGGTGTAGATTTGTTTCCGCGTGGAAGATTAGAAAACGACCACCACAAATGTGTACTGATGTTTCAGAGAAGACTTCTGTCCGCGAGAGCGCACAACGCAAAGATGCAGCAACTTAGATCTGAGCTAAGTTATTCGGATATCAAACTAAGGAACAAAAAAAAAGAGGTGATCAAAATTTGGAAATAATTTTTTAAAAGTTGTGCATCCTGTGAAAAACTGATTAAATTTCAGCGCTGGCAAACAAAGATAGAGGTGAAAAAAAAATTAACGAGACTTCAAAGTAATTACAAAACTAATGTAACAGAACAATAATTTTCTTTTATGCATTTAAATAATTAAAACTGCAACATTTTTTGGGCAACCCTGAAAGCCACGTTTTGAAAATTCGCTGCTTTGCTGAAACTTCTATGTAATATTCTAACAGAAGGAAATTTACGAGTTGCTGCCCTTCTTAGAAGCCTTGAGGCCGCAAATATGAAACTCGCTGGCTTCGATATTTTGTCATAAAATACACGAATTTGAGCTCTTTTCTCTGTCATACTTTGATAAAAACAATGATGAATATCGCTCATTCCTAGCAAATTAATGGCCCTTTCATGTTAGTTTTTTTTTTTTTAACAAACGGTCTTTAGAAGAAAATACCCTTTAGCAATCGCTGATACTCTGTGCTTAAGCGTTCAGTCTTTTACATTCTGTGATCGAATAAATCAGGAGCCAGAATGGACGACTTCCAGGATATACAGAATAAAAAGGTGCATTTAAACTAACACTGTGCAAGGCAACAGAATCATAAATCAAGTTCGTGGAGAATAAGCTAGCCAGATGCCAGTAAGGAGAGGTTGCTAAATAAGAAGACGAAATTGGACATATTTTGCAATGAGGCAAACCTGGACTGCCTTTACAAAGAATTACAGATCTCTTTATGATAAAAAAAGAGTTCTCTTATATAGTGTGTATTTCTGAGGAAACAAAACTGATATAAATCTGTAGTACAGTTATGACGTTAAGATCTAAATACTATTCTGTGATGAAATATAATATAATATATACATATATGTATATACATATGATCAGACTCATAGCTGATATGCTAGTGTCAGGGATAGCGAACCATAGCTGACCAAGACCCTGTCCCATCTCTCCTTTGGTACCCCCAGTAACAGGCCTAGCCTGGCCCACGGGACAGGGATCACCATAGTTCTCATGGTGGTGGAGTCTGCTAAAGAAGCATTGCACACTCCTTGTTTTTTAGCTGTACTCCGGGACTGAAAAAATAGCCGCCATAACCCGCTCCCAGCCCGACAAGATGCTGTGTCTCAACATCTTCACAGCATCGGCTGCAAAAAAGCACCAGCTCGCAGTTATAGAGAGATTCTACAAGATATATAACATATGTATTAATGTATAGCACACATGGGATCTTAGAGTGTGAGCCAAGTGTGACTCGTTTTTTAATTAGTCTTAAATATCGGAATGATTTGACCTCTCTCTCTCTCTCTCACACACAAACATACATACATATATATATATATATATCATCATCATCATGTGCCGTGCCGACTGGCGTTGGCTATTATGCTTCTCCAGAGTACGCGATCCTTCATGCAGGCCATCAGCTCAGTTGGTGATCTCCTCTCACACCATCCCGTCAGACTGTCCAGTATCATTTCTCTTGGTCTTCCTCTTGATCTTCTTCCTTCTATTTTTCCTGTTGTTATAATATTTTCAATGCCCCCCTCTTCTCATTGCATGTCCTATGAAAGTACATTGTCTCTCTCTTATCTTTTTGACAAGGTTTTTTGTCTCTCCAGCTCTTCTCCTACATTCTTCATTAGTTATTTTTGCTGTCCAGGGGATTCGCAACATTCTTCTAATAAACCACATTTCTGCTGCTTCCATTGATTTTTGTGCAGACTTGCCTATTGTCCATGATTCACTTCCATATAACAAGATATATATATATATATATATATATATATATATATATATAGACAGCCGCCGACAGCCTGTATGTGGAATGTGTTCTAGTACAGGAATCCTTGAAGGTAGATATTCTTAGAAGCAGTGTATCAAACACAAAATGTCAAGTGCCCAGTATTGCAGCCAAAATGAGTGAAGCTTCAGGATCACTCCACAGTCACCTTCACATCGTTTTGACCCCCAAACAATCAGATTTTGTATGATGGTTCCCAGGTTTTCATTATAAATCATCTACAATGCTGACTGTACAGTGAAAATGTCGTGAGAGAAATTTTAAAGACCCAGGAATTTGTGTTGGAGGGTACATTGTGAATAACCTGCGATATGCGATGATGCAGTACTAGCAGCCACAAACGAAAATAAAAAAAGCCTACAGAAATTGCTAGATACAGAAGTGACAGAGTGTAGGAAGAAAAAACTCGCCATAAACAGCAAGAAAACAGAAACAACTGTTGTATCACCTAAATGCAGTGTTACAACACAAAGAACAGCCTCGAGACAAGTGGCATGCATTTAAAAATACCTGGGCACTCGACCAACACCAGATGGGATATGCACCTCTGAAATCAAGAACAGAATATGCCAAGTCAAAACTGCTTTCCAACGAATGAGAAACATCTCGTGCAGTTCATCTCTATCACTAACACCAGAGAGAGAATTATAAGATGCTACACTGAGCCTGTCCTACTCTGTGGAAGTGAGTCACATACAATCAACAGATCGATGCAGATTTCACTAGAGGCGATAGAGACATGGTTCATTAGAAGAATGTTAAGAATACCATGGGCAGTTAAGATGACAAACAGTACCTAATTAATCCAGTCATCATTCATTGGACATAAAATGAGAAATGGAAGGCTTGAAAACATCATAACAACAGGAAAGATAAATGGGAGGAGATGCAGGGGAAGACAAAAGAAAAGAAACATGGACAGTCTAACTCGATGGCAAGACAAAAAAAATCACCGGCTGAGCTGATGGAGAAATCAAAGATCGAGATATGTGAAGAAGTATGACTGCAAAAGCCTACATGATGATGATGATTCTGTAAACCATCCTTTCCACCACAGCACTACACAACCCACAAAAAATTTAATTGATCAAACTACATGTGTATACAGGAGTATGGGAGGGTTTTTGTGTTTGGAGTATGGGAGTGTTTCATGTATGGGAATGTTTCTTGTTTGAAAATTAGAAGGGATTTTTGTGTGTGTGTTTAGAATATGGGAGTGGTTTTTTTTGCGTGTCTGGAGTGTGGGAGTGCTTCCTGTGCCGTAAGTGAATGAGTGTTACTTGTGCCGTAAGTGAATGAGTGTTACTTGTGCCGTAAGTGAATGAGTGCTTCTTGTGCGTAAGTGAACGAGTGTTACTTGTGCCGTAAGTGAATGAGTGCTTCTTGTGCGTAAGTGAATGAGTGCTTCTTGTACCGTACGTGAATGAGTGCTTCTTATGCCGTACGTGAATGAGTGCTTCCTGTGCCGTAAGTGAGTGAGTGCTTCATGTGCCTCAAATGAATGAGTGCTTCTTGTGCCTCAAGTGAATGAGTGCTTCTTGTGGTTGTATTTTGAGTGTTTGTGTAATTCTTTATGAGCGAATGAGTTTTTGTAGCATTTGTAATTCCGACAGATTCTTGTGTTCCAAATAAAACTGTCTTCCGTCTAGAACTGTGCAAAAAATAAAGCCTTTAGGAGAAGGAGAGGGGGGAGAGAGAGATAGAGAGAGGGAGGGAGAGGGAAAGAGAGAGAAAGAGAAACTGTATGTGAATTATTACTATTCGCTGACAAGCATGACTCTTGGAAGAAACATCAACAAAGAAAGAAAATTATTTCAAACTTGTTTACAAAGTTCCGTGCTGTGCCCAACTTCTGATACAAGTACTCGTGAGAGGAGTGAGAGAGGATGTGAGAGAGGGTGTGAGAGTGAAATGAGAGAGGATGAGAGAGGATATGAGAGAAGATGTGAGAGAGGATATGAGAGTGGAATGAGAGAGGATATGAGAGAAGATATGAGAGAGGATATGAGAGTGGAATGAGAGAGGATATGAGAGAAGATGTGAGAGAGGATGCGAGAGTTGAATGAGAGAGGACGTGAGAGAGGATATGAGAAAGGATGTGAAAAAGGATGTGAGAGAGGAGTGAAAGAAGATGTGAGAAAGGATGTGAGAGAAGAGTGAAAGAAGATGAGAGAAAGGATGCGAGAGAGGAGTGAAAGAAGATGTGAGAAAGGATGTGAGAGTGGAATGAGAGAGGATGTGAGAGATGAGTGAGAGAGGATGTGAGAGGAGAAGATAAGATTTTTTTTAAAAAAAACACTACACTAAATCTTATTGTTTTTAGAACAGAGAAAACTCTGGACAGCTTCAAGGTTAATTAGAAATGACCGCTTCTGTCACCAAGGTTGTGGTAACTGAGGGAGATGTACCGGAAGACTGGAGGGATTACACTACAATTACAATAAGTAAATACTGAATAACGAAGAGGTATTTCCGCGTCAAAGAAGAAAACCAATTGTATGAAATAACAAAAAAAAACTAATGAAAGCCATAGAAGACAAACACTCTGGAGCAATTTACCTTTAAAAGGAGAAGACCTTGGGAGTAGAGAGAAAGCAAACAACAACAAACCAGGACGAATCTTCTTTATTTCCGGGACAGTGGTCGGCCCAGCTGGGCATAAATTAGTTTTTTAAATATTTTATGACTAGCAGGAAGTACATCTGCCAGTGTCTTGGCTTTACGCATTGCCAAGTGAAGCGAGCTCTGTGACGTCACTGCTAATAGAATTATGAAGCCGCGGACCATCTCAAGGGACTGTACTCTCCGGAAGAGTATGTACTTAGGGAAATCAAATATTCATCGACTCCCTGAGGATTTCATCAAAGGAGGCGCTTTGAAGATATTAAATATTCAAGACTTGAATGTCCATAGAGGGAAACTTCTGATCAGCTCTGCTTGGACAAAAAAACATGAGGAACAGGAAATGTAATTTGGGGGGGGGGGGGGGGGGGAGAGAATCTTTTGTTATGGTGAAACGGAAGTCTAGTGTAAAGAATGTTTTACATTTTACATCGTACATTGTTGTTGGGGGCTGCTGTTTTAAAATCACTTCTAGTTTCGATGTCTACTGCGAGTTTAATGCTCTATCTTAATGCGAAGAAAACTAAATTGATGACAACTGACAAAACAAATAAGGAAGCTGATACATGTATCAATGACCAATGACGAAAAATTCGAAGAGGTGGAGAATTTTGAATATCTTGGATCACTACTAACTAATAAAGGAGATAACATGAGGGAAATTAAAAGGAGGACATCTATCGCTCTTCAGAAAGTAAAACAACTAAATAAGCTGTGGAGTGGAACAGACAGAATTACAAAAATAAGATTTTTAAGGGCATGCATCTTTCCAATGGCAACATATGCCTGTGAGACCTGGACACTTAAAAAAACAGCTGAGAAACACATAAATGCCTTTGAATATAAATGCTACAGAAGAGTTCTTAAAAAACCATGGGCAAAAAAGAACAAATATATCCATACTACAAGAACTTAATATTGAAGAAAGTTGGCTAATAAAGAGGATTAAACAGAGAAAACTTAAATATTGTGGACACATTAAACGTCATGAGAATTTGGAGAAGACAGTCTTGGAAGGGTACATGATGGGAAGAAAGAGAGGAAGACCAAAGCAAAGATGGTTGCAAGACATCGCTGATAATCTGCAAATGGATGTATCAGCAGCAGGGCATCTTGCTTACAACCGAGAGGCCTACAGGAGAGCTGTTAGGGAGGCAAAGTTCCGCAAGGGACATGCAAATGACTGACAGCGAGCTTATATTTCCTTTTATCTGTATATCGCTGTGTCGTGTGCATCAGATTAGCAGACAAACAGACAGACTGATTGATTGACTGATTGAACTTTATTTCAAAAGGGTTAAGAATTGGGCACGCAGGCCCGACTGACATTCTGCCCTTTATCATACAACTTTCACTTCGTACCGGACATTCTACATATATGGTATTCATGTAACAAACATAATTAACATTGAAGCTGAGAGATATAAAATAAAATAAACGTTTCGCTATTATCCATGCAGAAAGTAATTACATACATATATAAATAACAACAAAACAATCCGAACAAAATTTCGGAACTATCCAGAATAAACAATTAACTGAATTCGGTGTCTGTAAGAGCATACAAAATAACTTTTAAGATTTATGATTCATGGAGGCATGTAGTCGACATCAAATAGATATTGGAAAAGTTTGTACTTGTAAGAAGGAGTGAAGTTTATATATTTTATACAGGATTGGAGGGTATTCCAAAGATCAGCACCAGAATAAGTAAAGTTTTCTTGTCTAAGTTTTGCAGGACATATTATTTAAATGTTGGCTCCACTTTGGATGTTTCATGTGTGAACTGCTTTTCGAAGCCAAGATAGTGTACAGATTTTAAACAGAGAAATGCAGTTAACGTGATGCGGGGGTGGAAAACCTATATAAAGGAAAACAAAACATGCGCGGAAGGTCACATAGCCAGCGGGCAAATGGAGGGGCAAGTTCGATCTAGTCGGCGTTATGTTTGATATGGAAATACTTAGCCCCAGCCGCCCAAAATATTGTGTTATATATATATATATATATATATATGGATGATTCATGATGATTAATGATCTGTGAATGGCACAGGATATGCCATCATGGTGGTAATTTCAAGTGAACTTCATGAAGCTGAGAGGAGAGCAGAAACCAGAGGATATGGCAGGGAGCTAATTTCGTCCCGTCTGGATAGCCCTGCCGACCTCACAATGTTTGATTCAAATATACCATGGATTATATGACGTGTCGTGAAATCATACTGTGCTGTTGGATTATCTTACTGTCGTCATACGCGAAGATTTCACTGATTCTGTTGAATCTTGTCATGTAGGATGGGCACACATCAAGTCCATCATGTTTCATTTGCATGGATAATACTATGTCAAGGTATCAGGAGATACCTAACCAGCAGCAGGCAGCTGCAACATCAATGATGTGCATAGCACATGGTGATTCCTGGAGATGGGAGGAGATATAGGGTTAGCAACAATGGACATGTGAGATTCAGTGCGTTGGCACAAAGTTGAAATATGTTATTCAGTGCGTTGGCAAAAAGTGGAAATATGTATTCAGTGCATTTCGCACAAGTGGAAATATGTTATTCAGTGCATTGGCACTGGGAAGTTTTAAGTGAGATAGTGGGATCGGGATTTTGTGGCAGCAGTGGCTGAAATGTGTTACCTTTGCATCGGCACAATATTGAGATACATATGTAATTACTTAGTAGGGCCAGAGGAGCCCAGGCCAATCTGGTCCGCTGAATTAGTTGTTACTTAGTTAGAGATAATATATTGTACATATGTCATACCTTGATTATTATGATGATACATGTTGATGTCCTGTGTATGTAATGTCTGTGGTGGCGTCATTATGATAGAGAGTGTTAATAAATGGATGTAAATTGGTTTGCTGAATTGGTAATATGTATTTCATGTTGATGTGATATATGAATGTGTGTAAAATGCTGAATTACCTGGTATGCAGTATCCTTGGAGGGGAGAATCTGGGCTGGCGGTCATGGGGGTCATGAGATCTTGGCCACGCAGTACGGTAGTACATGCCAAGGGAATGCTTGAAACAGCTGGGTTGATCTATTTCTTTCCAATCTAGTCATAAAATGTAGATTTTGCAACAGCTAGGTTTACATATAGATAGATAAAACGGAGCATGCTGTGAAAGAATTTGATGTACTAACTTGGCTTTGTTGAAGAGGAACCTGTTTGATAAGTTTGTGCTGGTTAGTTATTTGTGCTTGATCTTTGTCACTAATAAGCTTTACTGCTCGCTTTTGGGGTGAGTAAAAACGTTTTGTATTTGACACTGAGCAATCATCCCTGATTGTTGAGCAACAGTCTAAATGTGTTTGCATATGTGATATGTAGTATGTCTTCCTTGTGTCTTGATCGATGAAGTGCTTAATTTTGGCTAACTGGTATACTTTTTGTGCGATGAGTTTTGTTAGACCTTGCACATGAGAGTTCCAGGTCAGATGTTGGTCAATAATAAGACCTACTGTTTTGTGCTCGCTATCGTTTTCTATCTGTTATGTTTCCGTACGTACGTACAGACAGACAGGGAGGCAGGCAGGCAGGCAGATAGATCTGTCTTTACAACTGTGTACCCGTGACAGTATCTCATTGTATAGCGATTCTTCTGTTTTAACTCCGCTAGACATTTTCTATACGTTCTTGTTTTAAACGAATTTATCAAATCTTACTCATGTACCAAATATCCAGAGTATATTTTAAATAGCTCGTATGAGTTAATGCTTTATTTCAATCAATGCATAGAGAAGTTAACAAACGATAAAATATTAGACCACTTTGTTTAATAACTAAAAAAAAAGATAAAAATTTATCATCTAGAAATAAAATGGATTAAGAACTGGACATTGACTGCTGAAAAGCTGACCGCATATGTCTAGGATTCTCCATGGCATACATTTCATATGAAGACACACAAGAGAACAGACGAGAAAGAAGAGGACATAGAAAGAAGATAACATAGAAAGAAGAAGACATATAAACAAGAGGACATAGAAACACAGGTCAGGAATATTTATAACTGACAGGATTACTATATTTGACAACATGATATGATGCATGTGCTAAAACATAACTCGTTTGCAACAAACATCTACTCATACTGACTGTTTCTTCCTACCATAGTTTTTTTTAAATATATATTTATCTTATCATTATCTTTTGCTTTCTATGTTGCCTTAATGAATTCATTTTTTGTTTATGTTACCTTTGTGTGATCTTTACTTTCTTATGTTACCTTTTTGTGTTCTTTACTTTCTTATGTTACCTTTGTGTGATCTTTGCTTTCTTATATTACCTTTTTGTGACCTTTGCTTTCTTATGTTACCTTTGTGTGATCTTTGCTTTCTTTTATTACCTCTTTGTGATCTTTACTTTTTATGTTACTTTCTTGTGTTATTTACTTTCTTATGCTACATTTTTGTGTTCTTTACTTTCTTATGTTATCTTATTGTGTTCTTTTTCTCTTTATTACTATCTTCTTTTTTTCCTTATAGTTTTCCTCACTGTGCGCATTTCTTCTTTATTTTTTTCTTTGTTGTAAATTCTTCCTTGTTTAGGCATCATGTGTAATTTTCTTTCTTTTTTTTTTGGCCTTGTGTTATTTTCTTCCTTACTTTTTAAAACCTCCTCGTGTTGTTTGCTTTGTTATTGTTTTCTTGTGTTCTGTTCTTCCTTTTTTTTTTTTTTTTTGCTTTCTTATGTTATTTTATTTCCTAAATTGTGCATTCTTGTTTTATTTTCTTTCTTATTTTATGCCTTTTTGAGTTATTTTATTCCGCCCGAACGGTATCCATCATATTTTCTTTTCTTTTTAATTTGAAAAATAGGAACCTTTTATCTGACAATGAAGAGAAAAACATTTTTCATGTTATCTCATTCTTCACCACCAGCACACACACATGCGACTTCATGCAAGTTTTGGAATTTTTAATCCTGTTTTTTAATCCAGGATATCAGGTGCGCTTTGACAGTTATAGCCATGCCTATCAGTATGTTTTCACCGTGACAAGCTAGCAGGAAGTAACTGGTCTGCAGTTTCGCTACCAAAAACCACAATAAATCTTGGAATTCACATCATCATTATCATCATCATAATCATAATCATCATCATCATCATCATCGCCTTTCACTCCCTTGAGAGCATAGGCCACGGAGAAAGGCTCTCCAGTCATCCCTGTTCTTGGAATTATTCTCTACTTCCTTCTACGTCCATCCCTTGTCTCTGAGCACTGTCATAATTTCTCTTCTCCAAGTAAATCTAGGTCTTCCTCGTTTTATATTTCCATGGCAGTGCCTGTCTTGCTATGCTGGTGTCGGGTTTTCTCAGAATGTGGCCAATCCACCTCCATTTCCTAGACATGATTTGTAGGTTCATAGGTTCTTTTCCTTTCCCAGACCTCCTCATTCCCGATCTTGTCCTGCCATTTAATGTTTAAAATCCTCCTCAAGCAGTAGTTCATGAATGTTTGTATCCTCTGTTCTATTATTTTGGTCTTATTATGCTAAAGTAGCATAAAGTGACATTCACACCAGAGTAGAGAATGTTTCCCTTTTGACAGGAGCAGAAACAACATCGTGGCTTTGAAGGCGAAGTAGAAAGCTTCAGAATTAAAAAAAAAATTCACAGCGAAGTAGAAGTAGGTCATATGCAGAAAATATTGTGGTTATTATAACGAAGTGGGTAATTTATAGATACTATTCTAGTTTTTATAACAAAATAGGCAATGTTTAGACAATATTCTTGGTTTTACGGCGAAGTAGGCAATGTGTAGATAATATTCTGGGTTTTACGGCGAAGTAGCCAATGTGTAGATAATATTCTGGGTTTTACGGCGCGAAGTAGGCAATGTGTAGATAATATTCTGGCTATGACAGCGAAGAACAAAATACAGTATTGAATTTTTTTTGCCGTTTGCCCAGTGGCCTAAATCAGTTCATATTCTTGACATTGCTTGCTATGTTCAGTTAGTGCGCCTGCCAGCCACTGCAGAGACTTTCCAGCATTGTTCCAGCTCTGTTTTTTTAAACATAATTTTATTTTACTCTACAATTGCTCAGATAATTTGAATGGTTTACTATCAAATGTTTATTTCTTCTCATGCTAGCGCTGTAATAAACTAAGATTTGCTTTACATATAAGACATGTTTATTGATAATTTCGATAGGATTATGCATCCATCTTCGTCATGGGCGTCCATCGACGTTAAAGCCTGATGTCCTTGCTTTTTTTTCTATTCTGAATCCTGTGAGACAAGGGATATTTCCTTTTTTTTTCCTTTTGCTCAGAGATTTATAGATGAAATTGATATATTTTTAGATGACATTGATTGATAATTCTCGTTGCTGTCATTTCGTCTTGGGACGCCCAAGAAAATGGAATGATGCCCTATCAGAAAGCTGTAACGTCGCGCTTCTTTTAAAGCTCCACTGCTGTAGGGACAGCACAGATCTCTACCTCCATCGTCATACTGATGTGGCGCAGCATTCTTACAAAGCGTTTTTCGTAGAAGCAAGATATGGTCTTGACCATCTACGATTAGATGCGGACATGACATCAAAGCAGACATCCTGATGACATGATGAACTCGTGCTGGTGCTTAACCGGTTCCATTGTTTGGTTGGCGGGGTAGTTAGGCTGTATTCAGTTTCGCGGCGTCAGGCTGATGTGGTATCTGGGTGATCCGACTGACTTAGGATGAAACTTGCCATTTTGTATTGTTTTACGTGGTATACTGGTTAAACTGTCTTCCAATTTCTCTGTGCAAAAGTTTGTTTACTGCTGTCAAACTGATGTCTTGATGGCTGTCCCACATTGTGGCGCTAACAGCTGTCCCCTGTTCGTTTCTTCCCGTTTCACACTCGGAAATAGACCCTCAATATTGATCGTGGAAGATTGTCAACGAATACACATGTTGATAGTTTTGCGTGTGACCATGAGAACTGTATATTAGATAAGCATGTGTGCTGAGAAACTCACAGCACAGGGCAAGCGGGTAGGCAGCACGTGGGAGATGTATGTTGTAAGAGAAGATAAAGCACAGACTTGAAGAAATGTGGCTGGTAAACAGATGCAACACACTCACTTGACATCCGGGTACCAAATGATGAAGCTCTCGGAGAACTTGACATTGAAATCTGATTAAAATAGCGAAGAAGGAGCAAGATTTACTTGGATATATAATAAAAAGATAGAAGTCGGAGAGTATGATGTCACTGGAAAAATCACTGGGGAAAAGGAAGACGATGGAGACAGAGATTTAAAGAAAAAGGTCTGAACGGGCTGTCAAAGTGGCACAGGAAACCAGAGATAGGTAAACTGATTATACATATCAAGAATTGCAGAAAAGAAGATGCGCGATTGCCTACGCTGATCGGCATTGAATTACGCACAGGAGACAGAGCACACTGATAGAGAATGAATGAATAAATGAATGAACGAATGATCTTTATTTTCAAAAGGTGAAGAATTGGGCGTGTTGCTGGGCTTACATTTTGCCTTTCATCACTCCATCTTTCATTCTTCCCACACACTCGATTTAACATAAGTATACAAACTCATTCATTCATTCATTTGCATGTCCCTTGCGGAACTTTGCTTCCCTAACAGCTCTCCTGTAGGCCTCTCGATTGTAAACAAGATGCCCTGCTGCTGATGCATCCATTTGCAGATCATCAACGATGACTTGTATCCATCTTCGCCTTGGTCTTCATCTCTTTCTTTTTCCCATCATGTACCTTTCCAAGACGGTCTTCTCTAGATTACCATGACGTTTAATGTGTTTAATGAGTATACAAATTACATGAAAAAAATACCTAAGAATGCAAAAGGAAACAATGGTGGTTAGATTGTATTCTGTTATTAGAGAGTTATTCCAAGAGAGAGAGAGAGAGAGAGAGAGAGAGAGAGAGAGAGAGAGAAAGTGAGAAAGAGGGAGAGAGAAACAAATAGAAACAGAAAGAGAGAGAGAGATAAAGAGAGAGAAAGATAGAAACACACACACACAGAGAGAGAGAGAGAGAGAGAGAGAGAGAGAGATTTCAAAATAGAATTTTGTGATTTTGTCAACATTTAATTGGTTGTTGGATTTCTGGAATATGATCTCACAATTTACATCATCATCATCATCATCATCAATCATCATCGTGGTCTTTGTTATCATCATCATCATCATCATCATCATTAAGAACATTATCTTTGCAAACTTATCAGACACGAACTATACTCCTACCCCAGCATTCATCTGTAGCCCCCACGGGTCGGTGAAGAAATCCTTCAGTACCACACCCTTGGTAGTCCAGACCTTCCTCAGGTTGTCTGTGCAGGCTTGGAATCTAAATCTTTACCCCCTCCCCCCGACCCCTTTCATCTTTTTTTTATGAATACCAGTGTGTTTATGCTTGAGATAACAACTGAAGTACCGCTAGAAAACATATCCCTGCAGCCATGCTGTAAGTATCAGATATCACGTGCCTGCTACAGCAGACAGCGTATGCAACAATCGCAGGCCAGGTCAGGAAACTGAAGTAAAGAACCAGAAGTGAAGCCCAGAAGCTTACGTGGTCCTTTAACTGGCCAAGCGAGCATGCACGCACGTGGGCTTTAGAGGGGGGAAAAATACTGCAGCACAAGTGGGCAGTTTGTGAGCAGCAGTGAAGTTGTTTTAGCTTACATGTGAAGTTTGTAGGAGAAATGTTGTTACACTGTTTCGGGTGGCGCTTACAGCCCCGTGCCAGGAATGTGGAATACTCCAGCGCGTGAGTATGCTTTGAGCGGAAAGAGGGATTTTATAGGACTCACTGAGTGCGTGAGTGAGTGAATTGACGAGGAAATTAGAGATTACTTGTGTGAGACGACAGAGTGAGTTTTAAAAATTACGATTTATTCCATTGCGTTGGTGCTATTCGCTTGTAAACAACACACATTTTAGTCTCCACACTTGAAGAGGTGCACGGGACTTCCTTTATTTACACTGAGTACGAACGTCTGAGTGGTGACAAGATTGCTGCACTCCCCTCATAGCGAGGGTTTGTTGTTCAAATCCAGCTTTACAAAATGGTATCTGGCTACTTGCGAAGCTGGAGAAAGGAGGGAGCAGTTGTGTGATGTTTTCACATTCCACTGTGGTGTACAGAAAGGTTACAGAAAATAGGGCACTAAACACAGTATCCTCTGGTTGGTTGGTAGCATAACACGGCCAGCGTTTCTTATTTGTAACATTATGAGAGTTTGTTGCTACTGGTGGTCTTTATACAAATGAACAATAATAATAGTAAACTTTGCAAAACCAGGTATGAAAGTGTTATATTAATCATATACAAACAGAAAATATACAATGAATGACAGAATAGAAGAACACTACACGCAGCCCAATATGAACAGGAGATTATTAATAGCATATTTTGAAGAATAAAAGACTTGTGAACATTATAAATAACAGACCAGAAGAAAACATAAATCACATACCAGTAGAAAACATAAATCGCACACCAATTTTTTGTTTAATCAACAAATAAAAGTATTCGAACGCAAATATTTCGGCAAATGCCTGCTTCTACTTTGCGCTTACCAGCATCTACATGGCCGCATTTTGTGCTCCTCATACTTACAAAGAGATAACTATTCATTTCTTTAATCTATTTTTTTTTTGTTTTTAATCTTGTGTGATATGTTTGTACTTGTTTCTGGGAAAAGCATTTATTGTACTGTTGTATGTTCTTCATTTATACCTGTTCATCTTATTTTCTGCCACTCTTGTTCGTGCTTAATTTCTTTACTCTTATTTTTGTGTGTGTGTGCGTAAAACTGAACCATGCACTCCTCTATACCTTTATTATTGGAACTAGTTTCATGGTAGTAGCCATTTCTCTTACATCTCGCCAAAACTGAAAGCAGGACACTGAAGCAAAGAGAGTGGATCTTTCAAACGAAACGTAATTTGCTGCTCCTGTGGCCGATTAAATGTTGATAAAATGTTGCTCAGAAAAACGACGCTCAGCAATTTCTAAAAACCCTTGACCTTCACCTTACTCAGCAACCACATTCTGGGACGAAAATGCTGTAGTTATTAGTAGAAAAGACTGCTACTCAAAGGCTTGTGGAAAACACTGCGAGTATGAACAGCCAGTATGAAACGTAAACCTTAGACCAAACATAAAGCATTGTAAATCATTGACAAATATAGAACTCGAGATCAGTTTCGGCTTTACTCACTAGAAAAAAATCTGGTTCCAGACCAGTCATGTGTCAGATATTTTATATCTAGTATTAGTGTGATTGGCCAGCTAGGATATAAACTATTTCTACTCTAGTCCAAATAGTCCTGATTTTAACCCCAAACCTTGCCATGTGCCAGCTGCTAAGAAAACCGGTGTATTGATTTTTACATGGTGTTTACGTTAGGTCGCACAAATTAATCGCTTCATTGGCACTACGTTACCTTACGTAATCTACGCTTGGTAACGTCCAACGCTGGCTTACTACAGTAGGCTAATGTTCTACCGGAACGTAATCCCATATTTCTGGGCCTTTTTTCGAGGAAAAAAAAAGTAATATTCCAAACGTCAGAGGGACCTGGTCGAGTCTTGACTTGACGTAAACAGATGCCAGTTTTTTCTCCCTCCCTCTACTGTTTATGTTCTTGCCCGTTCTTGTCTGTACTGCTGCAGAACATGTAATGTTTACTTTGCAAATCTGCCCATGTAATCAACATGGCTCCGGGTTGCACTAATTTCTCTCCCCTTCCTGTCGTTTATTCAGCACTTACTCTTAACAACCTCGCGCTGTCCTCGGTTATCTCCATTTCATCACTTTAAGCCCGGCCTTCTCTTACATCATATGTGTAGAGGAGATCTTTCTTGGCTCGTTCATTTCTCCCCTCTAATGTCATTGTCATTCGGAACATATGAGGAAATAAAAAAGGAGAAGAGGGCGGAATGGGTAGGAGGAACAAAATCCTAAATGAAAGATAACTCTATTTGTCACTGTCAAATATTTGACAAGACCTTGGCCAGCGAACTTTGTGCGCTAAGGTACACAGGAATTATGATGCTGGAGTCCATATTGTCCTTGATCTGCGGACACTGAAGGGTGATATGGTCAGTATCATGCCTGGTCACGTTTTTTTCTAGGAGAAGCCAGGTGTCAGTTTCTACACCTGGAATGATTAGGGCCTTTTTTTTCTGGGGAGCGCTTTAACTATTTCCCTACTTGGGTTCAAACTTAAAAATAAAATTATCCAAGATGAAGCTGTTGGCTTTCTCGTGGCTTTTGTAAGCCCCAAAGATTCTGTCTCAGATTCAGATCTGATGACATGAGCTAGGTTGTTTCTCTTATAACATCGTTACCATCGCTACCCACGCTATCACGTTTCAGATCTCTTACGCGGTGGTTCCCAAGTTAAGCTGTTACACAATATCCTGAAAAATATTTGTTTATTAGAGGACGTATTTTTGTGGTTAATGACAAACACTAAAGTCTTGTTAAAGGTACTGAAATAGTTATGATAGATTTTAAAATTTTAAAACTTTTTTTTTCATGGCTCGTGAATTAGGATAACTAAACAAACTGCAGAACTCAACTATATCCAGGGTCAACTAAACAAACTAAAGAACTCAACAATAATCCACGGTCAACTAAACAAACTACAGAACTCAACTATAGTCCAATCTCAACTAAACAAACTACAGAACTCAACTATATTCCAGGGTCAACTAAACAAACTACAAAACTCAACTATATTCCAGGCTCAACTAAACAAACTACAAAACTCAACTATATTCCAGGGTCAACTAAACAAACTACAGAACTCAACTATATTCCAGGGTCAACTAAACAAACTACAGAACTAGTCCTCACAACGAATCTCTTCACGCTGTGGAATAAGCGGAAATGAAAAAAAAAACAGATGCCCTCTGCAAGGCAGGGAGCAAACTGGGACAGATTAACCATCCAGTGACATATCAAGAAGGAAAAGCCGTCAAGCACAACAAACTATGCACCAAGTGAAAAACAGAAATGAAAATAGAATCAAAACAAGACCCCATTCATCAACTACAGAGATACCAGCAAACCACAATCTTTCGACTAAGAACGGGACACTGGAGACTTCTAACCCAACCCTGTCGCCTCCAAATATCACATACAAATGAGTGTCCCTGCGGCTTTGGTATCCAGACACCAGAACATGTACTACAAACCTGTCCAACCTACCCAAACTTCCGAGCACAGATCTGGCCCGAGGGAGTGGAGCTGAAAGAAAAGCTACGGGGCCCACACTTAAGCCTGGGGAAGATGGCGGACTTGCTCGGGGCGACAAGGCTGGAGATTTAGCATGATCAATCTTCCTCGAGTGCCGAAGTAGAAGAAGAAGAAGAAGAAGAAGGGTCTCTGGTCATGTACCATTGTTGACTTTGGTTGCGCTCACAAAAGGTTGGGGACCAGTTTTTGTTTGTTTTTGTTTTAGTTTTTAAAAAAATTTTGAATTCTCCTATCATCGCTTGTTCGCGTTTCCATAGATATAGTATTTGTTCACATTTTGATTACTGGAGGGTTTGTTTCCGCTCTGTTCTCACAATATATCCTGTTTTCCATCCCCGAACGAGTGTTTCATTACCGACGGATGTTATGGAACAAGTCCTCGCGCACTGAAATGCTCATGAATACATTTCAATAGTTTATACACTTTATTATTTTAGATCTCTCACTGCTTATATCATTCCACATGTTAAGGTAAAGGTAAAAGGTAAAATCCCCGTTTCCATGCTATTAAGACATATTCCGGATATAGTGTTAGGTCTGTATTTCAAAGACCATCGGCACACGATCAACATGTTAAGAATGACATATTTTGATATGATGTTAAAATGAAAAGAAATGGAAAATTCCAAATCTGGGGATCCACCATCAGCAGTGGGTGCACAAAGAACCCCGTAAAAACAAAGCACCAGAGAAGGACATTTCTGAGCTTAAAGAAACCCTCACACAACAAAAAGATATACAGATGGATTCACTGGGCGAGCACATGAGGAAAAGAAATACACTGTCAAAGTTTAAAGAAAGAACGCATATATGTATATATATATATATATATATATATATATAGAGAGAGAGAGAGAGAGAGAGAGAGAGAGAAAGAGAGAGAGAGAGCAGGAGGATGGAAGGAGGAATACATCAAATAACATTTGATAAATAATCCGGCCAGAGAATGACGAGAAAGATGCTGGCGATGGTTGGGACATGTGCTCCAAATGACTGACAACTCACTACCAAAAATAGCACTAAGATGGACACCACAGGGGAACAGAAGTAAGGGTAGACCAAAAGAGACACGGAGAAGAACAACAGAGAGGATTTTGAGCAACAGAGGGTTTACCTGGGCAAGAGCGGAAAAAGGCAAATGACAGGCTTTTGTGGAAAACCCTTGCGGAACCCTTGGGCATTTAAGGTTCAGAGAGAGAGAGAGAGAGAGAGAGAGAAGGAGAGAGAGAGAATGGCAAAATTTGTCACATCAAAGACATGAAAATCAAAAGAAGCCTAGACACACTCAAGCAACAACTTAGCCAAGCTATTGAACAGAGTCCTAACAATAATTTAGCGGGAATCGATGTTACAACAGATGAAACAGCGGAATCATGGGAATCTAGTTCTGAGGTTAGAAGGTTACTGTATGTCTTCAGTAAAGTAAGGCAAGAAAAATCAGTGACAGAGAACTGACAAACAGCTATTCTTACGTTTCCTGAAAGTGAAAGGGCACAAAACACACTGCTTCAAATACAGAGTAATACTTCTGTCACGGTGGAAAGATTCTCTCTCTCTTCTCTCTCTCTCTCTCTCTCTCTCTCTGGCCTATGCCAATCAGGCGTTGGTCGTAACTGATTTCCACAACCACCTGTCCTTTGCTCTTTCTATAATATGCGTGCTAGATCATTCTCTGTGCCATTCTTGTAGTCCGTCAAGTATCTTGTTTACTCTTCTTCCTTTGTCCCTCCAGTTTTCCTGTTGTCACCATGTTGTCAGCCCCTTCTCAAAACATGCCATACAAGTCTGGGTTGTCGTATTCTGAATTTTGCCTTAATTTCTCTGGTAGAAAGATATTTGATAAAGTTATCATACAGCGAATAAGACCAATTTTGGAATTATATACAAGCCATAAATAGTTCGAATTTAGGACGGAGGCCACACATGAACAATACATGAACCTAAACATATCATGGAAAAGCAATTGAATAAGTCTTTTCAATCTTACGTAGACATTCGGTTTGGAAGGTATCACGTTTACGTGCAGTTGTCCTTGTCGTTTTCCAGCATGTGGTTCCACATAGCAAGACACTTAAAACATTGCTTTTGAATATTTTTCATTTGTTCTTCTGGCTTGTATTTTTGGACATCTAGATATGGCTGAATGCGGGCCAAGCATGTTGGACTTCTTTTTATATATTATTCTTCTTATTTCAAATAGCATCAGTAAAGATGTCCACTAACTGACAGAGAAATCCACCACAGCATCACAAGAAGAAAATGCAACGAAAACTCATTCGAAAGAACGTTCAGATGGCGACCGCTACAGAGATTAGAAGAGTTTCTCTTTATAGGCCATCAGGGCGTACTTAGAGAGAAAATCTATGTCCCGTGGCATGTACATGCCGTAGGTGTGTAAAGTGTTGGTACCATCACATTTCTAGACAATTACAGGATTTGAGGTAAGGATGCCAGAACCTGTCCTCGTTACCTTTGTCTTTCTAGGGAAACCAACCCTAGCTAATCAGATGCCAGAATCTGTCCTCGTTACCTTTGTTTTCCTAGGGAAACCAACCCCAGCTAATTAGATGCCAGAACCTGTCCTCGTTACCTTTGTTTTCCTAGGGAAACCAACCCTAGCTAATCAGATGCCAGAACCTGTCCTCGTTACCTTTGTTTTCCTAGGGAAACCAACCCTAGCTAATCAGATGCCAGAACCTGTCCTCGTTACCTTTGTTTTCCTAGGGAAACCAACCTCAGCTAATTAGATGCCATAACCTGTCCTCGTTACCTTTGTTTTCCTAGGGAAACCAACCCCAGTTAATTAGATGCCAGAACCTGTCCTCGTTACCTTTTTTTTCCTAGGGAAACCAACCCCAGCTAATCAGATGCTAGCACCTGTCCTCGTTAGCTTTGTCTTTCTAGGGAAACCAACCCCAGCTAATCAAATGCCAGAACCTGTCCTCGTTACCTTTGTTTTCCTAGGGAAACCAACCCCCAGGTAATCAGATGCTAGCACCTCTCCTCGTTACCTTTGTTGTCCTAGGGAAACCAACCCAAGGTACCCAGATGCTAGCACATCTCCTCGTTACCTTTGTTGTCCTAGGGAAACCAACCCAAGGTGCCCAGATGCTAGCACCTCTCCTCGTTACCTTTGTTTTCCTAGGGAAACCAACCCAAGGTACCCAGATGCTAGCATCTCTCCTCGTTACCTTTGTTGTCCTAGGGAAACCAACCCCAAGTACCCATTTCCTGAGGCTGAGTTGGCCCCCAGTTCCAGTCGCACCGAAAAAAAATCCGTCCGAGTGCGAAATCGAAATAGGGGCGTTCTGGTCAGCTGGCGACTGCACTAACCACTACACCACTTTGCCCAAAACACTTCCGGCTGCAGAAACAAAACATTCTCTAACCAACGGTTGTCAGACTCACAAAGTAGAAAGTCTTAGCACAACAGAAATAATGTCAGTGAATACTGAGATAGATAAGACAAACTTAAAGCATTTAGATAAGATGAGATAAGACAAACTTAAAGTAGTTAGATAAGTTGAGATAAGACAAACTTAAAGCAGTTAGATAAGCTGACGGGTAGATAAACTGAGATAAGACAAACTTAAAGCAGGTAGATAAGCTGACGGGTAGATAAACTGAGATAAGACAAACTTAAAGCTGGTAGATAAGCTGAGATAAGACAAACTTAAAACTGGTAGATAAGCTGAGATAAGACAAACTTAAAGCAGGCAGATAAACTGAGATAAGACAAACTTAAAGCAGGCAGATAAACTGAGATAAGACAAACTTAAAGCAGGCAGATAAACTGAGATAAGACAAACTTAAAGCAGGCAGATAAACTGAGATAAGACAAACTTAAAGCAGGCAGATAAACTGAGATAAGACAAACTTAAAGCTGGTAGATAAGCTGAGATAAAACAAAGGCAGTTAGATAAGTTGAGATATCTTGGTAGCTTCTTTACATCAGACAGGAGAGACAGCGGCAAGAATGCTGTTCAAACAAATAAAATGATTCATCACACTGCCTCTTTCAAGGCCACTGAGGTGGAAGTCCAGGCAGCGCACTTCCCCAGGGGCCGGAGGGTTTCGGAGGGGGGGGGGGCCGTAGTGTGTGAAAACAGATAAACGGGGGAGGGGAGGGAGGAGAGAAAGTATTGCACCAGGTTACAGAGTTTCTCCGAGATGCCATGTTCTCAATCCCAAAGTAAATTAACTTTGATATTTCTGTTTGATAAGTTGTTTTTAAACAGAAAAAAGTAGATATGAAAGTCGGGGGGGGGGGGGGGTTATTTTTTCAGTTTTATTTTAGTTTTCTTCTTCCTCATTTTTTATCAGAAGTGATGGACTGGCACCTGCTTCCTACACAGTCCATTAAAAAAAAGAACGAATGAAGGAACACAGTGATTTTTTTTCCCACAGATGCCTTTTAAAAATGACGTCTTGCTGTTCGTTGTTAACACTTATCTGGTGAAATCTCAATCTCACCCTTCTGCTGGTGTAGACCAAACAAAATACAGATACACTCATTGCTCTTCTCGCAAACTTCTACAGTTGTTTAAAGTCATATGTCGTGTGCGCTGTGTACCATATTATGGTCTCCCTATTCATCTCTTTCTCTCTCTTCTTTTTTTTTTTTTGCTCCAAGAGTTGCATCCCTTCAGCACTTTCCATTTTGTATCTACGTCCTCCATCTCAAGAGCGACTTCCCTTTGATCAGCAAGTGAGCTCCCCTGATTATTCTTCCCAGAGATGATCCCATGATATTTGGGTCAGTCCGCCTCATGTCTGCCAGATTAAACCCTGATGGTATCGCTTGCTTGTTGCTTACACTGCAATCGATTTCCAGCTCAAGATGGATGACAGGTATTCTGCCACTTGTCTTCTGACTTTCCAGCTTCAGATTACCCATGTTTTTCTTATTGTATATTTGTCATATTTTCCCCATATTTATTATTTCATGAATGTTCCTGTCTGGGCTAGGTTGCATAGGTCAGTGGTTCTAAATCTGTTATTCTCCCCCCCCCCCCCCACCCCATGGATTCTCCTGCTCTGTAAGTTAGAATGAACCCCGACACAACGCAACCAATGCCCTTTTGAAGAAGAAGAAGAAGAAGAAGAAGAAGAAAAAGGAGAAGAAAAAGAAGAAGAAGAAGAAAAATGCAGTTTTTTGTGCCGTGATATTTTTCATGTCCTAAAAAATCCTTAACTTAACCTTCAAATCCCGAAAAAATGCCATATTTCTTTCCACCATATTTCTGTCCTGGAATTCCTAATTTTATCGTTAAAATTCCATTGAATTAATCTGATTTTTTTTCCTTGATGTCTGAAAGAATCCGTTTTGTTAATTCTTAACATTCTGAAGAATCCTTTACGTGGTTCTTGATGTCTTGAGGAAATCTGCTAATGACATGAGTCGAAGTTTACTTCAGGCCGCCTGTTAGCTAATTAAGTAATACTATGAATATTGTCATCATTTCAAGCACTCTATTTTCAGTTTCTAGAGTCATACAAGCGAAGGTGCTACGTGGTACTTAAGAGACCAAGGTTCAAATCTGAAAAAAAGTAGAGGATTTTTAACCCCGGGGGGTGGGGGTAAATTAAAATTCCGCATCCATATTCCATGGTAACTGTTCCAGGTGAGTAGCCTTTCATCCTCGAACAATACATTATCTCCAACCTCCAACTTTGTATTGACCTTACATGATCTCCAACACTCACCTCTGTATTGACCTTATATTATCTCCAACCCCCACTTCTGTATTGACCTTACATTATCTCCAACCCCCACCTCTGTATTAACCTTACATTATCTCCAACCTCTACATCTGTATTGACCTTACATTATCTCCAACCCTCACCTCTGTATCAGCCTTACATTATCTCCAATCCCCACCTCTGTATTGACCTTACATTATCTCATACCCCCACCTCTGTATTGGCCTTACATTATCTCGAACCTCCAGCTTTGTATTAGCCTTACATTATCTCCAACCGCCACCTTTGTATTGACCTTACATGATCCCCAACCCCCACCTTTGTATTGACCTTACATTATCTCCAACCCCCACATCTGTATTCACCTTACATTATCTCCAAACCCCACATCTGTATTGACCTTACATTATCTCCAACCTCCACCTCTGTATTAGCCTTACATTATCTCCAACCCCCACCTCTGTATTGACCTTACATTATCTCCAACCCCCACCTCTGATATAGCCTTACATTATCTTCAATCCCCACCTCTGTATTGACCTTACATTATCTCCAACCCCCACATCTGTATTGACCTTACAGTATCTCCAACCCTCACCTCTGTATTGACCTTACAGTATCTCCAACCCCCACATCTGTATTGACCTTACAGTATCTCCAACCTCCACCTCTGTATTGACCTTAAATTATCTCCAACCCTCACCTCTGTATTGACTTTACAGTACCTCCAACCCCCACATCTGTATTGACCTTACAGTATTTCCAACCCTCACCTCTGTATTGACATTACATGATTTCCAACCCTCACCTCTGTATTGACCTTACAGTACCTCGAACCCCCACATCTGTATTGACCTTACAGTATCTCCAACCCTCACCTCTGTATTGACCTTACATGATTTCCAACCCCCACCTCTGTATTGACCTTACATTATCTCTAACCCCCACCTCTGTATTGACCTTACATTATCTCCAACCCCCACTTCTGTATTGGCCTTACATTATCTCGAACCTCCAGCTTTGTATTAGCCTTACATTATCTCCAACCGCCACCTTTGTATTCACCTTACATGATCCCCAACCCCCACCTCTGTATTGACCTTACATTATCTCCAACACCCACATCTGTATTCACCTTACATTATCTCCAAACCCCACATCTGTATTGACCTTACATTATCTCCAACCTCCACCTCTGTATTAGCCTTACATTATCTCCAACCCCCACCTCTGTATTGACCTTACATTATCTCCAACCCCCACCTCTGATATAGCCTTACATTATCTTCAATCCCCACCTCTGTATTGACCTTACATTATCTCCAACCCCCACTTCTGTATTGGCCTTACATTATCTCGAACTTCCAACTTTGTATTAGCCTTACATTATCTCCAACCGCCACCTTTGTATTGACCTTACATGATCTCCAACCCCCACCTCTGTATTGACCTTACATTATCTCCAACCCCCACCTCTGTATTGATCTTACATTATCTCCAACCCCCACCTCTGTATTGACCTTACATTATCTCTAACCCCCACTTCTGTATTGACCTTACATTATCTCCAACCCTTACCTTTGTATTGACCTTACAGTATTTCCAACCCCCACCTCTGTATTGACCTTACAGTATCTCCAACCACCACCTCTGTAATGACCTTACAGTACCTCCAACTCCCACATCTGTATTGACCTTACAGTATCTCCAACCCTCACCTCTGTATTGACCTTAAATTATCTCCAACCGTCACTTCTGTATTGACCTTACATTATCTCCAACCCCCACTTCTGTATTGGCCTTACATTATCTCGAACCTCCAACTTTGTATTAGCCTTACATTATCTCCAACCGCCACATTTGTATTGACCTTACATGATCTCCAACCCCCACCTCTGTATTGACCTTACATTATCTCCAACCTCCACCTCTGTATTGACCTTACATTATCTCCAACCCCCACATCTGCATTGACCTTACATTATCTCCAACCCCCACCTCTGATATAGCCTTACATTATCTCCAACCCCCACATCTGTATTGATCTTACATTATCTCCAACCCCCACCTCTGATATAGCCTTACATTATCTCCAACCCCCACCTCTGTATTGACCTTACATTATCTCCAACCCCCACCTCTGTATTGGCCTTACATTATCTCGAACCTCCAACTTTCTATTAGCTTTACATTATCTCCAACCCCCACACTTTGTACTGACCTTACATGATCTCATACCCCCACCTCTGTATTGACCTTACATTATCTCATACCCCCACCTCTGTATTGACCTTACATTATCTCCAACCCCCACATCTGTATTAGCCTTACATTATCTCCAACCGCCACCTTTGTATTGATCTTACATGATCTCCAACCCCTACCTCTGTATTGACCTTACATTATCTCCAAGCCCCACCTCTGTATTGACCTTACATTATCTCCAACCCCCACATCTATATTGACCTTACATTATCTCCAACCCCCACTTCTGTATTGACCTTACATTATCTCCAACCCTTACCTTTGTATTGATCTTACAGTATTTCCAACCCCCACCTCTGTATTGACCTTACAGTATCTCCAACCACCACCTCTGTATTGACCTTACAGTACCTCCAACCCTCACATCTGTATTGACCTTACAGTATCTCCAACCCTCACCTCTGTATTGACCTTACATGATTTCCACCCCTCATCCCTGTATTGATCTTACAGTATCTCCAAACCCCACCTCTGTATTGACCTTACAGTATCTCCAACCCTCACCTCTGTATTGACCTTACAGTATCTCCAACCCCCACATCTGTATTAACCTTACAGTTTCTCCAACCCTCACCTCTGTATTGACCTTACATTATCTCCAACCCCCACATCTGTATTGACCTTACAGTATCTCCAACCCTCACCTCTGTATTGACCTTACAGTATCTCCAACCCCCACATCTGTATTGACCTTACAGTATCTCCAACCTCCACCTCTGTATTGACCTTAAATTATCGCCAACCCTCACCTCTGTATTGACCTTACAGTACCTCCAACCCCCACATCTGTATTGACCTTACAGTATCTCCAACCCTCACCTCTGTATTGACCTTACATGATTTCCAACCCTCACCTCTGTATTGACCTTACAGTACCTCCAACCCCCACATCTGTGTTGACCTTACAGTATCTCCAACCCTCACCTCTGTATTGACCTTACATGATTTCCAACCCCCACCTCTGTATTGACCTTACATTATCTCCAATCCCCACCTCTGTATTGACCTTAAATTATCGCCAACCCTCACCTCTGTATTGACCTTACAGTACCTCCAACCCCCACATCTGTATTGACCTTACAGTATCTCCAACCCTCACCTCTGTATTGACCTTACATGATTTCCAACCCTCACCTCTGTATTGACCTTACAGTACCTCCAACCCCCACATCTGTGTTGACCTTACAGTATCTCCAACCCTCACCTCTGTATTGACCTTACATGATTTCCAACCCCCACCTCTGTATTGACCTTACATTATCTCCAATCCCCACCTCTGTATTGACCTTGCATTATCTCCAACCCCCACTTCTGTATTGACCTTACATTATCTCCAACCCCCACATCTGTATTGACCTTACATTATCTCCAACCCCCACTTCTGTATTGACCTTACATTATCTCCAACCTCCACCTCTGTATTGACCTTACATTATCTCCAACCTCCACCTCTGTATTGACCTTACATTATCTCCAACCACCACCTCTGTATTTACCTTACATTATCTCCAACCCTCACCTCTGTATTGACCTTACAGTATCTCCAACCCCCACATCTGTATTGACCTTACAGTATCTCCAACCTCCACCTCTGTATTGACCTTAAATTATCTCCAACCCTCACCTCTGTATTGACCTTACAGTACCTCCAACCCCCACATCTGTATTGACCTTACAGTATCTCCAACCCTCACCTCTGTATTGACCTTACATGATTTCCAACCCTCACCTCTGTATTGACCTTACAGTACCTCCAACCCCCACATCTGTGTTGACCTTACAGTATCTCCAACCCTCACCTCTGTATTGACCTTACATGATTTCCAACCCCCACCTCTGTATTGACCTTACATTATCTCCAATCCCCACCTCTGTATTGACCTTGCATTATCTCCAACCCCCACTTCTGTATTGACCTTACATTATCTCCAACCCCCACATCTGTATTGACCTTACATTATCTCCAACCCCCACTTCTGTATTGACCTTACATTATCTCCAACCTCCACCTCTGTATTGACCTTACATTATCTCCAACCTCCACCTCTGTATTGACCTTACATTATCTCCAACCACCACCTCTGTATTTACCTTACATTATCTCCAACCTCCACCTCTGTATTTACCTTACATTATCTCCAACCTCCACCTCTGTATTGACCTTACAGTATTTCCAACCTCCACCTCTGTAGTGACCTTACAGTATCTCCAACCTCCACCTCTGTATTGACCTTACATTATCTCCAACCTCCACCTCTGTATTGACCTTACAGTATCTCCAACCTCCATCTCTGTACAGACAATGAGAAACTGATGTATACGCTGTAGCTGACAAATAGTTGACATTTGATAGTGTCATGTCATCATCACGCTCCAGAAAACTGGATGTATTAATTTCACGACATTTCACGTGTATTTACCCTATTCTCTCTAATTCTCAAGACACACCTCGTATTTACCATTTTCTCTCTACTTATCAAAACACACCTCGTATTTGCTCTCTTCTATCTAATTATCAAGATACACCTCGTATTTACTCTCTTCTATCTAATTATCAAAATACACCTCGTATTTACTCTCTTCTATCTAATTATCAAGATACACCTCGTATTTACTCTCTTCTATCTAATTATCAAGATACACCTCGTATTTACTCTCTTCTATCTAATTATCAAGATACACCTCGTATTTACTCTCTTCTATCTAATTATCAAGATACACCTCGTATTTACTCTCTTCTATCTAATTATCAAGATACACCTCGTATTTACTCTCTTCTATCTAATTATCAAGATACACATCGTATTTACTCTTTTCTCTCTAATTCTCAAGATACACTTCTGCAGTCAGGCACGTCTGACTGTTGGTATGACAAAATTCAAATTTAAACTTCTACTGAATCCCCTCTTTGGGCTCTTTCTTATAGTTTGAAGAGATAAGAGAAATGACGTCTGTAGTAAAACTGGTTCTAGAGTCTTCAGCCATACACCTCCATCTACCTTCTTACATTCTCAAAATCTAAAATAAGGTCATGTTTTTTTTTGTTGTTTTGTTTTGCTACACGAGCGAACATTTTTAAAAACTCGTCTGTAGGTCTTATCTTGCTACTTTCCTTGTGTATCTTTCAACGCTTAAAGGGGCAAATAGACTTCTTGATAGAGCTCGGCGGTTTACTTCCTATAAAGGAATATTTAACGTATCTGTTATCTGCTCCATTCACCTCCTTCACGGGCGACCTCGTTCTTTGTTTCTCGCCATTCTTAGCAGAAACGTTTTCTGTGTTACACTGTCTGATGGTAGTTTGGTAACGCTGCCAAATCTTTTGACGGGTTACTTTTGAATATAAAATAATACTGCTCTTACTCTGATGGTGCTTCATTTCTGAAACTTGAATCGTAGAAAATTACAAGTCACTGACATAAACAAAACACATGTATTTAAAAAAAAAAACAGTCAAAAGCAAACACCATCGGCAAAGGTGTGATTTTGAGAATGTTAACACAAACTTTTGTACGGGCCAAATAAACAAGTGAAGAACTTCACAGAGAAGATATAAAACACAGAAAGTCTAATTAAAACAAGAGGGAAAACAACTGTCAAAACTTTTCATGAGAATCAGATAATTACTGAGCAATGTTGAGAGAGAGAGAGAGAGAGAGAGAGAGAGAGAGAGAGAGAGAGAGAGAGAGAGAGAGAGAGAGATGATCAAATGCCACAGGTAAAGAAACGCAACAAATACAGAATGCAGTGGTTATAATGAGAAATACAAAAAGCAGCATACAACAGGAAAGAAGATGGCTAACAGCCTAACTCGGGGGGCACATAAGAAATGAATAACCGAAGAACTGTAGAGAAACAACAAAGAATAAGAATTTTTTGTAACGACAACGAAATTAAGAAAACATCTAATACAAAATGCAACTAATGAAGATTTCCCCTCTCATTCTAAATGAGGAAATTCAAGAACATTTTATACAGATACCACTGTAAGAGTCAGTACATGTCCAGAATCTCTGCCTTCTCCGTTTTAAGCAGGCAGATAAGAGAAAACAATACCAAGATTCCCATCCCATTTCCCATTGTTTTCTGTCTTTTTCGTTCATTAACTTAAGTCATGGCAACCGTATCCAGGGAGCAGAACGTTAAGGCACCAGGGGAGCAGTAGAGCTATGTACTGTAATGATGAATCCTTGCGAGAAAGCTCAATAATTATAGATCTTTTCTTGACGTTACAAACCGATCGATAATTAACTTCGATCTGTTTGGCCTGAGGTCGGTTTGTTCATATTTTACTTCAAGTGGAGATATCTTTTTTTTTTTTACTCTTTATTTTTCAAATCTGCTATAACTTAGGCTAAAAAAATCCCCATCAACAGCATGGCTTGTTTCTAAAATAAACGTGACAATGCCTCAAAAGAGTTTGACGAGTGCCATAAGGAGACGTTACAAAAGTTCCCAAAGCGAAGTAGCAAGTCCTCAGAATAATGAAGTGGCAAAAATATGATGCAAAATCGATTTGAAGGAGAGACTGTCCATGCTTATTGCCTTCATAGATGTATACATTAACATTCGTTACTTTTCCGTGGAGAAATTCTCTAAAACAAAGGTTCGTGATGTTCTTCACGGCGTCTAGCAAAAGGGGGAGACAACAAACCATCGAATGCCAAGACAACGAAGTATGCTTTGAACAGCCTCAGGGATTCCTAGCGAATTCTACCGCCGACTGTAGCAAGTAGGAATGTATCCTGAGTCACTATCGACTGTAGCAAGTGGGAATGTATCCTGAGTCACTATCTCATGAACGGAATCAGAAGAAAGAAAGACATGAAGGTAAGAAAAATCAGACAAAACTTTAGACAAAAAAATGTCTTGACAACGTGCGCCAGAATAGACGTGGCCAAAGGAGGCCATTAACACGACAGAGCTTTGGATGTCATGTCACGTGTTTTACATTTTCTTGGCAGGATTCTTCTTAGATCTTCAGGATTACAGGATTACAGGTTGTGCTCTCATTCTGTTTTTAATTCATCTACTCATGTTTTTAACTAACCCAATCACGTTTATAACTCATCCACTCATGAGTTTGACATTGTTTGCATGCTACAGGTCTCCGTTATTTTTCCTATCTTAGCCCTTTTGTATTTTGTTAGTTTCAATAAAGAGCGAATAACTAATGTTATTATCTGGACCAGCGATCTACACCTGACAAAGGCTATCCTACCTCGCTCATGGTACCCACGTCAAAGATTTGTTTCATGACTTAAGAATGACCAACGCAGTGGGAACCGACTTCCTCTGACCACCCAGAAAAGAAACCTGAGTCCAAATATGTGCTTTAAGACCTTCATCAAGTGCAGACTTGCAGAAATCAAGTTGACAGCTGCAAGTACATAAACAGCCAAAGAAAAAAAATAACATTAAGACATCATCGAAATAGAGTGACAAAAAATCCATTTGCCGTATTAACCGGAACCTTTAATTAAGTAAATTGGTCTGGGATCTGGTACATACCAATAGAAATTGGACTAAAGGGCGACCACCGTCGCGGAAGATAGGATAAAACCGGACCAACAGGATCTGAATAAAACGAAAATAACAGCCAAAATAACAGAAGGAAAAGAGGGAAAAAAGAGAAAGATAGAGCACAGAAACAAGTGAAAATACTCGTATATGGGGCTTTTATATTAGAGGATTTAAAAAACTAACAAAGGTAAGGCTGCGTCATATTATAGTTTTATCATAACCTTCACAATTTGTGAAAGCCATAAATTTCCATAATACATATTGTACTTACATCTTTACACCGCAACGTGTATATAAATGTAACATTTATAGCTTTTCTCGTTAATTCCAAGTGCAACACAAAAAAACTCTTCTCTCTACGATATTCTCTTCTTGTGTTCTTCGTTTATATAGATCTTTCAGGTCTTCAATTTATTTCGCGTATTCTCTGTTCTTTTGCTCGATAGTAACAACTTAATATATTCCATCAGCATATATTCCCTATCTCATTATTAACAACTTCATATATTCCATCAGCGTATATTCCCTATCTCATTATTAACAACTTAATATATTCCATCAGCATATATTCCCTATCTCATTATTAACAACTTAATATATTCCATCAGCATATATCCCCTGTCTCATTATTAACACAGGTAGGCGTTGATGAATATGCTTCTCCGTAGATCTCGGTCCTTGATATTTTCCATCAGCTCAGTTGCTGACTGTTTATTGTGCCATCGCGTTAGGCCGTCCGTGATTTTTTTCTATTGGTTTTCCTCTGTCTCTCTTCCCATTTATCTTCCCTGTTGCTATGATGTTTTCACCACCACCAAATATAAAACAGCGCCTCCCACCCAAAAAACTTTGTTATTTATTCAGACTCTCAGTCTGCTCTCCCGGCCCTTGAAAATTGGATACCATCAGCTGATTACATTACAACTGACATACTCAGTGCAATAAACCAACTCGCCTCCTATGACATCAAGACCACTCTACAGTGGATACCAGGGGACATAGATATCAGAGAAAATGAACGTGCTGACAGACTGACAAAGAGTGGAGCCACCATGTCACAACCCCACATCTCCACCAACATGAGAACAGATAAACACATTATGCACAACAACTGTAAGCAGCAGTGGATGGACAGCTGGGCCAGTAATCAAACTGGAAGATTCCTCTATACACACCTGCCAAAGCCTAATGCCGGAGACCACATCAACAGCTTATGTCGTAGAGACCAATGCACAATTTTCAGGTTGCGAACAGGACACATTACCCTCAGTAAGCACTTACACAGAGTGACCGTTGACCACACACTATACTGCATGCACTGCAACAAACAAGAAAAAATTGTCAAACACCATCTTCTGGACTGCAATACACTGAAGGACCTTCAGAAGAACCTGATACCACCAAACTCCTCAATCATCGACATTCTGTATGGAGATGTAGAACAACAGAAGAGGACCTGTACGTTTCATTATCTGGCACAAGGGAAAAAGAGTGAAAACTCGTACACCCGGGGATCGGAGAAAGTCGAAGTCAAAGTCAAAGTCAAAGTCAAAGTATGATGTTTTCAAGCCCTTCTCTCTTCATTACAACTCCAGTGATTGTTGTTTTCTTATGAATTTAATTAAGATTCCTTTCTGCTTTTGCTTTTGTTTGTCATCTGAGCTGTCCATGGTACTCTTACCATTCTTCTAAGAAACCACATCTCTGTTGCCTCTGGAGATCTTTGCGCCAGTCTGTTCATTGTTTGTGATTCCTTTCCATCGAATAGCAACGGCTCAGTTTTAGCATTCACTTTCTGGCGTTCAGTGACAGAGATGCATCGCACAAGATGTTTCTCAGGTGACAGAGATGCATTGCACAAGATGTCTCTCAAGTGACATAGATGCATTGCACAAGATGTCTGTCAAGTGACATAGATGCATTGCACAAGATGTCTCTCAACTGACATAGATGCATTGCACAAGATGTCTGTCAAGTGACATTAGATGCATTGCACAAGATGTCTGTCAAGTGACATAGATACATTGCACAAGATGTCTCTCAACTGACATAGATGCATTGCACAAGATGTCTGTCAAGTGACATAGATGCATTGCACAAGATGTCTGTCAAGTGACATAGATGCATTGTACAAGATGTCTCTCAAATGAGAGAGGTGCATTGCACAAGATGTCTGTCAAGTGACAGAGATGCATTGCACAAGATGTCTCTCGGGTGACAGAGATGCACTGCACAAGATGTCTGTCAAGTGTATGAAAGCTGTTTTGGCTTGACATTTTCTATTTTTGATTTCAGAGGTGCGTTTCCCATCTGGTGCTTCTTGAGTGTCCAAATAATACTTTTCTGAAAGATCTTTTTTCCATCCAAGATGGTGGATTGATGCTTGGTGATGGAACTATGTGCATAATAGCAATGGCGTCAATTTTCTGTTCTTCTTTACGCTAAGTTGTTGCTTTCAGTTATTTCTGATTACGTATTGATTGGCGTATCAAGCTTAGTGCTGTCATTAGCAAACATGCAGCCGCCTTGGACTGACGTCATAATGAGGGTACAATACTGATCTTTGAGGGGTATAGTCTCATGCAAATTTTATTAGCACTGACTGGGCCATAAGAAAGTCTGACACCGTTTTTGGACGTGCCTTTTCGTGTAGCTTTGCCCGATTTTTTCTTTATATAGTTCTTTTCTTTTCGTTGGCTGATGCAGGGTCATGATGAACGTGGGTGATTTTCCATTTGAGACCGTCGGCAGCAGCATCCTACGTTTTCACGTCTCATTTGTTATCACAGCTATCTCTTCTTCTTTATGCTTTATGGTAGCTGTATAAGAAGATTATCTGGTAGATATTATCTTGTACGTAAAGAATATCTTGTGGTAGTTGCATGTAACGGACATCATATGCTAGCTGTACGAAAAAGAATATACTGTCCGTTACATGCAACTAGCACAAGATATATATATATATATATATATATATATATATATATATATATATATAGCTAGATGTACATAAAGACTATCTCATGCTGGTTGCATGGCTGTACATAAACAACATCTCTTGCTATGTATCTTTATAGATGGCGTACATCTTCCCCTCAATAAACATAGCCAAGCCAGCGTAGCTTACACTAAGTGAAATGTATATACTTTGAAGCTTATGGCGAGGCTGTATGTGTTTTTAACTTTGGAAATATATACGTATGCTGTATATATATATATATATATATATATATATATATATATATATATATTGATCAATGCAAGTGTCCATGCATATATGCTTGTATGTATGTATGTATGTATGTATGTATGTATGTATGTATGTGTGTATATGTCTGTATGTGTGTATGTGTTTATGTATGTATGTGTTTATGTATGTATGTGTGTATGTATGTATGCATGTATGCATGCAAGCATGCATGTATAAGAGAAAGGATGATCAGGTTCCAAGACAGTGCTGGAAGAATACAAAGAAATCAATAAAACAAAGGCTATATTGATTTAATTTATCATTCATCCCATCTGTCAGTTTCAGAACTCGGTTGGCTTCGGCCATGTTTGTTTTTTTTTCCCTTCAGTTTTTTCGCTGTGTGAGTGGTCTTCTGAAGAGAGCGTCGCCTCTTTCCGTATTAATTTTTAATACTGTTTGGTTTGAAATGAGACGGAAATTTGTTCACAGCCATACTCAGAGATTTGAGAGAGAGAAAAATGAGGCTTACCTGAATTTCGTGCTCAGCCAGAATAAAGTTTGATAGAAAGAAACTGGACGGGAAGTTACTCTGTCATTTAAAAATACGTTTTGGGTTGTGCTACTTTTCATTTTATTCAGACTTTGCCAAAATGTAAGTCTGAATATTGATTGAGAGACGTTAGATGTGGAGGATAAATGTTGTTACTTACATGTCCCATAAACATGGATCCTGCTGGGTGTACCAGGAGATAGATGGTATCAATGTTTTCCATCCCGTATAGTAACGACACAGGCTAATAATAATTAGATACAGCAGCGACTGGCCTGGTCTCTCGCGATTCACCAGTTGGATCTGCCTGGGTTGTGTTTTAATTATGAGTGAGCTTACATCCCCCCTCCCACCTCATTCTAGCCTGTTACTTGAACAGTATGTCTGTCATTCAGTTGTCATTTTGTCTTCTTTGTTTGTCATCTAGTCGCCCTTTTGTCTTCTTTATGTTTGTCATTCAACCACCCTTTTGCCTTCTTCATGTCTGTCACTCTATCGCCCTTTGTTTGTCATCTAGTCGCCTTTTTGTCTTCTTTATATGTGTAATCCAGTCGTCCTTTTGTCTTCTTCATGTTTGTCTCTCTATAGCCCTTTGTTTGTCATCCAGTCGTCCTTTTGTTTTCTTCATGTCTGTCTCTCTATCGTCCTTTGTTTGTCATCCAGTCGTCCTTTTGTCTTTTTTGTGTTGACACTCAGCCGTCCTTTTTTGTTTTGTAACACTGCGTAAACAACAATTTTGAGCTTATTTTTTCCTGTAACTGTAACACTGAATAAACAAGTTTTAAGCTGTGTGTGTGTTTTTGTTGTTGTTGTTGTTGTAACTTTACAAACTCATTTCTAATTGCTATTTAGTATGTTCATTCATTTTCTGAGCGTTTAACAGGGGCTAGCACTTCAGCAATCCCTTAGCAATGTTACTACTAATTCTACTACTGCTGCTATTACTACTACTACTACTATTACTACTACTACTACTACTAATACTAATACTACTACTACCACCTACTACTGTAAACTTAGCTGTTGCTAAATCTACATTTTATGGATAGATTAGGAAGAACAGATCAACCCAGCTGTTTCAGGCATCCCCTTGGCATATACTACCGTACTGCGTGGCCAAGATCTCGCGACCCCCATGACCGCCAGCCCAGATTCTCCCCTCCAAGGATACTGCATGCCAGTTAATTCAGCATTTTACACACATTCATATATCACATCAGCATGAAATACATATCACCAAGTCAGCGTCAATTTACGTCCATTTATTAACATTATCTACATGTATCATAGTGACGCCACCACAGACATTACATACACAGGGCATCAACATATATCATCATGACAAGGCATGACATAAATACAATATATTATCTCTAAGCAACAGCTAGATCAGTGGGCCAGATTGACCTGGGCTCCTAAGCAAGTATAAATATATCTCAATATTGTGCCAATGAACTGCATACATTTTCGGCCGCTGCTGATATGAATTCCCCATCCCCTATCTCACACAAAACTTCCCTGTGCCAATGCTTCATAATGAGGGTACAGTACTGATCTTTTAGGGGTATAGTCTCATGCAGATTTTATTAGCACTGACTGGGCCATAAGAAAGGCTGACACCGTTTTTGGACGTGCCCTTTTGCGTAGTTTTGCCCGATTTTTTTCTTTATATGGTTCTACTACATATTTCCACTTGTGCAAAATGCACTGAATACTACACTACAGTGTAGTCTGTTCGGTTTGAAGACATTTATAATTCGTGGGGATTTAAATAAGCTGTTCAGTTCGGTGTTCTTTCTAGCTCTCCGTTCTCCACTGTTGGTATCCTTTATCGGTCCAAAGATTCTTCTTAAGATCTTGTTCTCAAAGATCTGCAATTTTTGTTCATCTTTCTTTGTTGTACTCCGCGTTTCTGATCCATACTGGTCTTATTATAGTTTTTTATATTGTTATTTTGGTGCTTTGGGACAGGATTTTGGATTTTAACAGGTGCTGTAAGGCGAAGTATACAGTTTGTATTTTATCTCTGTCTGCTACTACTACTACTACTACTACTACTACTACTACTACTACTACTACTACTACTACTACTACTACTATTGCTTCTATTACTTCTGCTGCTGCTACTGCTGCTGCTGCTACTACTGCTGCTGCTACTACTACTACTACTACTACTACTACTACTACTACTACTACTACTACTACTACTACTACTACCCTCACTCTCTTAAGAATGTTGATTGTGTCACAGTTAGATTGTGATTTCGTGCCTTCTGGTCTGGGGCATGTCTTCAGCATAGTTCTGGGACCGGGTTTGCTTTCTCATATAGTCCCCTATTCACTTGGCCACATCAAGGAGGGTCACTGAGAAGCAGACTGGTGTCTTTGCGGTTTAAGGTTCACGCATCCTGAAGTAGGCATCCAAGGCCCGGTCTAAGGTTCACGCACCCTGAAGTAGGCATCCAAGGCCCGTTCCAAGGTTCACACATCCTGAAGTAGGCATCCAAGGCCCGTTCCAAGGTTCACACATCCTGAAGTAGGCATCCAAGGCCCGTTCTAAGGTTCACACATCCTGAAGCAAGCATCCAGGGCCCGGTCTAAGGTTCACACATCCTGAAGTAAGCATCCAAGGCCCGTTCTAAGGTTCACACATCCTGAAGCAAGCATCCAAGGCCCGGTCTAAGGTTCACACATCCTGAAGCAAGCATCCAGGGCCCGGTCTAAGGTTCACACATCCTGAAGTAAGCATCCAAGGCCCGTTCTAAGGTTCACACATCCTGAAGTAGGCATCCAAGGCCCGTTCTAAGGTTCACACATCCTGAAGTAAGCATCCAAGGCCCGTTCTAAGGTTCACACATCCTGAAGCAAGCATCCAAGGCCCGTTCTAAGGTTCACACATCCTGAAGCAAGCATCCAGGGCCCGGTCTAAGGTTCACACATCCTGAAGTAAGCATCCAAGGCCCGTTCTAAGGTTCACACATCCTGAAGTAGGCATCCAAGGCCCGTTCTAAGGTTCACACATCCTGAAGTAAGCATCCAAGGCCCGTTCTAAGGTTCACACATCCTGAAGCAAGCATCCAAGGCCCGTTCTAAGGTTCACACATCCTGAAGTAAGCATCTAGGGCCCGGTCTAAGGTTCACACATCCTGAAGTAAGCATCTAGGGCCCGGTCTAAGGTTCACACATCCTGAAGCAAGCATCCAGGGCCCGGTCTAAGGTTCACACATCCTGAAGCAAGCATCCAAGGCCCGTTCTAAGGTTCACACATCCTGAAGTAAGCATCTAGGGCCCGTTCTAAGGTTCACACATCCTGAAGCAAGCATCCAAGGCCCGTTCTAAGGTTCACACATCCTGAAGCAAGCATCCAGGGCCCGGTCTAAGGTTCACACATCCTGAAGCAAGCATCCAAGGCCCGTTCTAAGGTTCACACATCCTGAAGTAAGCATCTAGGGCCCGGTCTAAGGTTCACACATCCTGAAGCAAGCATCCAAGGCCCGTTCTAAGGTTCACACATCCTGAAGTAAGCATCTAGGGCCCGGTCTAAGGTTCACACATCCTGAAGCAAGCATCCAAGGCCCGTTCTAAGGTTCACACATCCTGAAGCAAGCATCCAAGGCCCGTTCTAAGGTTCACACATCCTGAAGCAAGCATCCAAGGCCCGTTCTAAGGTTCACACATCCTGAAGCAAGCATCCAAGGCCCGTTCTAAGGTTCACACATCCTGAAGCAAGCATCCAAGGCCCGTTCTAAGGTTCACACATCCTGAAGCAAGCATCTAGGCCCCGGTCTAAGGTTCACACATCCTGAAGCAAGCATCCAAGGCCCGTTCTAAGGTTCACACATCCTGAAGCAAGCATCCAAGGCCCGTTCTAAGGTTCACACATCCTGAAGTAGGCATCCAAGGCCCGGTCTAAGGTTCACACATCCTGAAGCAAGCATCTAGGGCCCGGTCTAAGGTTCACACATCCTGAAGCAAGCATCTAGGGCCCGGTCTAAGGTTCACACATCCTGAAGCAAGCATCTAGGGCCCGGTCTAAGGTTCACACATCCTGAAGCAAGCATCCAAGGCCCGTTCTAAGGTTCACACATCCTGAAGCAAGCATCTAGGGCCCGGTCTAAGGTTCACACATCCTGAAGCAAGCATCCAAGGCCCGTTCTAAGGTTCACACATCCTGAAGTAAGCATCTAGGGCCCGGTCTAAGGTTCACACATCCTGAAGCAAGCATCCAAGGCCCGTTCTAAGGTTCACACATCCTGAAGTAAGCATCTAGGGCCCGGTCTAAGGTTCACACATCCTGAAGCAAGCATCTAGGGCCAATGATAGCTGGCCACTAAGTAAGCCTCAGTAAGCCCGAGTACCGCATCTTCCTTCTGAAACTTCTTTTTAAATTGCGGGGATTTTTTTTTGGGGGGGGGGGGAGTGTGGATGAGGAAAAGGGGGGGGGGGGTAAATGAAATGTGGACGTCTTGCATAGACAGAAAATAATAGCAATAAATAAATAAATATTGGAACTGCTCAATATAAAACAATATGTTAGTTTCTACCATGGTCTTTTTCGCGCAAATTCTGCACAAAAAAAGCAAAGAGAAGAGATAGTTGTTTCTAATAACATTTTTTTTTAATTGATAAGCACAAAAAAAAAAATAAAACAAAATACACCAGTCGGTAAAGACCTTAGAAATAACACGCTTCGGCGGTTGCAAACTGTTGCTGTACATGAAATCCTTGGGACTTTTGTGTGTGTGTGTGTGTGTATCAAAATCCTTCTAGCTGTCTCCTCTGTTTCATCGACTACCGGTAACCTTTACACATTCGGTCGCTGGTCACGTGCTAGGAAGATCACAAAGGGAAATCTATCGAGGCAGATGTTCAACCACGCTGACCTGCAATAGTTGCAGGGCACGGAATCTGTGAAAACGAGATCTATGTCATCACGAGAGCGGGCAATCGATACGCTTTGAGCCATGGATTATTACGATACTCCTTTCATTTCTGTGGTACGATTACGAATGCTTTCATCTTGATGAAAGTCTGAGGCTAAGCGAGGGTAAAAAGAAAAAAAAAATTGTAACAACAGTTCGTGACTTTTCCCAGTTAACATTTTGAAAATTATTATTGCTGATGGCGTTTCTGTTAACACTGAAGATGTGGTAGTTTAGCTGATTATGACATGCACGTCTAGAAGCTGTTACAAGAACACTCACAGTTCTAGTAAGTTTGAAACAAAAGAGGTTTGCGTGAAGCAAAGTGTTGGCAAAGGTGATCCTTCAGTGAGAGTACAGAACCCCGGTGGATTGAGAAATCATCATCATCATCTTACTGGTCCAACCGATTTCGCTGCTTGCTTTTTTACTCATTCATTCATTCATTTGCATGTCCCTTGTGGAACTTTGCCTCCCTAACAGCACTCCTGTAGGCCTCTCGGCTGCTGCGTCCATTTCCAGATCGTCAACGATGTCCTGCAGCCATCTTCGTTTGGTCTTCCTCTTTTTCTTTTTTCCATTATGTATCTTTCCTAGACGGTCTTCTCTAAATTATCATGACGTTTAATGTGTCCAAAATATTTAAGTTTTCTCTCTTTAATCCTCTTTACTAGCCAACCTTCTTCAATATTAAGCTCTTGTAGTATAGATATATTTGTTCCTTTTTTGTGTCCACGATATTTGGAGAACTCTTCTGTAGCATTTAAATTCAAAGGCATTTATATGTTTCTCAGCTGTTTTGTTAAGTGTCCAGGTCTCACAGGCATATGTTGCAATGGGAAAGATGTATGCCCTTAAAAATCTTATTTTTGTAGTTCTGTCTGCTCCTCTCCACAGATTCTTTATTTGTTTTACTTTCTGAAGAGCGATAGATGTCCTCCTTTTAATTTCCCTCATTGTATCTCCATTATTAGTTAGTAGTGATCCAAGATATTCAAAACTCTGCTTTTTTACTAGTTTTTTTAAATAAAATAAACCGGTTACAGTAACCGAAGACCTTCAAAGATTTCGTTTTTTTTTAATCGAAAATTTACCGGTAATTGCAGGTTAATGCGATCACTGGTTCAGAGACCTAGTTCTATATTTCCATCATCCTATTAGATCCTATCATTTGGTTCAAAAACCTCTTTCATGTGATTTCACACATCCTGAAGCAAGCATCTAGGGCCAATGATAGCTGGCCACTAAGTAAGCCTCAGTAAGCCCGAGTACCGCATCTTCCTTCTGAAACTTCTTTTTAAATTGCGGGGATTTTTTTTTGGGGGGGGGGGGGAGTGTGGATGAGGAAAAGGGGGGGGGGGGTAAATGAAATGTGGACGTCTTGCATAGACAGAAAATAATAGCAATAAATAAATAAATATTGGAACTGCTCAATATAAAACAATATGTTAGTTTCTACCATGGTCTTTTTCGCGCAAATTCTGCACAAAAAAAGCAAAGAGAAGAGATAGTTGTTTCTAATAACATTTTTTTTTAATTGATAAGCACAAAAAAAAAAATAAAACAAAATACACCAGTCGGTAAAGACCTTAGAAATAACACGCTTCGGCGGTTGCAAACTGTTGCTGTACATGAAATCCTTGGGACTTTTGTGTGTGTGTGTGTGTGTATCAAAATCCTTCTAGCTGTCTCCTCTGTTTCATCGACTACCGGTAACCTTTACACATTCGGTCGCTGGTCACGTGCTAGGAAGATCACAAAGGGAAATCTATCGAGGCAGATGTTCAACCACGCTGACCTGCAATAGTTGCAGGGCACGGAATCTGTGAAAACGAGATCTATGTCATCACGAGAGCGGGCAATCGATACGCTTTGAGCCATGGATTATTACGATACTCCTTTCATTTCTGTGGTACGATTACGAATGCTTTCATCTTGATGAAAGTCTGAGGCTAAGCGAGGGTAAAAAGAAAAAAAAAATTGTAACAACAGTTCGTGACTTTTCCCAGTTAACATTTTGAAAATTATTATTGCTGATGGCGTTTCTGTTAACACTGAAGATGTGGTAGTTTAGCTGATTATGACATGCACGTCTAGAAGCTGTTACAAGAACACTCACAGTTCTAGTAAGTTTGAAACAAAAGAGGTTTGCGTGAAGCAAAGTGTTGGCAAAGGTGATCCTTCAGTGAGAGTACAGAACCCCGGTGGATTGAGAAATCATCATCATCATCTTACTGGTCCAACCGATTTCGCTGCTTGCTTTTTTACTCATTCATTCATTCATTTGCATGTCCCTTGTGGAACTTTGCCTCCCTAACAGCACTCCTGTAGGCCTCTCGGCTGCTGCGTCCATTTCCAGATCGTCAACGATGTCCTGCAGCCATCTTCGTTTGGTCTTCCTCTTTTTCTTTTTTCCATTATGTATCTTTCCTAGACGGTCTTCTCTAAATTATCATGACGTTTAATGTGTCCAAAATATTTAAGTTTTCTCTCTTTAATCCTCTTTACTAGCCAACCTTCTTCAATATTAAGCTCTTGTAGTATAGATATATTTGTTCCTTTTTTGTGTCCACGATATTTGGAGAACTCTTCTGTAGCATTTAAATTCAAAGGCATTTATATGTTTCTCAGCTGTTTTGTTAAGTGTCCAGGTCTCACAGGCATATGTTGCAATGGGAAAGATGTATGCCCTTAAAAATCTTATTTTTGTAGTTCTGTCTGCTCCTCTCCACAGATTCTTTATTTGTTTTACTTTCTGAAGAGCGATAGATGTCCTCCTTTTAATTTCCCTCATTGTATCTCCATTATTAGTTAGTAGTGATCCAAGATATTCAAAACTCTGCTTTTTTACTAGTTTTTTTAAATAAAATAAACCGGTTACAGTAACCGAAGACCTTCAAAGATTTCGTTTTTTTTTAATCGAAAATTTACCGGTAATTGCAGGTTAATGCGATCACTGGTTCAGAGACCTAGTTCTATATTTCCATCATCCTATTAGATCCTATCATTTGGTTCAAAAACCTCTTTCATGTGATTTCTTCCCTCATCATGCGATATCCACCCCCACCTCCCAACCATCGTTTGATTTCAACACCCCTCCCCTCCTCCATCATTTGATTTCCATCCCCAACATTTTATTTCCATACTCTCAGCATTTGGATCCCACACCAAGTTTTTTTTTTCAGTTTATAATTGTTTTATCGTATCACACGAGTAGAAACAGTTGGCGGTTATCACTGTTTTCCTTGGAGTTTTCGTAACGTACCTCAGAAGTAGTTCACTTTCTTATTGTTGAGAATATATACAGAAAAAAAAAAGATAAACAGCACCATGGCAAAAATAATAAAGAGAGAAACAGAGAGAGAGAGAGAGAGAGAGAGAGAGAGAGAGAGGGAGGGAGAGAGAGGCTGACAAAAGAAAGATCAACAAACAGAAAAGACACAGGGTATATTGGGGGGTGGGGGAGGGCAGAGTTACAGTCAGTCTATCTGAATGAGAGTTATTTTTAAAAAATATAGAACTTGTACTTGTACGAACTCCCTGTAACTAGGAGCTGTTGTCCTTTGCAGCCGATGCTGTAGAGATGTTGAGGCACAGCATCGTATCGATATTTGAGAGGATTACTGCAGCTACTTTTTCAGTCACAGAGTACAGCTAAAAAGCAGGGGGTATGCAATGCTTCTTTAGCAGATTCCATCACCATGGGGACTATGGCGGTCCCTGCCCTGTTAGCCTTATTGTTATTGGGAGTAGCACGGAGATGTGGGACAAGGTCTTGGTCAGCTATGGGTCGCTGATTGCCTCATTGGACAGCGTCTTCACACCCCCCCTCCCCTCCCCCCAAAAATATAGAAAGAAATGAAGTTCAGAGATGCAGTTCGTTGGAAAAAAAAGCTGCGTGACTCTACAACTTAGAAATGTTCCATGACTCTACAGCTTAGAAATGTTCCATGACTCTACAGCTTAGAAATATACCGTGACTCTACAGCTTATATACGTTCCTTGACTCTACAGCTTATAGAAGTTTCTGACTCTATAGCCTATGAACAGTTTTACGTTCCTTAACTCTGCAGCCTATGAAAGGTTGTACGTTCCTTGACTCGACAGCTTATGAAAAGTTGTACGTTCCTTGAGTCTTCAGCTTATGAAAAGTTGTACGTTCCTTGAGTCTACAGCCTATGGAAAGTTGTACGTTCCTTGACTCTACAGCCTATGAAAAGTTTTACATTCCTTGACTCTACAGCCTATGAACAGTTTTACGTTCCTTGACTCTACAGCCTATGAAAAGTTGTACATTCCTTGACTCTTCTTCTTATATCCTTCCCGTGCCGTTAAACGTCACATCGGGCTCGCAAGGTAGTTCGCCAATTTTTCCTGTTTTCGGCGAGCTTTTCAACCTCATCGAGGGATTTTATGCCTATTAATTTGGCCTTTCTTAACTATGTCCTCTTTAGAGTTTCACGTGGTCTGCCTCTTTTTCTTTGGCCTGTTGTGCTCCACTTGATAGCTTGTTTTGGGATTCTCTGATCGTTTCTTCTCATCACGTGACCAACATATGTCCATCTCTTTTTCCTGATCACCCATGAGATTGGTTGTTATTCAGTATCTGTCTTATCTCTGCATTGTTCTTGAATTCGTTCCACTTGATGCCGAGGCATTTGTTTTCAAAAGAGTCTAATTTCTTTTCTATTTCTTTAGTTGTTTTCCAGCTTTCGCATGCATAAATGAGAATGGATATTACATTTGAATTGGTTTTTGTGCTTATAAATTTTGAATTCCATATGTTCTCAATATTCTTGAAGATCGATGCTGCTTTTGCAATTCTGATTCTAACTTCCTTTCTGGTGTCACCATCCTGGTATATGTAGCTGCTAAGGTATGCAAGTTGATTGACTTCTTCAATATTTGTCCCTTCTATGTGTATTTTTTCCATTCTGATTAATGTGAATTTTCATTATTTGTGTTTTGTCCTTGTTAATTTCAAGTCCTATTTTGCTAGCCAGTGAAGACAGGCTATCTGTTTTTTCTTGCATGGAATTCACATTGTTACTGATAAGAGTTTTGTCATCAGCAAAATCAAGATCTTCTATTTGGGTCTCATGTACCTAGTCAATACCTGTGTTACCTGTGCGGAATCTTTTCATTATGAAGTCTATTGTAATTCAAAAAAGCAAAGGAGACAGTATACATCCTTGTTTCACACCTGTTTCAATCTGGAACCATTCACTCATCCCTTCTTCTGTTTTGACTGCACAAACATATCCATTGTAGAAGTCCTTAATGATGTCGACAATTTTAGATGGTATTCCATATAGACTTAAAATTCTCCACAATGAATCTCTGTGTATGCTATGAAATGCCTTTTAAAGGAATTCCTCGACTCTACAGCTTATGAAAAGTATTAAGTTCATTGACTCTAGAGCCTATAAAAAGTATTACGTTCCTTGACTCCACAGCTTATGAAAAGTATTAAGTTCCTTGACTCCACAGCTTATGAAAAGTATTACGTTTCTTGACTAAACAGAATATGAAAAGTATTAAGTTCTTGACTCCACAGCTTATGAAAAGTATTAAGTTCCTTGACTCCACAGCTTATGAAAAGTATTAAGTTCCTTGACTCCACAGCTTATGAAAAATATTAAGTTCCTTGACTCCACAGCTTATGAAAAGTATTAAGTTCCTTGACTCCACAGCTTATGAAAAGTATTGTTTTTCAGTGCGGATAGATCTCTAAGTAAACAGACGAAAGGAAAAAAAAACCCATTATAGTGCAAAACCAGAAAGCAGATGAATAAAGACCTCGACGTAGGTAGAAACAAAGAGATTATATTTTATACATGATATGACAACCCACCCCCACCCCGTTTTCCGAGGTTGACTTTTATATCGTTTGCTTTCTCTTTTATGTTTTTTCTTTGGTGCCCGGGGCAAAGACCGCGCCCGGCCAAGAAACAATCGAAATCTCCAGGTTCTCTTCTTCCATATTGTAGGAGGCAACTAAATAAAAGCTCCATGAAAACAGAGCACCCTCGAGACGAAACTCAACAGCTCAAGGGCGCACACGGAGGGAGATAAGGACGGACTAAACTCGAGACAGATTGAGACCTCCCCCCTCCCCCCTCCCCCCCCCCCCCGTGTTTAATGTAGTTCAGAATGTAATGAGAACTGATGACCGCAGTTGTTCAGGAAATGCTAAACTCTATGGGGTTTTTTTTTGGTGAGGGGGAGCGCCTGTTTTAGCTTAATGTTCTGTATCTTTCCTCTTCTTGCCAGTTAGAAGAAAAAAACCAATAACAATTTATAGGTCATCAATGCTGAACTGATTGTTGTAAGATCTTGTCTCGGGGTGTTTCTCGTCCACCATTTACTTTGCGTCAGTGATCCTCGAAACTACAGATTCCAAACCTCCTTCTCAACCCAGACTGTCCACGAATTCTCCCCTATGTGTTAAATCATCACCCAGAAAAGACTTTCATATTATATAATCTTTTCCTATGAAAAAAAAATCTCCCCGGTTCCTTCTTTTATAACATATGGAAAAAAAATCTCCACAGTTCCTTCTTTTATAACATATGGAAAAAAAATCTCCACAGTTCCTTCTTTTATAACATATGGAAAAAAAATCTCCACAGTTCCTTCTTTTATAACATATGGAAAAAAATCTCCTCAGTTCCTTCTTTTATAACATATGGAAAAAATCTTCCCAGTTCCTTCCTTTACAATATAGGGAAAAATCATCCCCAGTTCCTTTCTTTATAATATGGCGTGGTGGGGGGTGGGGGGTGGGGGGAATCTTCCCCTTTAAATTTGAAATTCCTCCAAGTTGAGAGCAGCTGCGTTAGGTATTACAAAGTTCCTTATTAACTTTAAATAATACAGTGTGTGTATAAAACTAATGATCGTGCCGTACTCACGGCTTAAAGTGTACTGCACTATTCTTGACGAACAGAACGTGTCTCAGTAACTAAATTAATGTAATCTCTCTCTGTGCTTGCTTCATAAGGGGCGGTGCTTATGTCATGGCACCCTTCAACGTCACGTGCCAGCCCATCAACGTCACGACAACTGGAAAAATAGGTAAAAACACTAGCGGGGAAATGGTTGATAATAATGCGACGTTTTTTTTTTTCATTTGACTATTATTCGTGAGGCAGCTTATGTTGAACATCTTGTTTTCTTCTCATGCATCAGTGACTGTGTTTTCGCATAGTTTCCCCCACCACAAACGTATGAAGTACTAAGTTTGATAACTAGACTGACCAGCAGATCTACAACTAGCTACTTTGCGTAACAATACAGCTCACCATAGACTGCTCACCACCTGCCACTTTACAAATGGGATCCCAGTTGATTTTTGCTCTGTCTTCTTGAGAATGACAGCAGGATGTTTTCTGTGACCAATGCCGTGAAGATGTTGAAGCACAGCATCGTGTCATATGAGGAGACAGTTAACGGCAGCAAATTTTTCCAGACCATGAGAAGCGCTAGAAAGCAAGGAAGGGTTCAATACTTCTTCTTTAGCAGGCTGTACTGTTAGAGGGACTACATTGATCCTTGCCCCGCCAGCCAGCCTGGGCCTGTTATTGGGGTGGGGGGGGCGGTGGGACCAAGGGAGAAATGGGACAGGGTCTTGATCGGCCATGGCTCGCTAACCCATCGAACAGCCAACTATGGATCGCTGAGCGCTACACCGGACAGCGTCTATGCCCACCCCCCCCCTCCCGGGGGCGGTCATCCCAGTTAAATGTATTGATCGCATGGGGAGATGAGGCCGAATGATTTACTTTATTTCTTCCATTAACTCGTTTCATTTTTGTAAAAGCTGTTTCTCGATGCTTTTGTGAACTTTACAGTTCTTTGCAATTGTTGTGAAGATATAATAAATGCATGAAATCGGATGGTGAGCAATGTATCCTGGTTTCATTTATTTAAAAAAACAACATATCTAACATTCAGACATGCTATCAATTCCACTCTGTGGGAAGTGCATCTATCCACTTGGGTGGATAAAATTGAACCAATTGTCTGCTGCCATGGTAACCACAGTAATATGACATAGCTCAGTGTTGTATGTTTAACATTCGAAAAAATAGTAGACAAAGCACTTTAGACATGAGAGAAAAAAAATGACGAGAGCTGCCTGGGATTCGAAACAAGGACTCTGGTAGGGCGACCAGCCACTTAGCCACAATAAACAGCGCTCTATCTACTCAGCCATCTAAAACCTCCACCAAGTGTTGACTGTTATGATCTATACCAGCTTTTTTTGTGGTTCTGGCAGTAATTTTATCTCATAGATGGGGGCCATATGGGGGACAGCTTTGATGCCATCCGTCCAAATTACTGCGTCATTGTAGAATAGACCTGTATTCTCAGAGACAGCCTACAGACTGCGTCATTGTAGAATATACCTGTATTCTCAGAGGCAGCCTACAGACTGCGTCATTGTAGAATAGACCTGTATTCTCAGAGGCAGCCTACAGACTGCGTCATTGTAGAATAGACCTGTATTCTCAGAGGCAGCCTACAGACTGCGTCATTGTAGAACAGACCTGTATTCTCAGAGGCAGCTTACAGACTGCGTCATTTATGACTAAAGATCAGACTATATTGGAAGAGTATATGCAGAAATATTGATATTAATGCCAATAATTAAGAAAAATAATATTATCCCGTTATTGATTAGACTTGGAGATTGATTAAAGATCAAAGTGCTAAAACAATACCTTCGCTAGATACGTGTTGAGAGTTCATAGTAAGCACACAAAAAAACTTGGTCGGTAATTACGATGAAAAATTTATGTTCAGTTTTAAATTAACACAAGCCACAGAAGACTGGCATATAAACAGACAGGCAGGCATACAGACAGACAGGCAAACAGGAAAGAGACTTGTAACCAGCTAGGTAGAGAGACATACAAGTTATACAGACAGACAGACAGACAGACATACATACAGACAGACAGACAGACAGACAGACAGATAGATAGATAGATAGATAGATAGATAGATAGATAGATAGATAGATAGATAGATAGATAGATAGATAGATAGATAGATAGATAGATAGATAGATAGATAGATAGATAGACTGATCTTTATTTCAAAAGGGTTAAGAATTGGGCACACAGGCCCGTCTGACATTCTGCCCTTTATCATACATCTTTCACTCTATTCCAGACATTCTACAAATATGCTGTTCATGTAACAAACATAATCAACATTGAAGCTGAGAGACCTAAAATAAAACATAACATTTATGTTTCACTCTTATCCATTCACTCAGTACAGAAGCAACTACATACATATATAAATGACTATCTACTAAACAAATTTCGGGACTATTCAGATTACACAATTAACTGTATTCGGTGTCTGTAAGAGCAGTTTAAGATAACTTTCAAGTTTTATGATTCATAGAGAACATGTAGTCGACATCAAATAGATATTGAGAAAGTTTGTAGTTGTAGAAAGGAGTATAATTTATATTTTTTATACAGGATGGGAGGGTATTCCATAGACAGACAGACAGACAGACAGACAGACAGACAGACAGACCATTATTTCTCTTCTTTATGTACTTTTATACATTTTTATCCTATCTTAAAAACCATCAGTTACTTGTACATGTGGACTTTTATATGTTTTTCGTTGCATTGTGATAAACAAAAATGATGCTTTTCTGATACTGTACACGTATTCTGGTGTCATAACTGTCCTTTTATTCATGTAATATCTGGATTAACTGTAAGAAATTCGACTGTTTCCTCTCAGATAACAATGATCTGAACGCCTTGCTGTACATCGTGGTGACCCTCTTATTTTACTCCATGGGTATCATCATTGGCATTATCACTTATCTAAAGCGAGAGCAAGCCGAGATGGAAGAAGATAAGATGTTTGATATGTACATGCAGCTAAAGAGAGAGCCATTCAACTTGTACAAGAAGGAACGCGTCCAGCAGATGGCTTTATACTTGAAACAGCTCGAGGAGAAACAAGCTGCCCGAGAGAAGATCGAAAACTGGAGGACGATGGAACACAATCAGCATTTTCAATTCCAGTCTTGTCGACGTCACAACCAGCGCCATTCCTCCTGCCCTGACTGCAAGAAAGCGTCCCAGATACCAGAGATCTGCCACAGTTTCAACGGAGGAGCTACTCTAGGCATTCCAGAGAGTGTTTGGGGCGAGAGCAGGGGCAGCACGGCCCTCTTGTGCTCCCTAACCCTCGGCATGTGTGAGCCCCTACTTACGCCTGAGAGTATGAAGCGAGTAGCGTTTCCTGATATGACCAGTTTAGAGATAAAATCCTCGAACAAAAGTGCACAAGCTCTGACGTTGACAGGGAGTTGTCCAGCAGGGCCAAGCAAGGGTGTCTTCAAACGCAGCTCTCTATCGGTGCATTATTCAGACAACGTTATAGTTATGCCGAAAGAAAAACGCTCTGATCAAATTCCAGGCAACGAAGTTAAACAACACTTCACGAAAGCCAAGTCTCTGGAGACAGACCTTGACAGTCCTACAATGTTTGACAAAGGTGACATAGAACTAAAGAAGCTGAGGCAGTTTGACTACAATGAGGTCAGGGCAGTCTTCCAGAATAACTCTCTGACAATGGAACAAAGTCGTAACGTCTGTGATAGCACTTTCGATAACATACACACCATTCCTTCACCCAACAGCCAGAGAACGTCTTTAACACCAACATCAGGAAAGGTACCTGCAGTATTTCGTCAGCTGAATCATGATCCCGAATTCAAAGGATCTGACCTCTCAATACATGCTCCTATTGGTAATAAAGCGAAAGATCCTACATGTATCGACAGGCACAGTAAATACATCCAAGAACAGGCTACCGGAGATGGCTTTTTGGCGTCAACACGAGCCGAAGAGGGCACAGTGTTACAGGAAGAAGTAGCAGTGAGCAAACTTCCTTGTGACAACAGCACTTCCGATGTCTGTGACGACATTCACCGGCCACAGCAGAACCAGCCAGAAGAAGCACAAGAACATCAACCAAACATCCCACAACCAGACACCCCACAGCCAGACACCCCACAACCAGACATCACACAAACAGATATTCCAGTTAAGACATCACCAATAATTCTACCGCAGGCAATAGCGTGGTACCCGTCTGGTAAATACGAACTGCCACTAAAATTGTTTGTTCTCCCACACCAACAACAGCACCAGCTACAACAATCAGCTGACGTCAGACCAAAAATATTTCCCGTTATACCAGACATTCCTAACTCGACCTTCAGAGACGAAGCCATTGCTCTCTGCGCTAGTTCTCCAGTCACTACATCTCCCCAGATCACACAGCACCTAGAGAGCCAACTTCCTAACACACGGAAGAAGAGTAGCTCCCAGAACGTGGATATATCGGACGTCACCAGGGCCAGGAAACTAGGTCTCAACTGGAAAAATAAAACCGCCGAGAAGAAAACCGGACCACGGGCTCAGCCAGAGAGAAGGGGCGCTTTGTTCTTTACCCAAAGGTCACTGCAGAAAGATCTCGACAGTCCTAAATCCAGCGGGACTCGCAAACACTCACGACCAGCTGTATTTGGCAGACAAGAAAGTATAGACTCTCACATCAGCCGAACATCGGACGCGTCTGAAGGTTTGGACTCTCCCCTCCTGCAGCCAACAGGCAGCGACACTGGCAGTGTTGTGAACCCTTCCAGCCCGACATCTTCAGTCGGTTCAAGTTCCTTGTCACCATCCACCAAACACTGCAGGGGGATCCCTTCTCTAGTCAGGTCGCAAACAGAAGACACTTCTAAACTTCTGCAGCAGTGACTGATATAATTCCTGTTGTGTTTTAGGATAGGAGACCTGCACTGTGTTTCTAATGCAAAATGTACATAACGAACATTTGATATAAGTTCTAAGACTGTGATTTACTTAGATAATTAATATGATATTCCACTACTACTTTTTTCCCCAGTACGTCAGCATTTTCTACCTCTTTTGTGTATTGTTGTTTTTTTTTAAATCTTAGACCTATGCTTTAAGGAGCAAAGATAACTATACTAGTGGTGCACTGCATCTGTCAGAGGTCACAGGGTTGATCTAGACCCATCCAGATAGCTCTGCAGTGATATTGATGAAATGTCAAATTGCTTTAGCCTGTTCCAGAGAATATGAGTTCATGTATGTCCCCTATATGGCCCTAAGGAAGGCAACCTGTCTACATAAAACTGTGTTCCTCAAAGGTCAGTAGTTCGCCACCTCTGAGGTGTGTGCCTAGGGGTATCACCGGCTCCGAATGCCAGAGACAAACACAATGAAGACCTTTGGGAATTCATTACATCCTCTGTAACCTGATCTTTGTTCTGTTCGGTGTTTGTGTTTTTTAGAACTTAACATAGCATTCTCTTAATGAAATCACTACGACCATCGTAAGATAGTAAATATCTGTTTTCTTCCCCCCCCCCCTCTCTCTTCTGTTTTTTTCTTCTCTCTCTCTCTCTCTCTCTCTCTCTCTGACTCTTCCCTCATCCGCTCTCCTGATTATCCTTCTCTCTCAATGTCTCTCTATCCTCATTTTTTAATAATCTGTTTACGTCAGTAAACCTCATTCTCTGCAGAGCTTAAAAGACTTTGAAGAGGAAAGGAAATACAGGACAAAACGTAAAAGATTTTGTTCTGTTCCTTTTTCTTAACCTACACATTTTGTTCACTACTCAGCACATTGAAGAAGGCTGGCTAGTAAAGAGGATTAAAGAGAGAAAACTTAAATATTTTGGACACATTAAACGTCATGATAATCTAGAGAAGACCGTCTTGGAAGGGTACATAATGGGAAAAAGAAAGAGAGGAAGACCAAGGCGAAGATGGCTGCAAGACATCGTTGAGGATCTGCAAATGGATGCATCAGCAGCAGGCCATCTTGCTTACAACCGAGAGGCCTACAGGAGTGCTGTTAGGGAGACAAACTTCCGTAAGGGACTTGCAAATGAATTAATGACTCAGCACATAATTTTTCTCCCCATAACAACACAGTATCTTATATATCTTGTTCACCCATCTCTGAACCCTAAGTATTTTAAGCATTAATAATTGTAACATGTGCCATCACACACAAACTAGCAGTTTGTTCATGCACACATTAATATGTAATTATTCTTTCACATTTCTGTTGCCTTATCATTGAGCAAGCAGGGGGAACAACTCAAGTGCTTTTGTGGTTCCGTTGAAATAATTTCATTGCAATTTCCAGTTTTTAAAACCTCCGTTTGTTTCGTTTCCCTCCTATGTCAAATGTCATTTGCTTCGTTTCCTGTACATGACAGTCATGAAAGGCTGAACTATGACAAATATAACAGCAACCGGGAAAGACAGCACACAGGCTGTCAGAGAAATGATGCCCGAAACACATTCGGTAGAGAGGAACAGACTCTGCACAGGTTACAGCACACTGAGACACCATATTTACAGCACACTGAGACACCATATTTACAGCACACTGAGACACCATATTTACAGCACACTGAGACACCACATTTACAGCACACTGAGACACCACATTTACAGCACACTGAGACACCACATTTACAGCACACTGAGACACCACATTTACAGCAGACTGAGACACCACATTTACAGCAGACTGAGACACCACATTTACAGCAGACTTAGACACCACATTTACAGCAGACTGAGACACCACATTTACAGCACACTGAGACACCATATTTACAGCAGACTGAGACACCACATTTACAGCAGACTTAGACACCACATTTACAGCACACTGAGACACCACATTTACAGCAGACTGAGACACCACATTTACAGCAGACTGAGACACCACATTTACAGCAGACTTAGACACCACATTTACAGCAGACTGAGACACCACATTTACAGCAGACTGAGACACCATATTTACAGCAGACTGAGACACCACATTTACAGCAGACTTAGACACCACATTTACAGCACACTGAGACACCACATTTACAGCACACTGAGACACCACATTTACAGCAGACTTAGACACCACATTTACAGCACACTGAGACACCACATTTACAGCACACTGAGACACCACATTTACAGCAGACTTAGACACCACATTTACAGCAGACTGAGACACCACATTTACAGCAGACTGAGACACCACATTTACAGCAAATTGAGACACCACATTTACAGCAGATCGAGACACTATATTTACAGTAGACTGAGATACCACATTTACAGCAGATCGAGACACTACATTTACAGCAGACTGAGATACAACATTTACAGCAGATCGAGACACTACATTTACAGCAGACTGAGATACCACATTTACAGCAGATCGAGACACTACATTTACAGCAGACTGAGATACCACATTTACAGCAGGATGAAGGTAGGAAGAACAATTGCTGAGTTCACCGGTGGCACTGGAAGATGGCAGCAAAGTATCTGTTGTAGAATTGCCCTGCATACGAGAACTGGAGAAGGCATACATGACCTAGATTATGGAAGGCACACATGACAAACATTACAGGAGGCAAACATGACCAACATTACAGAAGGCACACATGACCAACATTATAGAAGGCAAACATGACCAACATTACAGAAAGCACACATGACCAACATTACAGAAGGCAAACATGACCAACATTACAGAAGGCAAACATGACCAACATTACAGAAGGCAAACATTATCAACATTACAGAAGGCAAACATGAACAACATTACAGAAGGTAAACATAACCAACATTACAGAAGGCAAACATGACTAACATTACAGAAGGCACACATGACTAACGTTATAGAAGGCACACATGACCAACATTACAGAAGGCAAACATGACCAACATTACAAGAGGCAAACATGACCAACATTACAGAAGACACACATGACCAACATTACAGAAGGCACATATGGCCAACACTACAGAAGGCAAACATGACCAACATTACAGAAAGCACACATGACCAACATTACAGAAGGCAAACATGGACAATACTACAGAAGCCAAACATTACAGGAGGCAAAAATGACCAACACCACAGAAGGCAAACATTATCAACATTACAGAAGGCAAACATGAACAACATTACAGAAGGTAAACATAACCAACATTACAGAAGCCAAACATTACCAATATTACAGAAGGCATACATGACCATCATTATAGAAGGTAAACATGACCAACATTATGGAAGGAAAACATGACCAATATTACAGAAGGCAAACATGACCAACATTACAGAAGGCACACATGACCAACATTACAGAAGGCATACATGACCAACATTACAGAAGGCAAACATGACCAACATCGTAGAAGACACATGTGAACAACATCATAGAAGACAAACATGACCAACATCATAGAAGACACATGTGAACAACATCATAGAAGACAAACATGACCAACATCATAGAAGGCACAGGTGACAAACATCATAGACGCCACAGGTGACCAACATCATAGAAGACACACGTGATCAACATCATAGAAGGCACACGTGACCAACGTTATAGAAGGCACACGTGACAAACATCATAGAAAGCACATGTGACCAACGTTCTAGAAGGCACACGTGACCAACATCATAGAAGGCACAAGTGATCAACATCATAGAAGGCGCATGTGACCAACGTCATAGAAGGTACACGTGACCAACGTCATAGAAGACCACGTGGCCAACATCATAGAAGGCATACGAGACCAACATCATAGAAGGCACACCATGGCCAACATCTTCACCAATCCAGACAAAGGTGTATGGAGATATCACCAGACAAAGGTGTATGATATCATCAGACAAAGGTGTATGGTGATATCAAGAATCCAGGACGAAGCTCCGTGTCCTTCATATATATATATATATATATATATATATATATATATATAATATATATATATATTATATATATATATATATATATTATATATATATTACATGGAAGTGCAAGTTTCCAGTAAACTCAAAACTGTTTTTTAAAAATTGATACCAGCACAAAGGCGTGTGAGTAGTGAAACGGATAGTTCACTTGACTCACTTTGTGAAGGGCGTTGGTTTTGATTCCAGTCATAGAAGCACTCAGTTATACAAAATTAGTTTCTGGCTCCCGTAATTAAGGAAATAAAGGCAGGTAGACATAAAGCTTATAACATTGACAGATCAAGGAAACTACATAGCTAACACCCCCCCACCCCCCATAAACTTCTATAGCAGGTAGCGGTAATTTGTGCTTATACAGTTTTTATTTCCTCAAAAGCTGTTTTGTATAACATTAATCTTCGTATTATTGTGATCTTGATGTCCTTTTCTCCCTATTTTAACCTGTAATTCTCGACGATTATTTTCTTGTTTTCTGTGAAGTATTCTTTGTTTTCCTAGATCCACCATTGTAAAATGTTTCATCATTACGCTCTTGGATCTTCTGTCTTTCAATAGATTCCATTTCCACTATGTATCCACCTGCACCATTTTAGATTTTTATTAAAGAATAGATACTAGTGGAGCAAGATTAGCTTTTTATTGACGTGTATTTGCTGTTAACCTGCTTGAGAATATGAGACATTATTATTTTGTCAAAATACAATGCTTTTGGTAAACTTATGGTCGGATGTAAGTTAAGCTTTTTTTTAAATCTGGACATGATTTGTGAATGAGCTGAGAACAAACTCATGACTCTTACAAAAGTTATTTTGATATGAGTACAAACTCACGACTCTTACAGAAGTTATTTTGGTATGAAGACGAACTTATTACTCTAGCAATGTTACTTTGGTATGAGGACGAACTCGTAACTCTTACATTTTCGTATGAGAACGAACTCTTTTCTCTGACAAAGTTATTTTGGTATGAGAACAAACTCATGACTCTGAAATAGTTGTTTTGATAATCTTTCTCCACCGTTTGTTACGGAATAAAAAGGTAAAAAAAAACCCCAAAACTCAAAACTTGAAATGTGAAATCTATGTGAGAAACTTAAATATTGGTCTATATTTCGAGAGTTCAACGTCGAATGAAAATAGTAAGATATTTCTCACTTTTGCGACTTATTTTTGTCCTTGGTGGCTCATTGACGAATGGGATTGTACATAAACAATGTACCTAATGACATGAATTATTCCTGTCACATGAAAAATTATAGAATATGATAAATTCTTCCACGGTTTGATAACTAGGTTTAGCTACCAGACTTGATACGGGTCATCGATCACTCTCTTAATTTGTACCTGTAATGTAATATCCTGACAAGATGTCATTAAAGTATTACTTTATTATTATTATTATTATTTGAAGCAGGTAATGATAACACTGCCTGTATTTTTTTTTTTTTGGTCGTCATATTCACTTGCTGTTGTTTCTATTATTTTTTTCTCGCATTATCTCTTACTCTTCACTTATTCTTGCTATCTTATTAGGATTTTCTTTCTCCTGTGTATATTCGGTTAAAATTTGATCATTTGAAGAGTTCTAGTTTCGTAGGACTATCTTGGAATGTTGTTTTTTTTTCTCTAGGCATCTGTACATTGATTTGTTGCCTTCTGTGATGGGTGGAAGTGTTCTATGATACCCTGGGGAGAACAGGTGATGGGTGGAAGTGTTCTATGATACCCTGGAGAGAACAGGTGTTCTTTTTTTGGGTCACGAGTCTGTAAACTCTGTTGGAGTGTCTCTCGCATTGACACTGGGGGGGGGGGGGGGGGGGCTGATTTTTATGAGACTGTCCTGCATTTCCTTAATTCATTGACAGTCGTCAACAGGGCTGTTGATGGCCAGATTGGGCCCAGGGTCAGTTAGTGTGGGGCCCTATCCAAACAGGGAAGTATTTTCCCGAATTTTGTCTCTAATAAGAAAATAGTGGAAAATCAAGGGCCGAGGGCCACTCAACAGCCCAGACCCCCAATCAGCTCTCAGTTGGAATGTCTCGCATTCACATGGGGCCCGATTTTTATGAGATTGTCTTGCTTTTTTTCTTAATTCAGTGACGGCCCGAGACACGGCTGTGAAGCCTCGGGTACGGCCTCGGGTACGGCCTCGGGTACTGCCTCGAGGTTATTTGCTCTTGAGCTCCCAGGCAAAACACGAAACAGTGTTTTCTAACTTCTGACTCTAATGATAAAAGAGACAGAAAGCACGGCCGTTGGGCCCTTTCAACATCTTGGGCCCCTGTGTACCCCGGCTCTCCCTACTGCTCGTATGGCTTGACCGTCAATGCAGTGTGCTTTAGTGTGACTTGACGTGTACACAGTTGTCTCCCATTTCGAAGGCTAGCAACCAACTAAGATAGTAAAATGGCAGTATGCTTGCAACTGATGGAGTATATTTTTTCTGAATTCTTTTTGTTATCATTTCGTCTCCTGATATTACCAGTAACTTTTTTTTTAAAACTTTGAACTTAACGCGGTTTGGAAGCGGAACTGCTTGAGGGCACGTGACACTGTAAAATAAAATCTTTCACAATATCCGTTGAAATAATTGTTTTGTAAGATTTCGTTGTTATTTTTCATGCAATTGTCTTTTTAATCTTCAAAATGGCCTTTTTTTAGATAATGCACATATTTTATATTTGCAGTGTAAAAAGCTTGCATTTTGGCAGCTTTTATTCATTTCTTTTTGTCCTTTTGCTTGTTGAAAACAAAAGTATTTCCGCATAATTTGGTTTCCTGAAACCTTGTTATATCTCTACACAAATGTTTAGTTTATTTCATTTTTATGGCAAAAATGTTAAAATCATAGCGAAGAATGTCTGTTGATTAAAAGCTGCGAATTTATAATATGTAGTCGACACGGGAATACAAGTATTGTGATAAATAGTTGTTTAATTGAGTAATGCCTCTTTCTTGTTTTTAAATTAAAAAACAAATATGCACTTTTTCGACAGCAAAAAATGTATCGGGTACAGGATATATAATTTAAGTGTGTATGTACATGTGTGTACATGTCTGAGCGTGTATGTACATGTGTGTACTAAAAACACAGATAGCCGTGTGTAGATATTTCTGTGTGTTGCTGTGTAAAGGGCGTCCTAAAATATGTCTATTAACTTTTTTGTTTGTTAATACTAGCTATTAATATTTTTGAGCGTTTAGTAAATACTCTCATATTAAAGGATGAATGGTATGATTTTGGTTTAATCAAAGAAATGACAAATATCATGCTCACTTCATACTTTAGCCGTACTGTTCAAGATCTCATACTTCCACAGCAAGGCAGTGTCGAAGCGCTGAGTTGCAAGCAACATTTAACGTTTCTTTTGCAACCGCACAAAAAAATTCTCTTCCATTGCAATCTGCAATTATTCACGTGTGAGGCATAAACTTAATCCCATACGAAGAAATCTCGAGGTGCTAAATCTAATGAACATGGGGGTGTTCAGTCCAGATTTCCCTGTTTGGAAATATCTGTTTAAGGTAATTGCTGACACGGCAATGAAAGTGAGGTGCCTATTAATTTTATTGAAAGTAGAACTCATCATCATCATCATCATCATCTAACTGAGAATACATGACATATTCGTTTCGTGGACAGTGAAGGTGAAGTATCTGCAGATACTCATCACAGATATGAAGAGCCTGTGTATGTAGCTTCACCAGGTACATGAGTGGCACAGGACGTTTAAAAGTTGGCTGTCAGATCAGATCTGGCTGATGCTTCTGGCTGTGGCCGGTTTCACACTGCAAATACACCTGACATTAATATTGAAGTGGACCGAGTGACAAATGAAAACCGAAGGGTAACAATCGATGAGAGGGCTGGAGAACTGAAGATTAGTCATTCCATGTGCACCACATCATTCACGACGTGCTGCGGTGTCTCTCTACCCATGTGCACCACATCATTCAAGACGTGCTGCGGTGTCTCTCTACCCATGTGCACCACATCATTCAAGAAGTGCTGCGGTGTCTCTCTACCCATGTGCACCACATCATTCAAGACGTGCTGCGGTGTCTCTCTACCCATGTGCACCACATCATTCAAGAAGTGCTGCGGTGTCTCTCTACCCATGTGCACCACATCATTCAAGACGTACTGTGGTGTCTCTCTACCCATGTGCACCACATCATTCAAGACGTGCTGTGGTGTCTCTCTACCCATGTGCACCACATCATTCAAGACGTGCTGTGGTGTCTCTCTACCCATGTGCACCACATCATTCAAGACGTGCTGTGGTGTCTCTCTACCCATGTGCACCACATCATTCACGACGTGCTGCGGTGTCTCTCTACCCATGTGCACCACATCATTCACGACGTGCTGTGGTGTCTTTCTACCCATGTGCACCACATCATTCACGACGTGCTGTGGTGTCTCTCTACCCGAGTGACGAACAACTGTACACTGTTTCTCTCTCATGCGGTGTCTCTCTACCCGAGTGACGAACAACTGTACACTGTTTCTCTCTCGTGCGGTGTCTCTCTACCCGAGAGACGAACAACTGTACACTGTTTCTCTCTCGTGCGGTGTCTCTCTACCCGAGAGACGAACAACTGTACACTGTTTCTCTCTCGTGCGGTGTCTCTCTACCCGAGAGACCAACAACTGTACACTGTTTCTCTCTCGTGCTTGTTTCGAAGGGAGTTGCCATTTTACTGGCTCGTATTTTTAAAATGTCCACGTACGCGTACTTAAAGAGAATGGGCACACTATGTCTGCACTATAATTGTCTACTATTCTACTGTGAATTCTAGAGGAAAATTGCGTTACTCTTTAATCTGCCGTCACATTTATGTATAAAAGGGCTTTTCCATCCGCAAGGGATGAATCTACAGCAGGTAGATGTTAGTGAGCATAATTTTATCGAGCAGTTTTTCCTCATTGTTGATTTTAGAAAAAAAAAAAGAGTAATACACATAATCAGTCGCAGTAAAAACTAATAGAAATTATCGGTTATAGTAACAACAGATAGAAATTATCGGTCACAGCAATAACTAATTGAAATTATCGACAACAGTAACAACAAACCAAGCCTTGTGTTGCAGCGTCAAGTCCGTAACCTCTCAGCTCAGTGTTTCTTGCTACAACTTGACAGATGGCAGTGAAGAAAATGCTCATCCCATGTTGTACTTGCTTTTTTATCCGCAGCGGAAGGATGAGATCCCTACAACTGTGGAAACCCACCGGAGTTTCAGGCATGTCAGAAGATGAGTGAGAAAGAATCTTACCATCAGCTGCTTTATGGTCTCTCCTTTCATGTTTTTCTGTCAGGGCTTACTCTGGTTTATGACTAGTCAAATCAACCCACAAGACAATGGCTTTGATACTCACAAGTACTATTTTGCTTATATTTAGAACGAATTTATAATACGTATTCACACGTAATATGTCAAAATTGTCAGTTTTAATGCAGTCAAACACTTCCATTAGCAAGTGAAGTTCTGGAGGTAGTAAAGAGTTAGAGCTATGTGTTTCTTAGTCCCCGTATAAAGAGGTAAAGTGTCAGTTCTCAGCCCAGCTGTTTATGCGCCAAAAAAAAAACAAATATCAGGTACCAATGTAGTGATACCAGTTTTCATTTATATTCCCTGTAGTGTCCAGGACAGTAATTCTGTGTCTACTCTACACTTCTGCATGAAAATTGAGCCCATCACTAGCTGCCCTACACTCAAGCTAACCTTAATTTGTGAACAAAAATTGTGGCACAGAATCGTGAAACCGAGCCAGCTTTAGAGGAAATTTTTTTTTAAAATCATTGCAATAGAACATGATAAAACACACGTTTTGGGATACAGAGTGTAAAACAAAAAAAGTATATGTCAAAATTATATGATTGTGTTGTATACATCTGTTTGAGTAATATTTTGTAAAGTCATAAGTCATTTAATTTCCTTACATACAATGTTACTTGTATTTATGGTGGCATGTCAGTCAGTCAGTCATTTGCATGCCCCTTGTGGGACTTTGCCTCCCTAACAGCTCTCCCGTAGGTCTCTCGGTTGTAAGCAAGATGGCCTGCGGCTGATGCGTCCATTCGCGGATCATCAACGATGTCTTGCAACCATCTTCGCCTTGGTCTTCCTCTTTCTTTTCCCCATTATGTACCCTTCCAAGACCGTTTTATCCAAATTCACATAACGTTTAACATGTCCAAAATACTTACGTTTTCTCTGTTTAATCTTATTTGCAAGCCAACCTTCTTCAGTATTAAGTTCTTGTAGTATAGATATATTTGTTCTTGTTTGTGTCCATGATATCTGAAGGATCTTCTGAAGCATTTACATTCAAAGGCATTTATGTGTTTCTCAGCTGTTTTGTTAAGTGTCCAGGCCTCACAGGCATATGTTGCGATGGGAAAGATGCACGCCCTTAAAAACCTTATTTTTGTAGTTCTGTCTGTTCCTCTCCACAACTTATGTGGTTGCTTTATTTTTTTGAAGAGCGATAGATGTCCTCCTTTTAATTTCCTAAATTGCATTTCCATCTCCATTATTAGTTAATAATGATACAAGATATTAAAATAATTTGCTCCTCATTATTCTTGCGGACTGACATACATAATAGGTTTTTCCATTCCTTTTTGTATTGTGGGCAGTAATACTGTGTCATCCATCAGCATATCTAATCTCTGGCATTTCATAACTTCCAGTTGTTATGGCATCGTAATGCTCTTTGTCTGCATCTAACATTTCTCACTATATTTTCAGTATACAAGTTAAATAAGTAAGCCAACAGTGTACACCCCTAGCAGACATGGTGGCATATATAAAGTACTTTGTCTTCTCAGAACCCTTGTATAAATCAGGCACCTGAGTAGCCAATTGGTTAGTACACTTGCCTATCATGACGATAGCAGTGGTTTAAATCCGACCTGAAACGCCCCCAATCATGCAGCTGTAGAAATGGGTACCTGGGTCCTTGTGTATGGGAAAAGCACGGTCACGATTGGCAATATCATCCTTTAGCGTGCACGAGTGGCAATATCATCCTTTAGCGTGCTGGCAGATCAATGACAATATAGACACTAACATCATAACCCCTAACTGGTTCATGGTAAGGTTGCCTTTATCTTTGCATTGTATAAGCCACATATGACTAAACACACATAGTTATACACCCACACATACCCACATCCATAAACATATCATCTTCAATAAATCAATCAAAGAAGTGACGTGCCGCGTGGCGTAGGCGATCATTTCTCTCCACAATTCCCTGTCTTAAGACTTGATTATGAGATCCGCCGGTGACTTTCTTCCTGGCCTCACTGACAGCCCATACACTAACTTTTGTTTCTGTCTCTTCTTCTCTCAATTTTTCCAGTTGCTACAGTGTGTTCCAATTTTCCTCTTCTCAGAAAATGTCTTACAAATCTCGCTTGTCTGCCTCTGATCTTTGCTGTAATTTCACTTTTAACTCCAGCCTCTGTAAAGACTTCTTCGTTGGTTTTCTTAGCTGTCCATGGTGCCTTCAACACCCTTCTTATGAACCACATTTCCATAGCCTCAATTTGTCGCTGTACTCTCTTATTCGTGGACCATGCTTCACATCCATAAAACAAAACTGGCTCGATGTAACATTTAAGTACTCGGAATATTGTTTCCATTGATATGGATCTGTTGCACAAGATGTTTCTCATTTTCTGGAATGCTGACTTGGCCTGAACACGTCTGCTTTTTATTTCGTTGTGACATTTCACATCAGCTGTTATAATTGTTCCTAAGTACTTGAATCTGTCAACTTGTTTCAGTTCTGTGCCATCGATGGTAATCGTACACTTTGGTGGTATTCTTTTCTTTGAGATGCCCATCGCTTCAGTCTTCTTTTTATTCAGACTGAGAACTTTAATTTTACTTTCACGAACCACGATGTCCAGAAGAGCCTGTAGCTCCCTTTCACTTTTAGCAATCAGAACTGTGTCGTCTGCATATCTTAAGTTGTTACGGTTGTGCCCGCCAATTGATATTCCTGGCAAACTCTATATTTCCCATTATGTTTTCGCTGTACAAGGAGGAGATGTCATGAGATAAAACACATCCTTGTCTCACTCCCAAATTTATGTCTTGGAATGCTCCTATGTGGTTCTCAACCTTCATTGCTGCTGATTGCTGCCAGTATATGTTTTTGATGAGTTTCAGATCTTTCCCACCTATGTTGATGTCTTCCAGTCTTCCAGCATTCTTATAATTTTTCTGTGTGTCTCACCTTATCAAATGCTTTACAGTAGTCTATGAAACATAAATATAGGTCCGCCTTTATCTCTATTGATCTTTCCATCAGTATATATATATATATATATATATATATATATATATATATATATATATATATATATATATATGGCTGCAAGAAATCGTTGACGATCTGCAAATGGACGCAGCAGCAGCAAGCCATCTTGCTCATAACCGAGAGGCCTACAGGAGTGCTGTTTGGGAGGCAAAGTTCCGCAAGAAGCATGCAAATGAATGAATGAATGACATTACTTGTGCCTTTTTCTTCGATGAAGCCGCACTGCTCTTCAGCGATTTCTGGTTTTATTTTGCCCCTGACTCTTCTCGTGCAATACGAAGCAGGATTTTGGTAACATGGCACATAAGACTAATGGTTTATGGTCTCCACATTCAACTGCACTTTGTTTCTTTGGTATGGCAATGAATACCGATAGCAAAAGGTCTGATGGGACATAGTTACTATTGTAGATGTCACTGAGCAATCTGGTAATTATTTCTATGCCAAGCTCTCCTAATCCTTCCAATTCTTCCTTGGTGATTTTATCTGGTCCTGGTGCTTTGTTGTTCTTCATGTGTTTGATGGTTTCTTCCACTTCTGCTTTTAATATGGGAGGCCCTTCATTATTATTTCGTATATCTTTTTCGCTTCTATTGTCCTTACAAAGTTCTCTAATGTATTCGTACCATCGTGCCATTATTTCATCTCTGTCCATTATACCCCTCCTTTGGCTTCAGGCAACCAGCCCTTTTTGTTTGTTAACTCATTTATTTGTTTGCACATATCTCTTGCACTTCCGTGATGGTGTATTTCTATTTCATTATATTTCTTATTTAACCACTTTTCTTTAGCTTTATTGCATTTGTGTCTTATTTCTTTACTTATTTTGTCATACTCATCTTTATCGTTCTTAAGACTTCTTCTCCGATCCATTAGTTGCAAAATTTCTTATGTCATCCACCTCTGTTTAGTGTGTCGTTTATTTGAAGGTAAGATTTCGATAGATGTTTGTTGAATAGTCTTTAAGTATATTCCATTGTTCATCAGTCGTTTCAATCTTCTCTATAGCATTATACCTATTATGTACTGTTGTCCTTTATTGTTTTTGTAGTGTATTTTCATTTTCAGTGCCCTGGATTATTAAGAAGTCAGATGAAGATGTCTTGAAAGATGAAAACAAACTGTGAGATTTACGCAAAGCCGTATGAAAAAGGGATGGAAAAAACAATATATGGAAGAGGAGTGGAAAAAAAACACTATATGGAAGTATACCGTAGAAAGAGGATAAAAATAAACTCGCTTCATTACTGGGCGTCATGCAGATGAAAGTTGCTGATTTTGTTCCTCCATTTTGTCCAGAACTGATATTTCTGATCAGATCGGCCGACATTCTTTTCCCATTCCACTTTGTCATTCCGAGAACAAACAAAAACTGAAAAATACAAGTAAAACTTACGGCATGTAATGATCTAAGGGGACACAAATCAGCTACTCTTTTCTCTGTCGGCTACTTGATGGGAATGAGCTGTGCTCTGACAGGAATGAAGAAGACTGTCGCTGGATCTGGCACGCAACGACCTTCGTTACTCTAAACAGCCAAAGCACGATCTTTATCCACAGCAGCTGCGGTCTTAATCACAAAATCGTGACCACATCCGAGGGATCTAAACTGAAAGATTTTCACAAAGTCTGTAATCGTGTCTTTACATTCAATATGCCAAGCATTTTTTTTTTATATTCGTTTAACACAGAGTTTCCCATGCTTGTTCTGGCTGCCGCCATCTTTTCTCGTAGGCCCCATCCTCAACGCCCGCTAGTGTATTATGCGATCAGTGACTTATAAATGAGGATATGCATTACACGATTGTAATGTAGGAAAAGGCACAAGTAATGCCATATATATATATATATTGAGAACATTGATGGAAAGATCAATAGAAGTAAAGATGGACCTTTACTTATGGTTCATAGACTACTGTAAAGCATTTGATAAGGTGTGACACACAGAAAAATTATAAGAATGCTGGAAGACATCAACATAGATGGGAAATATCTGAAATTCATCAAAAACATATACTGACAGTAATCAGCAGCAATGAAGGTTGAGAACCAAATAGGAGCATTCCAAGACATAAATTTGGGAGTGAGATAAGGATGTGTTCTATCTCCTGACCTCTTCTCATTGTACAGCGAAAACATAATGAGAAACATAGAGAGCTTTCCAGGAATATCAGTTGGCGGGTACAACCTTAACAACTTAAGATATCCAGACGACACAGTTCTGATTGCTAAAAGTGAAAGGGAGCTACAGGCTCTTCTGGACATCGTGGTTCGTGAAAGTAAAATTAAAGTTCTCAGCCTGAATAAAAAGAAGACTGAAGCGATGGTCACCTCAAAGAAAAGACTACCACCAAAGTGTACGATTACCATCGATGGCACAGAGCTGAAACAAGTTGATAGATTCAAGTACTTAGGAACAATTATAACAGCTGATGTGAAATGTCAGAACGAAATAAAAAGCAGACGTGTTCAGGCCAAGTCAGCATTCCAGAAAATGAGAAACATCTTGTGCAACAGATCCATATCAATGGAAACAAGATTCCGAGTACTTAAATGTTACATCGAGCCAGTTTTGTTTTATGGATGTGAAGCATGGTCCACGAATAAGAGAGTACAGCGACAAATTGAGGCTATGGAAATGTGGTTCATAAGAAGGATGTTGAAGGTACCATGAACAGTTAAGAAAATCAATAATGAAGTCTTAAGAGAGGCTGGAGTTAAAAGTCAAATTACAGCAACGATCAGAGGCAGACAAACGAGATTTGTAAGACATTTTCTGAGAAGAGGAAAATTAGAACACGTTGTGGCAACTGGAAAAATTGAGGGAAGAAGAGACAGAGGAAGACAGAGACAAAAGTTACTGGATGGGCTGTCAGTGTGTCTAGGAAGAAAGTCACCGGCGGATCTCATAATCAAGTCTAAAGACAGGGAATTGTGAAGAAATATGATCGCCTACGCCACGCGGCACGGAACTTGATTGATTGATGCATTACACTGCTAAAACTTAACCTAGCAAACCAGTTCATTTAACAATATAGAGGAGTACATTTATAATTCACTTACTACATTATTTTCTCAACTTTTAATATGATGGATGAGTTTCCTGTAGGGACACAAGTTTCTCAAATAACCGGTTGAAAAGTGCCAAGAAGGAAGGTATTACTGCCCCCTTCCCCCGCCCCGTCCAAGAAGAAAGGCATTACTGCCCCCTTCCCCCGCCCCGTCCAAGAAGAAAAGTATTACTGCCCCCTTCCCCCGCCTAATCTAAGAAGGAAGATATTACTGCCCCCTTCCCCCGCCTAATCTAAGAAGGAAGGTATTACTGCCCCCCTCCCCGTCTAAGAAGGAAGATATTACTGCCTCCTCTCCCCCCCCCAGTCTAAGAAGGAATGTATTACTGCCTCATCCCCGTCTAAGAAGGAAGGTATTACTGCCTCCTCCCCCGCCCAATCTAAGAATGAATGTATTACTGCCCCCCATCCCCGTCTAAGAAGGAAGGTATTATTCCCCCTCCCCTGCCCCGTCCAAGAAGGAAGGTATTACTGCCCCCTTCCCCCGCCCCGTCAAGAAGGAAGGTATTACTCCCCCCTCCCAACCCCCGTCCAAGAAGGAAGGTATTACTGCCCCCCCGCTCCGTCCAAGAAGGAAGGTATTATTCCCCCTCCCCCGCCCAATCTAAGAAGGAATGTATTACTGCCCCCCCCCCGTCTAAGAGGGAAGGTATTACTGCCTCCCGCCCCGTACAAGAAGGAATGTATTACTGCCCCCTCCCCCGCCCCGTCAAGAAGGAAGGTATTACTGCCACGTCCAAGAAGGAAGGTATTACTGCCCCCCCCCCGCCCTGTCCAAGAAGGAAGATATTACTGCCCCGTCCAAGAAGGAAGGTATACTGCCCCCCTGCCCTGTCCAAGGAGGAAGGTATTATTGCCCCCCCCCCCCGCCTAAGAAGGAAGGTATTACTGCCCCGTCCAAGAAGGAAGGTATTACTGCCCCCTCCCCCGCCCCGTCTAAGAAGGAAGGTATTACTGCCCCCTCCCCCGCCCCGTCTAAGAAGGAAGGTATTACTGCCCCCCCCCCCTGTCCAAGAAGGAAGGTATTACTGCTTTGTTTTCCCTCAACCCCCCACCTACTGTCCCTTTTTCTCCCACTCCCCCTTCCACTGCTCCTTTTTTCTTTCACCGCCCTCCTGGTCCTTTTCAGCGATCACTTTGGGAAACACTGGTTTAAAAATAACCCTAATGAAGATAAGAAGAAGAATAAAAAATAAGAATAAGAATCTGGTATGTTAGTGAATTCAGAACGCATGTTGTCTGTTATAAGAAAACACGCGATAGTCTGGAGTGAACATAACACACAAGCACATGATAAACACGGGAACTGTCCCTTTCACATGATGAGGTCAGATGAAATATGGCGGATTTTATTTATTTATTTTTATAATAATGCACATGCATCGTTGGCACTGGATCTTGTCTTGTCTTGTATCCTCATGGAACTTCCTGTTCTTTGCAGCCGATGCTGTGAAAGTGGTTAGGCATAGCACCGCGTGTGCTTGGGAGCCGGTTATAGCGGCTATTGTATCAGTCCTTGAGTGGAGATGAAAAGCAGGGGGCTGTGAAATACTTTAGCCGAATCATCCGCCTTGGGGACTATGGTGATCCCTGCCCCTTTAGCCAGTCTGTCTGCTACTGGGGGGTGCCAACAGAGAGGCGAGACAGGGTCTTGGTTAGATATGATTCCCCAACTCTGACGCCTGCACCTCAGCTCTGGGTCGCTGTCTGCCAACAAAGAAGAGCGTCTTCTATACTGTGTAAGCAATCCACACCGTCTTTCTTCAAAGTTGAAATACTCCAGTCTCAAACTTTCTTCCATGACTTCTGTGTCAGATTTTGAATTTGCCTTTATAGTAACCGTGTCTCATCTATCTCATTCTGTACAGTACGGTAGTATTTTCTAGTGTACCTTTCTTGTCACTTTCAGCTGTTGTAAGTCATTTATTCATTCATTTGCATGTCCCTTGCGGAACTTTGCCTCCCTAACAGCTCTCCTGTAGGCCTCTCGGTCGTGAGCAAGATGCCCTGCTGCTGATGCATCCATTTGCAGATCCTCAACGATGTCTTGCAGCCAACTTCGCCTTGGTCTTCCTCTCTTTCTTTTTCTCATTATGCACCCTTCCAAGACGGTCTGCTCTAGATTATCATGTCGTTTAATGTGTCCAAAATATTTAAGTTTTCTCTCTTTAATCCTCTTTACTAGCTAACCTTCTTCAATATTAAGTTCTTGTAGTATGGATTTCTTTGTTCTTTTTTGTGTCCGTGGTATTTGAAGAACTCTTCTGTAGCATTTACATTCAAAGGCATTTATATGTTTCTTAGATGTTTTGTTAAGTGTCCAGGTCTCACAGGCATATGTTGCGATGGGAAAGATGCATGCCCTTAAAAATCTTATTTTTGTAGTTCTGTCTGCTCCTCTCCACAGATGCTTTAGTTGTTTTACTTTCTGAAGAACGATAGATGTCCTCCTTTTAATTTCCCTCATTGTATCTCCATTATTAGTTAGCAATGATCCAAGATATTCAAAACTCTCCACTTCTTCCAATTTTTCCTCATTGATACATATATCAGCTGCCTTGTTTGTTTTGTCAGTTGTCATCAATTTAGTTTTCTTTGCATTAAGATAGAGGTTTTGTTCTTCACTATTCTTACGGACTGACATAACTAGTTTTTCCATTCCTTTTTGTGTTGTGGACAGTAATACTGTGTCATCAGCATATCTAATTTCTGGTATTTCATAACCTTCAATTGTTATGGCATCGTAATATTCTTTGTCTACATCATTCCTCATTATATTTTCAGTATACAAGTTAAATAAGTAAGGCGACAATATGCATGCCTGATGGACCTCTTGTTTTATGCCAAACCAAGTTGTTTCACCATTTATTCTTACTGCTGCTTGTTGGTCTAGATAAAGTAGTGATGTTAATTGTATCAAATGTGTTGGAAATCCCATTTTTCCCATTATTTCCCAAAGTTTCTGGTGTTGTACACAGTCGAATGCCTTTGAGTAGTCTATAAAGGATAAATATAGATTTATATTAAACTCTGTTTTTCTCTGTTATTAATCTTATATTGAATATATGATCTCTTGATCCTCTTCCTTGCCTGAAACCAGCTTGGACCATATTGACTTCTTCTTCTATTTTCTTTCGAAGTCTACCCATTATGATTTTTAACAGAATTTTACTGGCATGACTAATCAAGGCAACAGGTCTGTAGTTTGTGCATAATTTCAGGTTACCCTTTTTTGGCAGTGGTATGAATACAGTTCAACTGGTCAGTGGAGAAAGAAAAAAAAATTGAAAGATGGAGGGAACACTTTAACACCCTACTAAACAGAACACAAGCAGCACAAACAATAGACATACCTGAAGCAAAAACGGAACTAAACATCAATACAGGACCAATAACAATAAGTGAAGTAAAGGAAGCGATAAAGAAGCTAAAATCAGACAGGGCACCAGGTGAAGATGAAGTGACTGCTGAAATGTTAAAAGCAGAAGAAACAGAAACACCAAAACAACTTTGCCGAATATCACAACAAATTTGGGATCTAGAAAAAGCCCCAAGAGGAGTGGACTTATAGTAAAACTACCAAAGAAGGGTGACCTCAGAGATTGTGGGAACTGGAGAGGCATTACCCTACTGCCACTCACCAGTAAAGTATTTTGCAGAATAATCATCAACAGAATTGTACCAACACTTGAGGAAAAACTTCGGAAAGAGCAGGCAGGATTTAGGAAAGAAGATCATGCATAGACCACATATTTGTACTTAGACAAATATTAGAACAGGCAAATGAGTGGCATAGCACAACATATGCATTATTCATAGATTTTGAGAAAGCCTTTGACAGTGTCAACAGAGATGCACTGTGGAAAATCCTAAGATGGCATGGCCTCCCCCACGAGATAGTAAATGTAATCAAAGCCCTATACGAGGGTTTTCAGTGCAAAGTGATTTGTGGAGAACATACCTCCAGCAGCTTTAGGGTACAAACAGGAGTGAAACATGGATGTGTACTATCACCAACATTATTTATCTTGGCAGTAGACTGGTTAATGAAGGAGGCAACATCAGACAAATGCAGAGGATTAGAATGGACCCTTGACACAGTGCTGGAGGACCTTGACTTTGCGGACGACATTTGTCTATTATCAAGCAGTCACAAAGATATGCAAGATAAAATAAACAAGCTAACTCAGAATGCAAACAACATAGGACTAAAGATCAACGCAGGAAAGACAAAGTTAATGAAGCAAAATGTGAACAACAGAAATGTACTCAGAGTAGATAGCAAGTTAGTGGAGGAGGTCAACGAATTTGTATACCTTGGCAGCAGAGTAGTAGAAAATGGAGACAGCACAGAGGACATCAACAGCAGACTTACTAGAGCACACCAGGCTTTTGCAGTGCTGCAGACTATATGGAAATAAAAAAAAACTAAGCATAAATATGAAAACGAGGATATTTAAGAGTAATGTTCTAAGTGTACTACTCTATGGAAGTGAATGCTGGAAAATCACCAAAACCATAGAAAACAAGTTGAATTCTTTCCAGACTAAATGTTTACGAAGAATTAGGAAAATATTCTGGCCAAACACCATAAGAAATAACATCTTATTAGCAGAAATGCAGATGAAGCCACTGACAACAGTTATTGAGGAAAGATGCTGGCGATGGTTGGGACATGTGTTCCGAATGACTGACAACTCACTACCAAAAATAGCACTAAGATGGACACCACAGGGGAACAGAAATAAGGGTAGACCAAAAGAGACATGGAGAAGAACAACAGAAAGGATGTTGAGCAATAGAGGGCTCACCTGGGCAAGAGCAGAAAAAAAGGTGAAGGACAGGCATTTGTGGAAAACCCTTGCGGACGCCCCATGTGCCCTGGGCACTTAAGGTTCAGAGAGAGAGAGAGATGAATACAGTTCTTTTCCATTCTTTTGGCCAAATACCTGAATGCCATATCTTTTTACATAGTGCATGATAGATTGGTGCACATTCCTTTCCTCCTGCTTTAATAAGTTCAGCTGTTATCTCATCACATCCTGGTGATTTACCATTTTTCAGATTCTTTATTGCCCATAAAACTTCTTCTATTGTCGGTTCGGGTTCTTTCTCCTCCAATAATAATTCACACTGTTGATTTCTGCTTTCACAGTCGGTTGTTTCATACATTCCTCTGCAATATTCCTTCCATCTTTCTAGAATTTCCTCTGCCTCTGTCAAGGTATTCCCCATCTTGTCACAAATTACATTTAGCTTAGGTGTGACATTTCTCATCAATGTCTTCATTTATTTAAATATTTCACTATCTCTTCCACACTTCTGATGTCCTTCTATTCTTTCACAACAATCTTTTATGTATTGTTTTTTTTTACTTTTCTTATGTTTCTTTGTACTTCTTTTGTTAAATATTTATATTTATCTTTGTTGTTATTTGTCACTTTCCATTGTGTCTTCATTTCTCTGCGTTGTTTTATCAGTTCTAGTGTGCCTGCTGTAATCCATCCATTCTTTTGTGTTTTCCTTATTGGAACCACGTCTTTAGCTGTTGTTATTAAGATATTTCTGGCCTGCTGTTGTAAGATCTGCTAGTAATTCTGAACATAAGTTTTTATCAGTCAATGCCCCTGATGTTCTCTTCATATATGCATTGAATCGGACAGGGAGGTGGGGTCGGGGGGAACCTACAGTAACTATGGAATCCGTTCCGTCAATCAGGCTGAATGAGCCTTCTTTTTTTTTTTTTAGGAACGCTAGAACGTTGTTTTCCAGCCTCGACTGGCTCTGGGACGCTGACCCAGATAAACACTTCATACATCGTACTTTTGTAAACTTACTGTTAAAACCATTCAGTAGGTCACATTTTAACAAATGAATAAATAGTTCCTGCTTGAAAATTTTACTGTGTGCTCCTGAGTAGTGATAGCATACACAATGCGCGCGTTTCGGACTTAAAAAAAACTGTTTAAACTAAACAAACAAACAAACAAACAAACAAAAAGTTATTAAATCATATTTTATGCGAAACCATTAAATTCTACTTTCTCCGAACAATATTAAGAGTAGTCGTTCTTCCCTCATTTCAAAATGTCGGATGTCGAAGAAACAGTCGAGAAGCCCAGTATTTCTTTCAAGAAGTTTAAGCGAAAACAAGCTGTTCGTAAACAGAAAAGCGACAGCAGTGAAGGTAAGGTAGAATAAGAGCATTTTGTGGTTCATTGTTAGATTTTGTAAATATACATGAACTGTCAGTGTCAACGTTGCCAGTACGTCATATCTAATTATTGGTAGAGATGTATTGTTTAGTTTTACACCAAAGAAAGAGCAAGGAAAGTGGGCAGAATCAAGAATGTCATAAAATAAGAAAGCACATATAAATGAACACCATGCAACAATCTAGTTTTCAAGCAAATGCCTTTTTCAACGACCACAGGTAAAAACGAAAAATAGATGAAAAACTAAACACTTAACTCTTTTGGTTCCTTGTAAGAAAGATGGGCACAAAGTGCATTTTTAAAATATAAAACAAGACTGCAGACAGGAGCACTGGCTGACTGTCTTATAAATGACTTATCACAGAGAGCTGAAGTTCATCAGGAAGTCATCTCTAAGTCCCTTGAAAGTTAAGTCAAGAACACAGTGAAGAGTTTGGGTTTTTTTTTTTCCTTATCTTATATCCTTCCCGTGCCGTTAAACGTCACATAGGGCTTGCAAAGTAGTTCGCCAATTTTTCCTGTCTTTGGCAAGTCTTTCAACCTCATCAAGGGATTTTATGCCTGTTAATTTGGCCTTTCTTAACAATGACCTCTTCAGAGTTTCACACGGTCTGCCTCTTTTTCTTTGGCCTGTTGTGTTCCACTTGATAGCTTGCTTTGGGATTCTCTGCTCATTTCTTCTCATCAAGTGACCAACATATGTCCATCTCCTTTTCCTGATCACCCATGAGTCTGGTTGTTGTTCAGTCATCTGTCTTATCTCTGCATTGTTCTTGAATTCGTTCCACTTGATGCCGAGTATTTTCCTTAGGCATTTTTTTTCAAAAGAGTCTAATTTCTAGAAATTAGACTCTTTTGAATTAGACTTTTTTTTCCACTTTAAGAATAAAATATTTTTTCTGTTTCTTTTTTCATTTCATTTAATTTTTTTTAAAAAGGTGGCTCAGGAAGTGAGAACAGTGATGATGGAAATGTTGTTGTTCGACAGATGGCAGCAAAGAGACGCAACAATCCCATGGTTCAGTCGGTAAGATATGCTCAGTGTTTGAACAGCATAACACTTCCACTCCAGAGTTATTTTTTCATGCTGTGCCAGTATAAATTCTATTGAGAAATTTTAGTACAAATAAACTAGGAGGAAGTTGCTTCAGTTTAAAAATTTGAGTTGAGCTAGAAATATACTTTTTCTCATTTTATTTAAACTTTGCCTAAACATCACTCTGAGCATTGATTTGCATAGGCTTGCAGTGTCTACCAAAATTGGCAGTGCTGTTTTGGAGCACAAGACTTAACTCATCCTTGCCTTTCGTCGCTTAGATGACGTTTCCAGTTTCTCACGTGGTGCCTTTAGTCACTTTAGCGACGTTTGGTTTGTTTCATTAAAAACTCGATGTAACGTTTAGTATAAACATTTAGTGTGCATGCCCCGTGACCTTTTTCAAAATGGTCAAAGAGTGCTTAATTATGAAGGAGAAAATTGAAGTTTTCTGTGAGAAATTTCAATTTTTGGTGATGTAGATAGGGGTAGATAGGGGTATGGACATGCCCTGTGACCGGATCACTGTTCTTGAATGTATCCCAAGTAGATCTAGACTTATTAGACGACTGGAGAAGTAGTTAGAAGGTTATTTCAGACATTATTTTAGGAATAATGCAACACAGAATCTCAATATGACATCAACAGATAGATCTACATATCATAGATGGTACATAGTGTACCTCTAGAACTATCTGATGGTAAGTTGGACACAATCATTGTCTAAGAACATCACATTACCTCTTTTTTCCTAAAAAAAACTCTGTATTTATGAAATCTTCATATGCCCCTATACATATCAAGACACGCACTTTTAATCTGGCACCCAACTGAACGTCCACATTTTTTCCTGGGGCACGGAAAGGGTTAGATTATTTTAATCACTAAAAGGGGAACTCGCTGTCAGCTCGAAGTTACTTCTTCTTCTTCGTTTGCTTCTACCACCAAGACTGCCCTGTGGTCCTACTGAATTTACTGCTGTGGTCCTCATTCCTTTTGAGGACCACACGAGATCCCCGAGAGGACCACAAGAGGTTCAGAGTATTGCAGGGCTTGAGCACGTATTCTTGATGGGTCTCAGAAGTGGGATTGCGTGACACCATGGTTTTCATTGCACCAGTTTAGTCTAGAGTTGGACTTTCTCGCCGGAAAACCTCGATGTGTTTTGGATATCAGTATATCCCCACTGGGTGAGAGGTGATAGGCCATCCAGGCTAGAGTTGGATTTTCTCGCCGAAAAACCTCGACATGTTTTGAGATACCCGTGTATCACTGCCGGGTGAGAGGTGTTGCCCATCCATTCCAGCGTTGGACTTTCTCACCGGAAAACCTCAGTGTGATTAGGATACACATACATCCCCGCCGGGTGAGAGGTAGTTGCCTATCTAGACTGCCCTGGTCCAGTGTCTCCGACTTCAGCATTTTGTGGTCATGGCCGCTACCCTTCCTAGTTGTGACCAGGACGGGGCTTTTGTCCAGGAGGATGAATCCTCTCCACTAGTGACTTCCGCCCCAGGGTTGAGCCTGTTTAGGCATATTATCCCAGTATGGTTTTGTTTAGGGCATGACCGACCTCTAGAGTGGAAGTACCGTAACGTGCGTAGCCATCAAGTTTCACTGCTGGTGTAAGCCAGTTTAGGCATATTTCATCAGTATGGGTGTATTTCGGATGTGTCCGGCCTCTAGAGCAGAGGTGCTGTGGTATGATTAGCTCTTGCTGTGATACTACTGGACATACTGATTAAGCTTCACTTTATCCTTTCCATCACCTTTTCACATTGGTGCCACACAGCAACCCTAATTGCTTTTCCGCATTTTCTTCCTTGGCCAGGAAGAGTTTCACTCCACACGTGGCATCCAAAGAATCTTGCCATCAGTGTACTGATTTAATGAGCCATTCGCAGTTTCACCGTGAGACAGTGTGAACTTAGACATGTATGGCTTAATCTTTGAGACAAGCATATGACTACTGGCAGGATCAACCAAATAGGTTTCTTCACCGAACTTTAGTCGGATATCTGCCGACAGACCAGTGTGGGCAAGGGAGACAGCGCTCTGCTCAGAGCGGATACCTTTCAACCCTGGCGGCGTTTCATTTCCTTTAACCACTGGCGGCCGCCTCCCTCTGCTCTAACATGCACATTACATACTGCAGACGCGATACTCTGCGAGAGATGGGCCAATTTCAAGACCATCGGTCAACAAAACTGTAGTACACCACAGATGCGTTAGCACGAACCTGGCTGGCTAGCCATTTATAGGCTTCGCTTGACAGACAAACCACTTGGTTCTGCATCGAAACACCTTAACTCTCGCCATCCGAGAAGGGACTGAAAGCATTTCTCTCCACGCACGGAACTCAAGAGCGCTTTTTCGCCAAAAGAACGGTCAGCCTGTGCAACAGCAGCCTGCTCTGTGCAGCTCTGCGCGGCTGACAACGAGAAATGCCCACAACACGTGGTGTTCCCAAGTGGTCACCCATCTAAGTACTAACCATGCCCGGCTCGCAGTTACTAACCCTGGTTTTGTTTTTAATTTTTTTTAATCACATATTTATTTTTTATTTCTCACTTTTTCTGTCATCATCTTTGTTATTGTTCTTGTGTTTTGTTTTGTTTTGTCATGTATTTATTTATAATGGTTTATAAGAATGTTTTTTTTCCCTGCCTGTGAGACTTAATGATTTTGAAAAGGTAAGTTTAAGGAAATAGTCAGAGGGAAAGTTCTTTCACTGTTTTAGGGGAAAGTACAGACATTATTTTGCGGTGTTTTCCTAACAATATTAATTCCTCATGGAGCGTAAAGTTAAAAAAAAAGGATGCTTCAGTTATTCTGTGTTTTGCAGGTCATATCAAGGGGTATTTTTTTTCTAATTTTTTTTGTTTTTCTTTCCTGTTATTCGTCCTTTTTTTTCTTTCTTGAGTCTTCATTCTCCCTAGGATTTATTTTTACGGTCGTGGAAAGATGCTTTATTTCCATCTTTATATGTTCTGTTATTCTCATCTCTGCCTTCCATAATATCATCATTGAGTTTGGAAGTGAAGGTGATTGTGCTAGTGGTATAGCTCTGGTTATTCCCCTCTCCACCTTCCATAATATCATCTGGAAGTGAAGGTGATTGTGCTAGTGGTATAGCTCTGGTTATTCCCCTCTCCACCTTCCATAATATCATCTGGAATGAAGGTGATTGTGCTAGTGGTATAGCTCTGGTTATTCCCATCTCTACCTTCCATAATATCATTGAGTCTGGAAGTGAAGGTGATTGTGCTAGTGGTACAGCTAAATTATAAGAGTTAAATGTGGTCAAAACCATCATGTATCTCTCCATTAGGCTTATGTGTTACTTCATCCTGGCGGGCTTGGTATTCTGTTTGACTGTAGATCCTGTTGAGAAGCTGCCATTTTCTATTAGCTCTGGGAATTCAGAACAACCAGTTTAGCCCGTTGTCATCTGACTTTATACCTCTGAAATAAGATGTATGCAAAAGTGTCAGGTGCAAGGATGTTCATTTAGTAGTTACAGACAAATCTTGCAATAACAAGGTTGTTGTTACTTCAGTTTAACACATACCTAATAATTTATACATAACTGCAGCATCATTGACTTTACTTTCAAGTTATTTATTTGATGTTCTTCTGTGCTTCTCAGTTCTCGCTTAGAATGCACCTTTGTTGTGGTCGTTATTTTCAGACAAAGAGAATTAAACTTGCTGCAGATGGTGCACATGGCAGCTCATCAGATACAGATAAGAGTGACAGAGAAGCTGACAGCTTGACAGTTTCATACAAGTCGTCCAGATCTGGGGTAAGTTGTAAGCTTATTGGTTCATTTATTTTCGTTATTTTGATGCTGTGTTTTCATTTGTTATCATTTATGCTTAGACAGCTTTATTCATGATTCTACTTGAATTTTAAGAATCTAACTAATAATTGTTAATAATAGTAATATCTCAGATGAAAGTCTTGAAGCAAGCAAGCAGGTATTAGTTGTGAAAGTTGTCAGTGTGTGATTGATGTAACTGACCACTGCAATGGTAAATCATGTTCATGTTGCAAGGTTTGGTCTCGTTATGCCTGAATCTTTTGTCTGCACGTTTGACGTTCCTTCTCAAATAATCTATCACTGAGATTACTTTTTCATATGGCACAGTCCTTTGCTAATTCTTTTCAGCTCCTTTAGCTTTATGTATTTGTTTAAGGGGATGGAATAGAGTATTTTTTGTCAGTGAAACTTGTTGGTTGCCCTTGATAAAAGTGTTCTGCCAAAATATTGGGTTGTTACTGTTGATCATTATTGTTATTTATCCCCTTCTCTACCTCTTTTGTTGTGTGAAAGTGTGAAATTTCCTAGGGGTGACATGCTGCCAAATACTTCTCATTTGATTGTCATTGGTTTTATCTTTTTTCTACCTTCCACTGTCTCTCTCTCACTCTCTCTCTCGCTTTCTCTTTCTCTCGCTCTCTCCCTCTCTCTCTATCAGCTCCTGTATGCGACTTACATGAACTACAAATATTCCTGGACAGCAGATGTACTGATTTTAAACAGTTACACATTCCATTCTTAACTGTCAGTGAAGTTCACAGTTATCTCTTAACCTTAAAAAACAACAATACAGCTGGGCTTTATGATATTAGTAATAAGATCGTACGTTATGCTGCACCTGTCATTTCACATACACTAACATATATTTACAACCAGTGCATTGCAAAATGTTATTTCCCTGAGGCTTTTAAAACTGCTAAGGTGTATCCTCGCTTTAAATCTGGCTCATCCAACAATCTTACCAACTATAGACCAATATCCATATTATCATCATTATCAAAACCACTCGAAAAATATACACAAAATAACTCTATGACACATGCAAGAGAACAATTTACTCATAGACAGTCAGTCAGGCTTTAGACCCAATCATTCCTGCCACACAGCTCTTACCAAAATGACAGAAAACTGGTTAGTAAACTTAAATGATGACAGACTATGTGGTGCCATCTTTGTCGACTTTAAAAAGGCATTTGATATGATTGACCACGATATTCTTGTAAGAAAAATAAAGACTTATAAATTGCACCCTAACCTAATAAAATTAATTGCATCGTTTCTTTCAGACAGACAACAAGTAGTATTCTTCAACAATTCTCTATCAAATTCTGCTACAGTTGACACTGGTGTTCCACAAGGTTCTATTCTAGGCCCTTTGCTCTTCAATGATCTTCCACTTCATCTTAAACACTCTTCTTGTGACCTTTTTGCCGATGATTGCACAGTCTACACCAGTGACTACGATTGTGTTAATCTAGAATCAACTCTTCAGGTCGAGTTATACAATTTAATTAGATGGAGAGAAAAATAATGGCATGATTATAAACACCGATAAAACAAAATCAATGCTCATAACAACAAGACAGAAACTACAAAACGCAACAAAAACAACACTTCGGCTCTGTACAGAAACATCACAGATAGAAAACGTTAGCGAGCACAAAACACTAGGTCTTATTATTGACCAACATCTGACCTGGAACTCTCATGTGCAATGTCTAACAAAACTCATCGCACAAAAAGTATACCAATTAGCTAAAATTAAGCACTTCATAGATCAAGACACTAGGAAGACACACTACATATCTCATATACAAACACATTTAGACTATTGCTCAACAGTTTGGGATGGTTGCTCAGTGAGAGGCTTTGCTCGCTCCAAAAGCGAGCAGTAAAGCTTGTTAGTGACAAAGATCAAGCACAAACAACTAACTATCACAAACGTATCAAAATACTACCTATTAAGAACAGGTTCCTCTTCAACAAAGCCAAGTTAGTACATCAAATTCTTTCACGGCATGCCCCGCCTTATCTATGGAACCTGTTTAAATTTAGCCCAAAGTGCGGCCAACGCTTGAACAACATATGTCTTCCAAAACCTAGACTTGATCTTTACAAGAAAAGCTTTAGTTATTCTGCTGCTCATCTTTGGAATACCCTCCCATCCTATATAAAAAATATAAATTATACTCCTTCCTACAACTACAAGCTTCAATTTTAATTATGTTTGTTATATGAACAGCATATTTGTAGAATGTCTGGAATAGAGTGAAAGATGTATGATAAAGGGCAGAATGTCAGATGGGCCTGCGTGCCCAATTCTTAACCCTTTTGAAATAAAGATCAATCAATCAATCTCTCTCTCTCGCTTTCTCTTTCTCTCACTCTCTTCCTCTCTCTCACTCTCTCACCTAAAACTCATTCCCTCAAGCTTTTTTCAATATCTCTTTGAAGTTGATTATATGCCCCCTTAAGACTTGTACTTTCTTCACAGCTCTAGACTTGTATTATTCATTCATTCATTCCTTTGCATGTCCCTTGCGGAACTTTGCCTCCCAAACAGCACTCCTGTAGGCCTCTCGGTTGTGAGCAAAATGGCCTGCTGCTGCTGCATCCATTTCCAGATCGTCAACGATGTCTTGCAGCCATCTTTGTTTCGGTCTTCCTCTTTTTCTTTTTCCCATTATGTATCCTTCCAATACGGTCTTCTCTAAATTATCATGACGTTTCATGTGTCCAAAATATTGAAGTTTTCTCTCTTTAATCCTCTTTACTAGCCAGCCTTCTTCAATATTAAGCTCTTGTAGTATAGATATATTTGTTCTTTTTTGTGTCCACGATATTTGGAGAACTCTTCTGTAGCATTTACATTCAAAGGCATTTATGTGTTTCTCAGCTGTTTTGTTAAGTGTCCAGGTCTCACAGGCATATGTTGCGATGGGAAAGATGCATGCCCTTAAAAATCTTATTTTTGTGGTTCTGTCTGCTCCTCTCCACAGATTCTTTATTTGTTTTACTTTCTGAAGAGCAATAGATGTCCTCCTTTAATTTCCCTCATTGTATCTCCATTATTAGTTAGTAGTGATCCAAGATATTCAAAACTCTCCACTTCTTCCAGTTTTTCCTCATTGATACATATTTCAGACTTGTATTATAATGGTCAGAATATGTTGCAACTGGCATCTGTAGTTCTGTTTATATATATATATATATCTTCTTATCTTATATCCTTCCCGTGCCATTACGCGTCACATAGGGCTCGCAAAGTAGTTCACCAGTTTTTCCTGCCTTCGGCAAGTCTTTCAACTTCATCAAAGGATTTTATGCCTGTTAATTTGGCCTCTCTTAATAATGTCCTCTTCAGAGTTTCACGCGGTCTGCCTCTTTTTCTTTGGCTTGTTGTGTTCCACTTGATAGCTTGTTTTGGGATTCTCTGATCATTTCTTCTCATCAAGTGACCTACATATGTCCATCTCCTTTTCCTGATCACCCATGAGACTGGTTGTTGTTCAGTCCTCTGTCTTATCTCTGCATTGTTCTTGAATTCATTCCACTTGATGCCGAGTATTTTCCTTAAGCATTTGTTTTCAAAAGAGTCTAATTTCTTTTCTATTTCTTTAGTTGTTTTCCAGCATTTGCATGCATAAATGAGGGTGGATATTACATTTGAATTGAATAGTCTTAACTTGGTTTTTGTGCTTATAACTTTTGAATTCCATATGTTCTCAAGATTCTTGAAGATTGATGCTGATTTTGCAATTCTGATCCTAACTTCCTTTCTAGTGTCACCATCCTGGTCTGTATAACTGCCAGTGTATGCAAATTGATTGACTTCTTCAATATCTGTCCCTTCTATATGTATTTTTCCATTTTGATCAAGAGGAATTTTCATTATTTTTGTTTTGTCCTTGTTAATTTCAAGTCCTGTTTTGCTAGCCAGTGAAGACAGGCTGTCTGTTTTTTCTTGCATGGAATTCACATTATTACTGATAAGAGTTATGTCATCAGCAAAATCAAGGTCGTCTAGTTGGGTCCCATGTACCCAGTCAATACCTGTGTTACCTGTGCAGCATTTTTTCATTATGAAGTCTATTGTAATAATAAAAAGTAAAGGAGACAGTATACATCCTTGTTTCACGCCTGTTTCAATCTGGAACCATTCACTCATCCCTTCTTCTGTCTTGACTGCACAAACATATCCATTGCATAAGTCCTTAATGATTTTGACAATTTTAGATGGTATTCCATATAGACACAAAATTCTCCACAATGAATTTCTGTGTATGCTATCAAATGCCTTTTTAAAATCTATGAAGTTCAGTATTAATGGTTTCTGCTTTTCAATATGTTCTTCAAATATTATTTTGAGAGTAAAGATCTGGTCGAGACAGCTTCTCCCTTTTCGAAATCCTGCTTGTTCTTCTCTCATTGCAGTATCCACTATATCTTTAAGTCTATTCAAAATGACTTTGCAAAATACTTTTGACACAACTGATATTAAAGTTACTCCTCTCCAGTTGTTACAGTCACTAAGGTTGCCTTTTTTTTGGTAGTTTAACAATGATTCCTTTCTTCCAATTAGAAGGGACCTTTTCTTCTTTCCAAATCTTGTTAAACATTCTCTGTAGTTGTCTCATCTTGTTACTATTGATAGCTTTTAGCATTTCAGCTGTTATTTCATCTTCACCTGCAGCTTTGTTGTTAGCCATTAAATTCACTGCTGTTTCAGTTTCATGCAATTTAATTTCATCTAGGTTGACATTTAGTTGTGGGGCTGGTAAGTCAGTTTCAAGGTTTAACAATTCTTTTGGGTGTAGTCGATTAAGTATTTCTTGGAAGTTTTCAGCCCATCTTTGCTTTTGGTCTTTATTTGATGTTAATAGGGTTCCAGTTTTGCTAAGGATTGGTCTTTCTTTAGATGTAATAGTACCTGTTAGCCTCTTTTGTATGTTATATAAAGTTTTGCTGTCTCCTGTTTTTGCTGCTTTTTCTGCCTCTTTTGCCATATTGTCTATGTATTCTCTTTTATCCCTTCTAGCTGAACTTTTTACTTTCTTGTCTATTTCTTTGTATGTTGCTTTCGCCAGGTCTTTTCCATGATCTGCTTTTGCATTCAACATGTCTAATTTGAATGCTCGTCTTTCATGTATATACTTCCATGTTTTATCTGATATCCATGCTTTTCTATTTGGTTTTTTCAGTCCAGCACTTGCTTTTACTGCTGTGATTATGGCTGTGCTGTAATAATTCCATAATTCATCTATACTTATCTCCTCGACTTCACTGGGTGTTTTGGAATGATTGGCAAGTTCCTGATTGAAATTAATGTTAGTATTTTCTTCTTGTAGGCTGTGGCTGTTTATCTTTCTGTGTACTGATTTCTTGTGTTGGCTTTTCAATTTTAGTTTTATTTTCCCTATGCACAGTTTGTGATCACTGTTGACATCTGCACCCCTTTAAGCCCTTACATCTATGAGAGATGTTCTGTATTGCTTTCTAATACAAAAATGATATGTCTGGTTTCTAGTTCTATCATCTGGAGATATCCACGTTGTTTATGTATCTCTTTGTGTGTGAATATTGTGCCTCCAATGACCATGGCCTCTGTTAGACATATTTCAATTAATCTTTCTCCGTTCTGATTAACCATGTCAATTCCTTCTTTCCCCATCACTTTTTCAACGTCGGTATTATCCTTCCCTACCTTAGCATTGAAGTCCCCCATAGCAAGTAGGATGTCGTGTTTAGGGACTTTGTTGATGATTTGTTGTAGTTGGTGATAGAAGTCATCTTTCACATCTTCATCTGCATCATTCGTGGGTGCATAACACTGTATTATTGTCATTCTTCCATGTCATAGGTTGTATCGTGCTCTTATTATACGACTGTTCACCGGTTCCCATTCTACAAGGCTCTTTGCAGCTACATTTGACATAATGACACCCACCCCATCCCGGATTTTACCATAATTTCTGCCTGAATGTATTATTAACTTAACGTTTTCCGCTGAACTTTTACCTGCTTCTGGCCATCTCATTTCGCTGATGCTCAGTATGTCTAGATGGTATCTCTCCATTTCTTTGATGACCTGAGTATATATATATATATATTTTAAAAAAAAATTTTTTTTTTAAAATTTATGCAGCAATCTCTTTGTTTTGTAAATGTGTAAATGTGATAATAATGACATCTCATGTATTTAGTAAGTTTTATTTTTTAATGAAGGTGGTATCAGAGGCTAAGTGTAAATGTTTTATCGTTTTGATTTCCCTCATGCTTTTATATATTTATTTTCTCAGTGGACTGAAGTTAATGTTTGAAAATTGAATGAAAGTTGTATGATGAAGGGCAAAATGTCAGATGGGCCTGCGTGCCAAATTCTTTGCCCTTTAAAAATAGTCTGTTCATTTGTTCATTCATTCTGTTTTTGCTTAGTAAGTTTTTGGGTTTTTTTTATGTTAATAATAATGAACACAACATAAATTTTACATCTAGAAACGTGAAGGACCAGAAGACATGGGAGCTACAGCAGTGATTGAAATCGACACTCAGATGGACAGGGACACACAGGCTATCATTGAGCGCAGCCTTCAAGTACAGAAGGTGGGCAGATTTTATTTCATGGGAGGTGAAAATAGGCATTTTAAAAAAAATTGAGTGATTTAAATCAGTTCCCAGTCAGGTTTTGCAAGGGGTCATGTAAGATGTTTGTGCAGCAAGTGTAGATTATATTGAATATGAAATAGATATGGTTTTTAATTTAATATCAAGTTTTAGGGGCAAGCAACAGGCCTTAGGTGATTTATCATTGATTTTCGGTCTACGTGACCTGAAAAAGTTTAGGAACCAGAGTGTGTGTATCAAGTTCCGCTTGATGCTGATAAAAATTAGTAGCTACTTGGTGTTAACTCTGATACCCCTGCTTAATGGGGCAAAGACACTGTCTGATTTGGCAAACAATGACCCATAGCTAACATGTCTAGTGTCAGGATTGGCAAAGCTTAGCCAACCTTGACCTTGTCCCACCACTCAGTTGGTACCCACAACAGGTCTAACAAGTTAGGGATTGCTGTAGTCCCCATGGCAGTGGAGTTTGCTGAAGAAATATTTCATACCCCCCCCCCCCCTTAAGGACTGAAAAAAATAGCTGCTGTTAACCAGTTACCAGTCCAGCATGACACTGTAGTTCAATATCTCCACTGCATTGGCAACAAAGAACATCATGCTTGCAGTTGTAAGGAGATGGAAGAAGCAAAAGATAAGAACGTCACTAAAGTTATAATGTTATTTTTTTACATTCTGGTTGTACTAACAAGGATATAAGAGTTGAGTTGATAATCTGATTTTTATTTTACCAAAATTAACTGAAATTTTTTGACTATACTGAGTATGATGTGAAAATATTTATGGATCTTCATTGTGTGCCATGTGGTTGGGAGATGCTAGACTTTTCAGCTGAAAAATTTATGAGAGGAGCACAGTAGGTAGGAGAGATTGATTCTTGTGTCAGGATTTCATTGTGGACTAGTATATGATACATCTTTGCCAGGATTTCATTGTGGACTCAGTGATCAAATGGTACATTACAGTTATGACAAGAATTCATTGTAGAGTAGTAAATGATAAATTGCAACTATTTCAGCTGAAAAATGGATGCTTGACACTTGTCTTAAGGAGCTGAGATGGTCTGACTGCTAACAGCCACCCAGTTTTTAAGAGATAAGCCCTTAAACACTGAATGTATGATACTTTCTCACTTTATGATGCTAAAATGATGAGGACTTTGATGTTATCATCTGGAGACATTTCAAGTGTGACTCTCATTTCTTTTCTTTTTTTTTTTTCTCATGTTCAGGAACTGAAAGAAAAAGAAGATGACAAAATATACAGAGGTATAAACAACTACCATCAGTACTATGAGAGAAAAGATTCAGTTCAGGGCAATGCTGACAGTGGCAAAAACAGGTATGTACCGAAGGTCACGTGGTAATTTAGTGGGAGGAGAGTTTTAACTCTGAGAGTACCATGAGCTGTTTAAATGGCTTTTAAAAAATTTTGATTAAAAAAAAAAGATCAGTCGAATGAATTGGTTCCATAGTTGGGTGTTAATAATTTTGAATTACTGTAAATACTAAAAATATGCTTTATGTTACTTCTTGGCGAAAGATGGTGGCTGTGATGAATGATAACAAAAAATGTTTTTGTGTCATGAGTGTTGTTTGGTAATCTCAGAGTTAATTTGGAATATAATGAAAAATGAAGTAAAGCTTATCCATGTGCGAAATATCTGATGTGGATATGTGAAGCAGTAGGAATCAAAAATGAATTAGGTAATGCTCATAAGCAGCTGTTTTGAGCTTGTTGATACTGTGTAACATTTTAGAGGCAGTGAATGTCAGACCACAAATAACTAACCCTTGAAGAGATGGCATTTATATTAAAAATACAAGGAGAAAGAGCAATATTATGAGTAATGGAATCAAGCATTCTAAATATGTAATAGAATACCACATTTTGTTATTTGATTCAGATGATAGCCATTTCTATTTTAAGATAATCCAGGATAATAAATTTATAGATAGATAAATCTATCTTTCTGATAGATTTATGTTCTCAGCAGAGTGGTATGCATTATCTGACCAAGGACCAGTAATAAACACAAAAGATGCAGTCACAGAGAGATTGAACCATGCCACACAGATATTTGTTATTACTGTGGATGATTATGCCAGTCATAAAGACTATGATTTTGAACAAGTCTGTACAAGTCCTGTGAAGAAGAATTTCAATATGATGCACATCTGTGACACCCTGATGTTTGGCAGGTCATGGCACAATCAACAGTCATCAGTTTGAGAAGCCATGTTGATATTGATTTGGCCATTCTCACTGTTAATTTTTTTTTTTTTTAGAGAAAGAACTCTTAGTAGTATTTCTCTTATAGGTCATGGCAAACACAGTTACATAAGTATGATTATAATTTATGCCCTCCATACAGATATGGCCCACTCCGTGCTCCTGCACATCTTAGGTCCACTGTTCGATGGGATTATCAGCCTGACATCTGTAAAGATTACAAAGAGACAGGGTTTTGTGGATTTGGTGGTATGTAGAGTTACAGCTTTACTTAATAAAGTATCATCAGTCACTAACATGTCAGAAAGATGAACAAAAGAGACAAAACTCATCAGTCACTGACATGTCAGAAAGATGAATAAAATGAACAAAACTCATCATCATCAGTCACTAACATGTCAGGAAGATGAATAAAATGAGCAAAACTCATCATCATCAGTCACTGACATGTCAGAAAGATGAATAAAAGAGACAAAAAAACTCATCATCATCAGTCACTGACATGTCAGAAAGATGAATAAAAGAGATAAAAAACTCATTATCATCAGTCACTGACATGCCAGAAAGATGAATAAAAGAGACAAAACTCATCATCCAGTTCCAGTATCTAATGTCTTTCTGTTTACTGACAAAATGCACGGTCATTTAATTTTATTTCACATCTTGCCTTCCCAGAAACTTTTGAAAAGCTTTGTATCCATGTGACTGGGTTACAACAACTGGCTCAACTATAAAATTTAGTTTCTGTAGCTCTGTTTGCTTTTTCTGAAGTCATAAAACAAAATGTGATGAACACCATAACAGTAGGAATACATAAACTTTTGTTTTTAGTGAGGAAAAATTCATTTAATTTACTTGCTGTACCCAGTTCTGCATATAGTTGTTATCTGTAATATGAAATGAATGTTAGTTGTTTTAGTTGTTTTATAGTTGTCATCTGTAATATGAAGTGAATGTTAGTTGTTTTATAGTTGTCATCTGTAACATGAAGTGAATGTTAGTTGTTTTAGTTGTTATATATAATACACAATGAATGTTAGTTGTTATATAGTTGTCATTTGTAGTATGAAATGGATGTTAGTTATTTTAGTTATTATATAGTTGACTTCTATAATACACAATGAATGTTAGTTGTTATATAGTTGTCATTTATAACATGAAATGAGCATTTGATGTTGTAGTTGTCAAATGATTGTTATTTGTAACATGAAATGAATGTTAGATGTTGTGGTTATTATATACTTGTCATCTGTAACATGATGTGGATGTTAAATGTTCTAGTTTTGTCTATAAAATGAAATGAGTGTCAGATATTGTAGTTTCAGCTTTCACATAATACTTTGTTTGTATCATCTTTGTTCCCACAGACTCATGTAAATTTCTTCATGATCGCTCTGATTACAAGCACGGGTGGCAGATAGAGCGGGAGATGGAACAGGGAACTTACGGAGAGAGGGGTACGAAAATTATTCTTTCTGTTACAAGAACTTATACTTGTTGGTTCATGAAAAGAATTATTCGTTCCAATTTTTTTCCAAAATGAAGTGTAATTTAACAAAAATAAAAAAAAGTGTGATGTTCAGATGATCAAAGCAGTTAATAGATGATCAAAGCACTTAATAGATGGTCAGAGCAGTTAATAGATGATCAAAGCACTTAATAGATGGTCAGACCACTTAATAGATGATCAAAGCACTTAATAGATGGTCAGACCACTTAATAGATGATCAAAGCAGTTTGATTATCAAAGCAGTTAATTGACCTGCTTGTTTGCTTTTTGTTACTTGTGATTGATGTCTGTTTTTTTTTTTTACATGTGACTGATGTCTCCTTTTTATTACTTATGATTGATGTCTGCTTTTTATTACTTATGATTGATGTCTGCTTCATTGTTTTGTTTCTCAAATGTCTCTGAGCACCACGATCACATCATTCACCAGGAAGTTTTCATCAGACAGTTACACATATTAACCTCCATGGTGTTAACCCAGTACATTATAAGGGCCAGGTTTTCTGTGCTAAAATCATTATCCTTGTATGTCGTGTGGGCTAACCTGGCTTTGACCCCATGCATAGCATTAAGCCTGAATAATGTTAGGGTTAGTATGTGATGCCATTATTGAGGAAAGACGCTGGCGATGGTTGGGACATGTGCTCCGAATGACTGACAACTCACTACTAAAAATAGCACTAAGATGGACACCACAGGGGAGCAGAAGTAAGGGTAGACCAAAAGAGACATGGAGAAGAACAACAGAAAGGATGTTGAGCAATAGAGGGCTCACCTGGGCAAGAGCAGAAAAAAAAGGCGAAGGACAGGCATTTGTGGAAAACCCTTGCGGAAGCTCCATGTGCCATGGGCACTTAAGGTTCAGAGAGAGAGAGTATGTGATGCCATGTAGTAATGAAATGTGGCCAGGTTTCTATAAATATTTACGGGAATTTCTTAATTAGTATTAATGAGTGATTGGGACCATCATGGCGCATAAGCAATGTTTTCAACATGTTTTTTTTCTGTGAAAACATAACACTAAGGAGATCAAAACAATATTGAAAAGTTCATGAACACCTGATTTTACAATAATTGTGTATGTTAACAGATGACTGTGGCATCAACAGAAGGGTTTTTTTTGGGAGGGGGGGGGCTTTATGATGGGTTGTAGTTTCCAGATTTACATGAGAGACACAAATTACAAAATTTCAAATGCATCAGCTTTTGCTTTGTTCCTTAACTAACCTATGTTTGTAGGAAAGATGATAATGCTACAATGACAACAGATTTATCAGTATTGATTGAGCACAGGTTGGCTGAAGATTTATTCCACCTCTCTATGGTTCTCATAGGGATAGACATTTGTGCTTGTCCAGTTTGTAGGGCTTCGGATTTTTCCTACAGCGACATAAGCTTACTTTTTTTTGTGTGCTGATTTTGGGAATTCAGGCACTCCCCTATAGCCTACTCCCTATCCAACTTGGTGTATCTGATTTTGAAGACCACACCGCGACCAGTGCAGTGAATATAAGTTTATAATTATAGCTGTCCTACAGCAGTAAATGATAGCCATTTGTCACAGTAACTCAGTATTTTGCACATGTGCTGGTTACTTCAACAAGTGTTGATTCATAAATTTTGTATACTTCAGATAAAGTACACTTTCATGTGCCGAAGGTCATGAAAAATACAGGGCTAACACCGGGATCCCCAGTGTGCCTTGATGGCATGGACCCAAGAATTTTACCTTTACCTTTTTTACCTTTTTCAGATGAAAAGAACTATGAGATCAGCAGTGACGAAGAGGATCTTCCTTTTAAGTGCTTCATCTGTCGGAACTCCTTCAAAGACCCAATTATAACAAAGTGCAAGCACTATTTCTGTGAAAAGTGCGCACTTGATCACTATAAGAAATCCAAGCGCTGTTTTGTGTGTGGAGAACCTACAGGTGGAATTTTTAACCCTGCTAAAGGTATAAGTAATTTTATCTTCTATGCCCTTTTTTTTTTTTAAAATCTTCTAGCCCAAGTTTCTTGACAAATATTTTAAAGATCACTTAATCTATGGGTATTTTAGAAGAGAATCTTTTAGTCATTTGAAACAGTCATATTAAGTATGTTAGTGAATTGTGCTGTGGAGATAAGTTTTTCTGTCTGGTGGTGGTAGACAGTGATAATGGTTGGTCATTTTCCTCAGTAAATTTTAAAGGATTTTAAAAAATATTTACAGACACATTAGCTCTTCCCGTGCCACAGGAAGAAATGCGGACATTCAGTTGGATGCCGAAATAAAACCGCGGGTCTTGATATGTTTAGGGGGTATAGTTGTAAAATGGAATGGAAAACAGTATTTCCATGTTTGTTTTTAAAAATTTCATAAATGCAGAGTTTTTTTAGGAAAAAAGAAGTAATGTGATGTTTTTAGACAATGATTGAGCCCAGCTCACCATCGGCTAGGTCTAGATCTACATTACTTACCATCTGAGATGTCTAGATCTACTTGTCAATCTTGTATTGTGATTCTATGTTGCATTCTCTCTAAATTAATGTCTGAAATAACCTTCTAACTACTTCTCCAGTCATCTGATATGTCTAGATCTACTTGGGATACATTCAAGAGCAGTGGGGTGGCACAGGCCATGTCCATACTCCTATGTACGTCATCAAAAATTGAAAATTTTCCATGTTTCTCTTCCTTTTTCTCACTCAGCATCGCTTGTAACTAAGCACTCTTTCACCATTTTGAAAGGTGTCACTGGAAACGTGGACGAAATATGTACAATCTAAATGTTACACCGGTTGTTTTAATAAAACAAACCAGGAGTCGCTATATCGACCACTGGCACAAATTGGGGAAACCAGAAGGGTCAATATAGTGACCAACGGCATGGGAAGAGTTAAAGACCTGGTCATTTAAAGTTGTTAAAAAGACATTTTTCTCTTCTACCTGTGATGACCTTGGTGATGACAGCTGTTACAGCTTACCTTAATGCTTGCTTTAGAAGATGATGGAAGAATGGTTTTCCAGCAGGTTGGAGTGTTGGGCTTCTTGTTAAGTTTCAACATAGATGGACCGCATTGAACTTTATCTTGTTTCTAAGAAGCGCTTTGAAGAAATGCGGCAGATCTTGGCTAGCATGATGTCACAGCAGATCTTGGCTGACATGATGTCAGCAGGAGATAGCTCAGCTGTCTACTCTAAGCCCATTCTGAAATCAGATTTTGAAAGCTAGACCACTAATGATGGTTCTTTTTCTTTTCATACTTCAGAACTGATGGATGATTCTTTTTTTCTTTTCACACTTTAGAACTGATGTCTAAGCTGGAGAGAAGCAAGAAAGCGGACGATATTCCAGACAACGAAAGCAGTGATGAAGAAACATGATTACACTGTCTGCAGAAACATTTTCTGTGTTAATTTCATTAAATCTGTTGTAATATGTAATATCCTTTTTTTGCAAGTTCTCTACAGACAAAATATTGGCTAACATACACTTTTGTGTCAGATGTAATATTCTCAGTTTGGGGGGGGGGGGGAAGATAAATCTGTAACCAGTTTGTAAATTTGGGAGGGATAGGATTAGAAAAATAAGAAAATGGCAGCAACTTGTTTTATATTCTTCGGTAAGAGAGAGTTAGAGCAACCTTTCTCAACCTTTGCTCCACTGGAGCCCTTAGAATTTTTTTTTTATCCCCACAAAACGACCACATTAAAATATTTACCATTGCTCTCACTTCATATGTTTCTCTCTCCCCCCCCTTGTGTAGAACTAAAAATGACTTTAACCAACCTGTCATGGACACAAACAAAAGCAGGCAGCTAAGTCCTCTTGTTCCATGAGAGGTGCTTGGAAGGGATTTTTCAGTCAGTCTCTGGCAGAACCCCAGCAGATCTGTTGCAGAATCCAGGTTGATAAACCCCGAATTAAAGGTTATAGTTCTCAATTTAATGTTCAGAAAGAAAAGGTGTGCTGTTTAATGATCTATATTAATGGAAAGGGAGACGATTTCTTCTACAGAATGAAAGACTTTCACAATGAGAGTAATGTAAATACTGTCTTTACAACCTGCAGGAAGACAGATTGTTTGGAATGAAAGAAGTATCTGTAACTATTACTTTTAATATGCCTTAATGGCATGGAAATGGGAATTTTATATTTAACTATTACTTTTGTTTTAAATACAGCTCTGAAAACCTCCAAGTTTCATTGTCAGCTTTCTCATTTGTTCTGATCCTTTTTGCTTTTCTCTTTTCCTAATGAAAGCTGAACTACTGTTTCACCTACTTCTGTAAAGATAATCAAAAGATTTTATATAATGGAAAAAAAAAATATAGTGTACATGCCTAAGTTAAGCTCCTGCATGATTCAGCAATTTATGATGGCTGCCATTTCTAACTGGACCAAGGAGAGTATAAAATTTATTCACCCTTGATTGTTGTCTTTGAATAAAAATGTTGCCTTAGACAGGTGTCCTGTATTTCACTGTTTTTTAAGTAAAAAGATTTTAGCTGGTAGATTCCTTAATAATAGCTTAAATTCAACGTGTGGTGGTGAATTTGTCTGAAAGATTAGTAATCACTACCTCATTGAATAGGCTGAATTAACAGCTTGTCTCCATTGACCAGGCTGAATTAACAGCTTGTATCCATTGACCAGGCTGAATTAACAGCTTGTCTCCATTGACCAGGCTGAATTAACAGCTTGTCTCCATTGACCAGGCTGAATTAACAGCTTGTCTCCATTGACCAGGCTGAATTAACAGCTTGTCTCCATTGACCAGGCTGAATTGACAGCTTGTCTCCATTGACCAGGCTGAATTGACAGCTTGTCTCCATTGACCAGGCTGAATTGACAGCTTGTCTCCATTGACCAGGCTGAATTAACAGCTTGTCTCCATTGACCAGGCTGAATTAACAGCTTGTCTCCATTGACCAGGCTGAATTAACACAACAGCTTGTCTCCACTGACCAGGCTGAATTAACACAACAGCTTGTCTCCACTGACCAGGCTGAATTAACAGCTTGTCTCCATTGACCAGGCTGAATTAACACAACAGCTTGTCTCCATTGACCAGGCTGAATTAACACAACAGCTTGTCTCCATTGACCAGGCTGAATTAACAGCTTGTCTCCATTGACCAGGCTGAATTAACAGCTTGTCTCCATTGACCAGGCTGAATTAACAGCTTGTCTCCATTGACCAGGCTGAATTAACACAACAGCTTGTCTCCACTGACCAGGCTGAATTAACACAACAGCTTGTCTCCATTGACCAGGCTGAATTAACAGCTTGTCTCCATTGACCAGGCTGAATTAACACAACAGCTTGTCTCCATTGACCAGGCTGAATTAACACAACAGCTTGTCTCCACTGACCAGGCTGAATTAACACAACAGCTTGTCTCCATTGACCAGGCTGAATTAACACAACAGCTTGTCTCCACTGACCAGGCTGAATTAACAGCTTGTCTCCATTGACCAGGCTGAATTAACACAACAGCTTGTCTCCATTGACCAGGCTGAATTAACAGCTTGTCTCCATTGACCAGGCTGAATTAACACAACAGCTTGTCTCCACTGACCAGGCTGAATTAACACAACAGCTTGTCTCCACTGACCAGGCTGAACCTGGTTAGGTGCTGGGTTTACTAATCAGGTAGTGCCTGGTTCAGTCCCAGCGCTAGGATTTTTTGTTTGTTCTGGTACACATCAAAAGGTGGGGGTTCACCCTGCATCTAAAAACGGGTACCAGAGAAATCTGGGAAGGTAAAGCGGCCAGGCATGATACTGACCACATTACACTTTCATGTGCCAAAGGTCATGGAAAACACAGGATTAACACCGTATTCCCCAGTATGCCTTAATGGTGTGGAAACGGGGATTTTACCTTTACCTTACTCAGAAGCTTAGGTTACAGCCATCTTTGGCAAGTAGTGCAGGGACGACGTGACATGGTCTGTGTGTACATGTTTCACTATGTGACTGGAATAACTATGAGGAGCAGCAGTAATTTGTGTATTTTTTTACACATCAAAAGGTGGGGGTTCACCCCGCATCTAAAAACGGGTACCAGAGAAATCTGGGAAGGTAAAGCGGCCAGGCATGATACTGACCACATTACACTTTCATGTGCCAAAGGTCATGGAAAACACAGGATTAACACCGTATTCCCCAGTATGCCTTAATGGTGTGGAAACGGGGATTTTACCTTTACCTTACTCACAAGCTTAGGTTACAGCCATCTTTGGCAGGTAGTGCAGGGACGACGTGACATGGTCTGTGTGTACATGTTTCACTATGTGACTGGAATAACTATGAGGAGCAGCAGTAATTTGTGTATTTTTTTTATGACAAAATATGCCTTGTATAAGGGGAAATGTTAAGTCTGTATGGAACACCATCTAAACTTGTCAACATCATTAAGGACTTATACAGTGGATATGTTTGTGCAGTCAAGACAGAAGAAGGGATGAGTGAATGGTTCCAGATTGAAACAGGTGTGAAACAAGGATGTATACTGTCTCCTTTACTTTTTGGGAATACAATAGACTTCATAATGAAAAAATGCTGCACAGGTAACACAGGTATTGACTGGGTACATGGGACCCAGCTAGAAGATCTTGATTTTGCTGATGACATAACTCTTATCAGTAATAATGTGAATTCCATGCAAGAAAAAACAGATAGCCTGTCTTCACTGGCTAGCAAAATAGGACTTGAAATTAACAAGGACAAAACAAAAATAATGAAAATTCCCATCAATCAAAATGGAAAAATACACATAGAAGGGACAGATATTGAAGAAGTCAATCAATTTGCATACCTTGGCAGCTACATAGACCAGGATGGTGACATCAGAAAGGAAGTTAGAATCAGAATTGCAAAAGCAGCATTGATCTTCAAGAATCTTGAGAACATATGGAATACAAAAGTTATAAGCACAAAAACCAATTCAAATGTAATATCCACTCTCATTTATGCATGCGAAAGGTGGAAAACAACTAAAGAAATTAGACTCTTTTGAAAACAAATGCATAAGGAAAATACTCGGCATCAAGTGGAACTCATTCAAGAACAATGCAGAGATGAGACAGAGGACTGATCAACAACCAGTCTCACGGGTGATCAGGACATATGTTGGTCACTTGATGAGAAGAAATGATCAGAGAATCCCAAAACAAGCTATCAAGTGGAACACAACAGGCCAAAGAAAAAGAGGCAGACCATGTGAAACTCTGAAGAGGTCATTGTTAAGAAAATTGGCGAACTACTTTGCGAGCCCTATGTGACGTTTAATGGCATGGGAAGGATATAAGATAAGGGCAAAGTTTCTAGTGGTAGAGGTGAGATTTTATAGGGACAACACTAATGTAAACCAAACTGAATGCAAGATTTTTTTTCCCTTTTGCCTTTACCCACTGTGCATTGAGCATGGACTATTTTTATTCATTTGATATTGCCATTTCTTGGCTTTTCTCCCTTGTGCACTTGCAACCATACCAGGTTTTCAGAAACAGTAGTTATCCCTCACACAGCTGTGTCAGGTATCCACATATACTGCAGGATTTCCAAGAAGATGCTATAGTACTGGATCTTCAGCCTACAACCTTGGAAAAAAAAAAAATTTCACATTTGACCACACTACTCTGCTCCTGAATCTAGCAGTGAATCAGAAGATTAGATTCATGGAGTGGATTCAGACAAAGACATGCAAGAAAAAAAAATGAGTGAATATATTTTGTTTCAATTGTTTTAAATGTTGAAGTTTTCAACTTGGTGATATTGATAATAAAAAAAATTGTAATTCAGTGCTTAAATAATGTATCATGCATTTATGACCTTATAAGCTAATGTTAAGTATAAATTTATATATATATATATATCGTACATTAGACTGCAGTATTTTTTTCAATTTTGGTAAAGTGGTTTTATTTCATATATTCTCAGGGATATATTTTCCATCAGACTCTGTGTGGTTGAGTGTGTGCATACGTGCATGCATGTGTTTGTATATGTGTCTGTCTCTTCCCCCCCCCCCCCCAGCAGAGCATAAGGCATCAACAAAGGTTATCCAGTCAATCCTGCTTGAGCAAGTTGAGATACCTCAAACCATGTCTTTCCTGCTTCCTTTAGTTCTTCCTGTGTTGTGTGTCTCCATGTCCCCACTGGCCTGCCCCTCTTTCTTTTCTTTTGAGGTGTCCAAGTCAAGGCAGTATATGGGGTGTCTTGTTTTTTTTTCTTTTTTTCTCTTTTCCCATTTGTAATATGTGGCGCAGACATTTCCGTCTTCGTCTTTTAACCTCTTTAGTAATGTTCTCAATGCCAATTTGTTTGGTTATTTCCACATTTGCACTAATTTTTCCCAGTGTATATTTAAATTCTCATAAGGCATTTTCTTTCAAATCTTTTCAGTCTGGTTTTGATTCTACAGTTGGTTCTCCATATGCTCTCTCTCTCTCTCTCTATTTTCTCTCTCTCTCTCTCTCTATATATATATATATCCATCAAACCATTCATTCAGTTGTCTATTTATTCATTAGTTTCCATCCATCCATCCATCCGCCACTGTATACAATTTCAAAAAATTTTATTTCTTTTGATTCAGCCATCATCATACATGTGAATATGTATACGAGTGAGTGTGTGCGAGAGAAGAGTTTCAGTGGCCAGATTGATATGGTTCATGGTTTCTTGAATTTGAAGACAGTGGATTCTTCCCTTTAATTCCCAGAACATATCATGAGAAATCAAATCTTAGAAAACCTGATAATCACTGGAAAAACTCAGTGAACAAAGAAAATGGAGACTGGGATGAGGAAAAAAAAAATTCTTAATGGGTTGATCAAGTATTTTGGTAAAAGAATGTCATTGTAAATATCAGCCACAGAACATGATCCTATATGCTGATCATCGTGGGTGTGTGATGAGTGAGTCGAAAGTGTTCGTCTGATGGTTGCAAGTGATAGCTAGATTTTAGCTCTTAGAAGCAGAATTTTAGACCTTAAATGCTTCTGTCCAGAAGATCTGAAGCTAGCAAAATATTCATTCTTTATTGGAGTACAGGAGTTCTTTCTGGGGTGTAACTGGGTACTACATTCTGATGGAATAGTCATACTGTTGGAATATGAGATTGATATGAAGGATAAAGATGTCAGAATGATTGGGCTAGGGAATATTACATGACAACACAGCAAATAAATGAACAGACTCACAAAAGAAGTACAATATGACAGAAAACCACACAGCTTCTCGCAATATGTAAAATACTAAAATACGACAAAACATAAACTCTTATTCCAGCACCGTACAGCTACAGATCTAGAGTGAAGTGTTTTCACATTCTCTTATATCTGTGTCTAAAATTAGACCCATCAATTAAATAATATTGACAACATCTGTGTCTAAAATTAGACCCATCAGTTAAATAATATTGACAACATCTGTGTCTAAAATTAGACCCATCAGTTAAATAATATTGACAACATCTGTGTCTAAAATTAGACCCATCAATTAAATAATATTGACAACATCTGTGTCTAAAATTAGACCCATCAGTTAAATAATATTGACAACATCTGTGTCTAAAATTAGACCCATCAGTTAAATAATATTGACATACTTATCATATGTTCATGACGTACTTATCTTATCAGCATAGGGTGTGGGTGATGGTGCTTAAGATATTTGAGTGAGGTCTGTCCATTTCATTAATTTCATTAAGTCTTTGCGTATATCAATATTTTTTTTTTTTATGGAGGAGCACGGAAATGAATTCAGGAGTGAAAGAGGTAAGTCAAAGAATGAGAAAAGATGCATGAGTAAAAGGTGCAGATAGAAGCAGAGTGAGAGAAAAATGCAAAATTAAACTGGGCGCCTGTGACACTGCTTTTATATTTAAAACGCACAAGAAACGTGTGTATAGCTCCCAAAATAGTGAGCATTATGTGACATGTCAAAGTAAGCGTCTCTGATGTGATGCAACCTGCTACATGTCCAGCAGTGATGACAGCACTCAGTAGCATACGACTGATGGTTAGAACATGTAGCGAGAACTGACGGGGCCACGTCCACAGTTAGTGTTTAGTAAATACTAAATGGCGAACTTGAGTAATGGAGAAGGTAACGAGGTGAGCCAAACCTGACATGCTTATATTTCTCTTATCTTATATGCTTCCCGTGCCATTAAATGTCATGGAGGTTGCAAGGTAGTTCGCCAGTTTTTCCTGTCCTCTGCGAGCCTTTCAACCTCATCAAGGGATTTTATGCTTATTAATTTGGCCTCTCTTAACAATGTCCTCTTTAGAGTTTCACGCGGTCTGCCTCTTTTTCTTTGGCCTGTTGTGTTCCACTTGATAGCTTGTTTTGGGATTCTCTGATCATTTCTTCTCATCAAGTGACCAACATATGTCCATCTCCTTTTCCTGATCACCCATGAGACTGGTTGTTGTTCAGTCCTCTGTCTTATCTCTGCATTGTTCTTGAATTCGTTCCACTTGATGCCAAGTATTTTCCTTGGGCATTTGTTTTCAAAAGAGTCTAATTTCTTTTCTATTTCTTTAGTTGTTTTCCAGCTTTTGCATGCATAAATGAGGGTGGATATTACATTTGAATTGAATAGTCTTAACTTGGTTTTTGTGCTTATAACTTTTGAATTCTATATGTTCTCAAGATTCTTGAAGATTGATGCTGATTTTGCAATTCTGATATTAACTTCCTTTCTAGTGTCACCATCCTGATCAATGTATACAAATTGATTGACTTCTTCAATATCTGTCCTTTCTATATGTATTTTTCCATTTTGATCAAGAGGAATTTTCATTATTTTTGTTTTGTCCTTGTTAATTTCAAGTCCTATTTTGCTAGCCAGTGAAGACAGGCTGTCTGTTTTTTCTTGCATGGAATTCACATTATTACTGATAAGAGTTATGTCATCAGCAAAATCAAGATCTTCTAGATGGGCCCCATGTACCCAGTCATTACCTGTGCAGCATTTGTTCATTATGAAGTCTATTGTAATTCCAAAAAGCAAAGGCTTATATTTACATATTTGTAAATCATCTGCCAGAGATTTTCCACTCTGCCAAGAGGACGGGGAAGAGCCAGCGATTGACCTAGTTATGTGGAAAGTGACATTGCATATGGGTACTGCGTCGTCTGATGAGGATATGAGAAACTTCTTCTACGGTTCTAGCATCAGACAATTATATTTATTTCCGGATAAATTGTGCAGTCTTTTGGAGGTCATGCTTTGCACACAAAAGTTTGTCTTCCAGGTAGCTCCCTGTGGCCAGAGCTGGGGTTAGACATCTTGGTAGAGGCGTGAGATGCATACGCTTGGAGACTTGGCCTTGCCACACAAACACTGTTTGTTGTTTATGTGACCTTTTATGGAAATTATGTATTGATAGAATCAATCATGAGATATATTGCTCAGCAAAATCATGCTTGGCCAACTCCCATAAAAAGGTAACATCAGTCTACTTAAAAAACCGTTATCTAAGACGAAAGGGGCCATCATAACCGAATACTTTCCTGATATGTTAAACCGCTATTTAAAAATAAATAAATAAATGTGCGAAAATGCAGTGCCTTTCATCTTTAGCCACAAAAGCACTTCAAAAGTAGAAAAGTGGCAGTTAAAATGATTACTTCTCAAGTTATCTGCGCATCCTGGTATACACGGTAATTTAACACAGATAAGCATGTCACGAACGATCATGTTTAGATACAACGCTGGTCCTTGAAATGACAACCTTAGTGCGATCTCATTGATCGGACTTTGATGTCGGAGGTAGGTGATTATGAGATCATTCTCATAATCAAAATGTCGTGAATGGTCAAATGGCTTCTCTTAGTGGGGAGTGAGTGCTTTTACCAAAGGAAACTCAACAATTTTAACAGTTAACAGAACTCATTTATTAATCAAGGATTCTGCTTTCAGCAACTACCTAACATTTAACGCAGCAGAGATTCCCAAGGAGGAAGTTTTGGACGGAGCTAGGAAGCGATCTTTTGATCTCAGGTAAAACCTTGACATTGAAAGCTCTCTCTCTCTCTCTCTCTCTCTCTGAACCTTAAGTGCCCAGGGCACAAGGGTTTTCCACAAATGCCTGTCCTTCGCCTTTTTTTCTGCTCTTGCCCAGGTGAGCCCTCTGTTGCTCAACATCCTTTCTGTTGTTCTTCTCCATGTCTCTTTCTTATTGAAAGCTAGCGTAGTTTAAATCACCTAGTATTACCCTATGTGGGTTGATCAGAATCTAAACAGATAATTTGACTGACCGGGTACTAAAACTGGAGCAGTGAAATGTAACTGGTGGCAGCATTTGTCAGTTTATATATATATATATATATATATATATATATATATCTTCTTATATCCTTCCCCAGCATGCAGTATAAAATTAAACGGAACCATTCTAAAGCAGGTGCAGAAATTCAAATACCTTGGAGCAGTAATAACTTCAGATGGGAAATGCAAAACAGAAATTAGGAACAGAATAGGCCAAGCAAAGACTGCATTTCAGAGAATGAGAAACATATTAGCTAACACATCTTTATCAATGAATGTTAGAAAACGAGTCCTAAAATGCTATATTGAACCTATCTTGTTATATGGAAGTGAATCATGGACAATAGGCAAGTCTGCACAAAAATCATTGGAAGCAGCAGAAATGTGGTTTATTAGAAGAATGTTGCGAATCCCCTGGACAGCAAAAATAACTAATGAAGAATGTATGAGAAGAACTGGAGAGACAAAATCTTGTCAATAAGATAAGAGAGAGACAATTTACTTTCATAGGGCATGCAATGAGAAGAGGGGGCATTGAAAATATTATAACAACAGGAAAAATAGAAGGAAGAAGATCAAGAGGAAGACCAAGAGAAATGATACTGGACAGTCTGACGGGATGGTGTGAGAGGAGATCACTAACTGAGCTGATGGCCTGCATGAAGGATCGGGTACTCTGGAGAAGCATAATAGCCAACGACAGTCGGCACGACACCTGATGATGATGATGATATCCTTCCCGTGCCGTTAAACGTCACATAGGGCTCGCAGAGTAGTTCGCCAATTTTTCCTGTCTTCGGCGAGTCTTTCAACCTCATCAAAGGATTTTATGCCTGTTAACTTGGCCTCTCTTAATAATGTCCTCTTCAGAGTTTCACGCGGTCTGCCCCTTTTTCTTCGGCCTGTTGTGTTCCACTTGATAGCTTGTTTTGGGATTCTCTGATCATTTCTTCTCATCAAGTGACCAACATATGTCCATCTCCTTTTCCTGATCACCCATGAGACTGGTTGTTGTTCAGTCATCTGTCTTATCTCTGCATTGTTCTTGAATTCATTCCACTTGATGCAGAGTATTTTCCTTAGGCATTTGTTTTCAAAAGAGTCTAATTTCTTTTCTATTTCTTTAGTTGTTTTCCAGCTTTCGCATGCATAAATGAGGGTGGATATTACATTTGAATTGAACAGTCTTAACTTGGTTTTTGTGCTTATAACTTTTGAATTCCATATGTTCTCAAGATTCTTGAAGATTGATGCTGCTTTTGCAATTCTGATCCTAACTTCCTTTCTAGTGTCACCATCCTGGTCTATGTAGCTGCCAAGGTATGCAAATTGATTGACTTCTTCAATATCTGTCCCTTCTATGTGTATTTTTCCATTTTGATTGATGGGAATTTTCATTATTTTTGTTTTGTCCTTGTTAATTTCAAGTCCTATTTTGCTAGCCAGTGAAGACAGGCTATCTGTTTTTTCTTGCATGGAATTCACATTATTACTGATAAGAGTTATGTCATCAGCAAAATCAAGATCTTCTAGTTGGGTCCCATGTACCCAGTCAATACCTGTGTTACCTGTGCAGCATTTTTTCATTATGAAGTCTATTGTATTCCCAAAAAGTAAAGGAGACAGTATACATCCTTGTTTCACGCCTGTTTCAATCTGGAACCATTCACTCATCCCTTCTTCTGTCTTGACTGCACAACCATATCCGTTGTATAAGTCCTTAATGATGTTGACAATTTTAGATGGTATTCCATATAGACATAAAATTCTCCATAATGAATCTCTGTGTATGCTATCAAATGCCTTTTTAAAATCTATGAAGTTCAGTATTAATGGTTTCTGCTTTTCAATATGTTCTTCAAGTATTATTCTGAGAGTAAAGATCTGGTCGAGACAGCTTCTTCCTTTTAGAAATCCTGCTTGTTCTTCTCTCATTGCAGTATCCACTATATCTTTGAGTCTATTCAAAATGACCTTGCAAAATACTTTTGACACAACTGATATTAAGGTTACTCCTCTCCAGTTGTTACATTCACTAAGGTTGCCCTTTTTTGGTATTTTAACAATGATTCCTTTCTTCCAATTAAAAGGGACCTTTTCTTCTTTCCAAATCTTGTTAAACATTCTCTGTAGTTGTCTCATGTTGTCACTATTGATAGCTTTTAGCATCTCGGCTGTTATTTCATCTTCACCTGCAGCTTTGTTGTTAGCCATTAAATTCACTGCTGTTTCAATTTCATGCAATTTAATTTCATCTAGATTGACATTTAGTTGTGGGGCTGGTAAGTCAGTTTCAAGGTTTAACAATTCTTTTGGGTGTGGTCCATTGAGTATTTCCTGGAAGTGTTCAGCCCATCTTTGCTTTTGGTCTTTATTTGATGTTAATAGTGTTCCAGTTTTGCTAAGGATTGGTCTTTCTTTAGATGTAATAGTACCTGTTAGCCTCTTTTGTATGTTATATAAAGTTTTGCTGTCTCCTGTTTTTGCTGCTTTTTCTGCCTCTTTCGCCATATTGTCTATGTATTCTCTTTTATCCCTTCTAGCTGAACTTTTTACTTTCTTGTCTATGTCTTTGTATTTTGCTTTTGCCGAATCTCTTTCATGATCTGCTTTTGCATTCAACATGTCTAATTTGAGTGCTCGTCTTTCATGTATATACTTCCATGTTTTATCTGATATCCATGCTTCTCTACTTGGTTTTTCCAATCCAGCGCTTACTTTTGCTGCTGTGATTATGGCTGTGCTGTAAGAATTCCATAACTCATCTATACCTATCTCCTCTACTTCACTGGGTGTTTTGGAATGATTGGCAAGTTCCTGATTGAAATTAATGTTAGTATTTTCTTCTTGTAAGCTGTGGCTGTTTATCTTTCTGTGTACTGATTTCTTGTGTTGACTTTTCAATTTTAGTTTTATTTTCCCTATGCACAGGTTGTGATCACTGTTGACATCTGCACCCCCATAAGCCCTTACATCCATGAGAGATGTTCTGTATTGCTTTCTAATACAAAAATGGTCTATCTGGTTTCTAGTTCTATCATCTGGAGATATCCACGTTGTTTTATGTATCTCTTTGTGTGGGAATATTGTGCCTCCAATGACCATGCCCTCTGTTAGACATACTTCAATTAATCTTTCTCCATTCTGATTGACCATGTCAATTCCTTCTTTCCCCATCACTTTTTCAACGTCGGTATTATCCTTCCCTACCTTAGCATTGAAGTCCCCCATAGCAATTAGGATGTCGTGTTTAGGGACTTTGTTGATGATTTGTTGTAGTTGGTGATAGAAGTCGTCTTTCACATCATCATCTGCATCATTCGTGGGTGCATAACACTGTATTATTGTCATTCTTCCGTGTCGTAGGTTGTATCGTGCTCTTATTATACGACTGTTCACCGGTTCCCATTCTACAAGGCTCTTTGCAGCTACATTTGACATAATAATGCCCACTCCGTCTCGGAATTTACCGTCATTTCTGCCTGAATGTATAATTAACTTGCCGTTTTCCGCCGATCTTTTACCTGCTTCTGGCCATCGCATTTCGCTGATGCCCAGTATGTCTAGTTGATATGTCTCCATTTCTTTGATGACCTGAGTAGTTTTTGTTGGTGCTGCCATCGTTCTCACATTCCAGAATCATATATATATATATATATATATATATATATATATATATATATATATATATAGATGGGCAAAAAATAAACAAAACTTGCAAAACTGAACAGGAGCTAAGAAAAAGCTCTCTCAGAACATCATTCAAGAAGACATCATCTCAGTTTACAGATCAGTCAAGACATCTCAGTTTACAGATCATTCAAGACATCTCAGTTCACAGATCAGTGTGTGGCTGCTATATTTTGATGTGGAATCAGCGCATGAATGCAATGGATTAATAACGTCTTGTGAAAAATGAGTTTGAATATAACTGATGATTTATAAAGATAATCTTGATGTCTCACAAGTCTCTGTTGCTGCCTATTGCTGTGTGACAGAACGAGTGAAATTCAAACAGTTGATATATACATACAGTAGCCAGCACTCAAATAAGAGCAATGAACAATAAAGTTTCACGAAGAATTACCAAAAAAAAAAAAAGACAACAGAGGTTAATGATCACTATATCGTTTCAATCTATTTATTCTTCAAAATTGGATCATTCAGAACAGGTAATAAATGCTAAAGTTAACACAGCTTCTAATTCTCATGCAAAAATTTCCCTTCGAGTCTAAACTGTGATCACTAGATTTTATACCACATTTGGTAATCTGTAAATCTGTTTAAGGGAATTGTGCCATTTATAGGGGATAAGATATTATTTTAGATAAACTTTTCTCCTGGCAATACTTCTTCAGAGGCTTCGATCTTAGACAACAATTTTCTACCAGCTCATTTGGTGATTTATATCAAGAAATTTGGAAAGGGGGGGGGGGGAGGGGGACGAATGAAGACGCTGTTCATTTTGGCAATATGCGACCCATAGCTGACATGCTAGCGTCAGGGCTGGCGAGCCATAATCTACCAAGACCCTGTCCCATTTCTCTGTTGATACTCCCAGTAACAGATTTAGCCTGGCTAACGGGGCATGTGTCGGCATAGTCCACTTGGTAGTGGAGTCTGCCAAAGAAGTATTGCACATCCTCTGATTTTTAGCTCCGCACAGGGTCTGAAAAATCAGCCTCCGTAACCCACTTCCAATCCGACACGATGCTGCGCCTCAACACAGCTGCAAAGAACACCAGCTCACAGTTCCATGAAGATGAAGAAGCGGCATTAGACTGTCATTTATTCTCCAACTCTCCCCCTTCCTCCGCATCTTTTGCCATTATTTCCCCTGTTGTCATTATAGTTTAATCACCGCAATATTATAAGGCATCTTTGATACATTTTATACCCACATCAGCTGCAGGGACTTGAAAGAGCTGGCGGAAGACTCATGTTCACAGAGATTGGTCCTTGCAGCGCGGTGTGTTGTTATTGTGGTCACATACTGGCAGGAGAAGTTGTCCAGCCAAACTGAAACTCTGCAATTTCCACACAAATCTACCTGATTCAAACGTCTCCAAATACTGAGAAATTATTTTTCTATTCGTTCTAATTTGATTATTCTTCGTTTTGGCTTTTATAACCTCTCCAGCATCTTGTATAATAAGCAATATCAAACTGACTTGTGTTACAAATTAACGAAGATTTATACAATGGGTTAAGGTTATAACCTTTGACCGAAGATGTGACCTTAGACTTCTATCCGAACAGCTCAGCAGCCTCGTTTCCGTTCAAAATAGATGGCGCGAAATAATACTACACTAGAGGATTCCCTTTTGAGGAAGTTTCCGACTTTCTCGTGTCATGAATAAAATAAGAAAACAATTATTCGTTAACGGTGCATTAAGCGTTACTTATACTAATATTTGATGATATGTATGCTTTATTAAAAATCATGTTTTAAATTAGAAACTAGGTTGGAGTCGGGATTCGAATAAAGCCGAGTTCTAAAAATAGAACATTACGCAATCTGAGCTTAGGCTCAACCATCACTTTCCATCAAAACACAGGAGCTTCCCCGACCGGAAGCGGCACTTCTATCGAGAAAAATCAATATTTCCTCACCAGAGATCGAAAGGGGGGACCTCTTGAGTTTTTATTGATCCCCCCTTTCGTTCTGAAACTAGTGACAAAGGATTTGTTCTGTTGGAGGTCCCCAGACGCTGAAAACAAAGAGATGCTTTCGTGGCCTTGAGAGTGAATTTCACTATTCTAAGATGGCTTCCCCTTGCACTTCTGGAATCATTCTGAGCCAGTCACCGTCTGCGTCTGCTTCTGCAGCCTCGGCTGAATGTGGAGACCATGAAATGCAGTATTACTTGGGCGAGCAAGAACTTGTGATAACTGCAAACACATGTGAGAACTGTAGCAAGGGGGCATCTTATGAAGAGGCTTTACAAGGTCCACATAAATGGAGACAGAATTTACGTCATGTTCCATCCAAGCGCTCAAAGAAGACCCAGCAAACAGAAGAATCATCAAACGGTCAAGAAAGCCATTACCAAAATTTCGAGAATGAATCTGATAGCCAACATAATGAAGACATGTAAGTAGTAACCATTGTTTTATGCATTTCGTCTCCTTACTACTGAGTGGAAATTGTAAGCTTATTTTTACATTGTAAGTGAATATTTGCTGTTATAAGTTTCTTGTTATTCTGAATGCAGTTGAATGCATTTGTCTGATGAGGAAATGTTCTGAGTGATTGTAATGGATATTAGATTCCTCAAGGTATATATAAGAATTACGTTAATGTTCTCTTAAATGGATGTAGTATCAAACATTTCAATAGGCTCCATTAGATAAGAATTGACATCAAAATGCAAGAAGTAAAGCATAATTTATATTGCTCATAGAGCTGCCAGTTTGAATGGCATAGTCAGGTATTGATATAGATCACATAAAATTAAATTCAAGAAAAAAAAATGTCCAGGTTTATGAACATCATACGTTTAATTTAAATTTTAAGGACTTCTGATGTGATAGAAAATATTTGAGGGGGGGGGGGGGGAAGAGAACCTGAAATGGAAATTCATAATTGCTCATGAATTTGACAGATCTGGTTCCATTAAGGACTGGTCATTTCAGACTACAAAATCACCTCAACTAACTCAAGTTCTCCCAAATAAATTAATTCCTTAGTGGTAGTGTAGTACAAGCTCAGTATATGGTTGCAGAATTCTGCAACCAGAGCTGGCCAAGGGGGGGGGGAGGGGGGTCTAAATGGGGACTGTGGGAAGGCCGTTAAAAAAAAAACCTGGATAAAATTCTGACTTCAGTCAGGACACCTTCACCAGAGTGACCTGACCTAGTGCCAGAGCGCATAAGAAGTTCACGCATTTAAGCATTTCCAGAAAGATCATTAATGGTTTTGAATAAACATTTTTAATATAAATGATTGTTTGACGTATATTCTTTATGTTGGTGCCAATGTTCTCTTTCTCTAAGCTGCATGGCAGTATGGCCACGCACAAAAAAAAAATCATCTTGCCATGCATAAAATTTTATATGCTGTGCAAAGAAGCAACAAAATAAAATGCAAAGTAAAAAAAAAAAATGAAATTACTCCTTTTATTTTCAATTTCCGCATCTAAATCTATGCTATGGTACAGTTAAAGAAAAATATGATAGCGCTGCCTGGGTTTTTTTTAACAATCTATTTTAATTTTAATATTTTTTTTCCTATGAGGACTTTAAACTACTTTCTGTGATTTGACGTTATGAGGCACATTCGCACACACAGTATTTCTGAGAATACAACACAGGTTGTAATTTTTTGTGCATAAACTGCAAAAACTTGGAAGGAACATTGGTTGGTGCACATCATAAGTTTGGTGACACTTAATCATGTGACACTTACTCACCCATACATTCATAGCACATACTAGCCTAACCCTTACCTTATCAATAACCATATCCCTTGGCTTTAACCCTAAATCCTATCTTGAGTTGGTGAATGTTGCATAATTAAGTGTATGTACACCCACATCTTAAGCTTGCTTTACACATCATACTCTTACCTTTTTTTTTTTTTTTCAATATATTTACAGATATGAACAAAACCTAAATCAACTTTCTCATTGCCCTTCAACCATGGAAGAGCCTAGAAAAGGTTCAGGGATTGAAAAGGAGCAGGATTCAATAGCAAACATTCCTCCATGGAAGAAAGAGTTCCTTGAAAAATCATCTTACAGAGGGGTAAGAACACAGTTATAGTAGTATATTGTTTTATTTGCCAGTTAGGTTTTCTGAACTAGAAAAATTGACTTTAGGTTTCATGTTTGTCATGTTTTTTTTTCTTCTCAGTTTTTATTTACACCACCCATAGTCTGTGAGTGTCTTTACTGAGGCTTTCTGTTTTCATCATGTCAGCCGTCTTTACTGAGACCTTTTGTATTAATCATGTCAGTTGTCTTTACTAAGGCCTTTTGTATTTATCATGTCAGTTATCTTTACTAAGGCCTTTTGTATTTATCATGTCAGTTTATCTTTACTGAGGCTTTCTGTTTACATAGTATAAATTATCTTTACTGAGGTTTTCTGTTTTCATCATATTGTACTTGTACAAACTCATTGTAACTGCGAGCTGTTGTTCTTTGCAGTAGATGCTGTAGAGATGTTGAGGCACAGCATCATATTTGTGTTGGAGCGGGTTATCGTGGCTACTTTTTCAGTCCTGGAGTACAGCTAAAAAGCAGGGGGTGTGCAGTGCTTCTTTAGCAGACTCCACCACCACGGGGACTATGGTGATCCCTGCCCCGTTAGTCAGGCTAGACCTGTTACTAGGGATACCATGGAGAGTTGGGACAGGGTCTTGGTCAGCTATGGTTTGCTAACCCTGACGCTGGCATATCAGCTATGGGTCGCTGATTACCTTATCGGGTGTCTTCACCCCCATTTTCATCATATAAATTATCTTTACTGAGGCTTTCTGTTTACAATCATGTCAGCCATCTTCACCAAGACTCTGCTTTTATTTTGTAGGCCTCATTACTAAGATTACATGTGCAGTGTTTACTCCTGGTTAATGGTGTTATGTCTGGATATAATAAATATTAATTAGGTCAGCCAGTTTGATTTTGGTTACATGCCCAGTTAGCTGGTAATAGGAAATAGAATAATAAGAAAAAAAAAATCAATTGTTATAATAATGTCGTTCTTTTTAGCGCTTCTTTCGCCTGCCTGATTTTCAGCTTTGCATCAACTTTATTACAGTATATTAAAAAAAAGAACTTATTAGATTTCTTATCTTTAATTTATTTTATAGCATTTCAAGATTCAGATTGTTTTTTTTTCTGCTGTAGATATGACCATGCTGCTTTCGTTTCTCTCATAATGATCTTTTTCCACATTAAATTTAGTGGTATTGTAGTTCAAATAATACAATTTCACAGCATTAAAGTTGTGATAGCTTAAGCTTTTAAATAAATGAAACTGTACATCTTATTGATTCAAGAATTCTTTGCTGAGCAGTGTATTGGATACTGACTGATTATAGTACGATATACTTGGAGGGAGTGGGGAGCCTAGGGGATGAGGCCAGTAAATATGAAGAGAATTAGAGAATGATTGTGCGCATAAATAAGAACCCCATGAACCAAGCTTGAGAAGAACACTTACGTTGGAATAGAGATACCAGGTAAATAAGTGAAGTGAAAGATGGGGTCATTTATATTTTACAGTTTCTCAAAGAACTTCTTTAAATCGCAAGCCTCATAAAGATATAAAGAATTATATGATAGAACAAAGCTAGGAGTAAAAATGTCTGCTTGATACCATAGTTTGGAGGTCACAGTGAGCCAAGAGTGTAGCTGACTTCCTGGAACTGTTTGCTGCCTAGTCTTACCTCAATTCTAAGACAGAGCTATTTGGGACAATCTTGTAAACTGTAGGGGGGAGCGAGGCATACAAGGAAACTTTTTGTTACACCATACAGGGAGGGCATTATCCCATTATAAGTACACCCTAGTATATGACGTGGGTTATATTCAGCTGATATAATTTGTCAATAGGTAACATATTGTATCATACTGTTATCATCATTGGGCAGAAAAGCAAATAACTTGCCTTTCATATCAGTCAGAATATCAGTAAAGTGAGTCATTATTATCATGGGTGAGAGTATAATACTGAAACTGAGGCAGTAATTTATGAGGCTAAATCTGAGCTTTTTGCTTTCCTTCCCTGTTAAGATGCACAAGCAGCCAAACAGTGTAACTGGTGGCCCAGCTTCACAGGTAAGACAACATTCAGACACGCTTGCATATAACAATTAGAAAAAATCCTTTGCTTAAATGCTTAGAAGCATCATCAGTCATCAGTAGGGTGTCCTGGTGGTGTAGTTGTTAGTGCACTCGTCTGCTGATCAGGAGGTCCCTGGTTTGATTTTGCAATCGGGTGGAATTTTTTTTTTTTTGACCGACTGGTACTGGGATTGGCCCAGCCTCAAGAAAATAGATACTTGGGGTTTCCCTAGGAGACGAAAGGCAGTGAGGTAATGTGCTGGCATCCTTACCTCAAATGCTGCAGTGGCCTAGAAATGTGAAGGCACTAACACTTCATACTCCTACAGCATACAGATGCTTCTGGACTTAGATTTAAATCATCAGTAGAGCCATGGCAGTGTAGTGGTTAGTGCACTTGCCAGCCATTCAGGTCCCTGGTTCAGTTTCATACTCAGGCAGAATTTTTTTGTTGGAGTGACTGGCATTGGGGCCAGTCTAAAAAAAAAAAAAAAATGGGTGCTTGGGGTTTTCCTACAAAAACAAAGGCAGCAAGGACAGGTGCTGATATTCCTACCTCAAATGCTGTAGTGACCTAGAAATATCAAGGCATTAACATTTCACGCCCCCATGGCATGCAACTACCATGGACACATATTTTTTTTTTTAGAGATCATCAGTATTCAGAAAAGTGGTTTTGGAGAAAGGTTCAACATGTAGCCTGGGTAGCCAGAAAAACAAGTGAAGAAGTTCATATGGAAGTTGCAGAATGTGAAGGAGGAAATTAATATATATATATATATATATATATATGTGTGGTGTGTGTGTCGGTGTGTGTGTGTATGTTCCAGCATAACTCTGGAATGCCTGGAGCAATTTCAACCAAGCTTGGTACACATATGACTTACAGTCTGGAGAAAAGTGCTGTTGGGGGTATGACACCGCTAGCACCCCTAGGGTTGGGGGCAGAAGGGAGTGACATCTCTCTCTCTCTCTCTGAACCTTAAGTGCCCAGGGCACATGGGGCTTCCGCAAGGGTTTTCCACAAATGCCTGTCCTTCGCCTTTTTTTCTGCTCTTGCCCAGGTGAGCCCTCTATTGCTCAACATCCTTTCTGTTGTTCTTCTCCATGTCTCTTTTGGCCTACCCTTACTTCTGTTCCCCAGTGGTGTCCATCTTAGTGCTATTTTTGGTAGTGAGTTGTCAGTCATTCGGAGCACATGTCCCAACCCTCGCCAGCGTCTTTCCTGAATCATTGCTGTACATACTATCCACTAAATTCAAGAAGGAAAAAAGATTGGTCTAAGGGAGAATCGTGAAATAGAGTGGTGCTGGTCTAAGCAGCATTTGTAGCGTCCCATGGCAACTCCTGTGTGGTTACCGGGGCCCAGATATAAATCTGGGGAGAAAAGAATAGGACCACTGCCACCTTCCACGTATGTTGTAAGAGGTGACTAAGAAGGTTGGGGATAGGCCAATGACCTGTTCCCTGTGAAAAGCTGAAGTGTTACAGAAACACGGAGAGGAAAACCAATGGATTGGCCACACTCTGAGGAAACCCGACATCAGCATAGCAAGACAGGCACTGACATGGAATCCTCAAGGAAATCAAAAATGAGGAAGACCTAGACCTACTTGGAGAAGAGACATTATGACAGTGCTCAGAAGCAAGGGATGCATATGGAAGGAAGTAGAGAATAATTCCAAGAACAGGGATGACTAGAGAGCCTTTTTCTGTGGCCTATGCTCTTGGGGGAGAGTGAAAGGTGATGATGATGATGGCAAGTCCAAATAATTTTGATTGTCTTTTAGTCAGCCCCCATCAGCAGTGGGGTGGGGGTGGGATGGGGATGACATTTAAAAGTAATTGAAAATGATCGATATTAGTGTAGAGTCCATAGTTTTCGGGGTTGCTGAGATGAATAGTGACACTCCCAATGCCGTTTATGTCCAGTTCAGCCCCCATCAGCATGGGGGTGAGAGTGGGTGAAAATTAGGGTGGGATCTCCAATTATTTTACTATGGAATCTCGACCCGCTAAAACTTTGCAACGGCACAAGGGTGTGTGTAAAGAGAATGCTGAGCAATGTGGTTGAAGTGACTATCTTAACAGGGCAAGGAGAAGGTGAAGCAGTTTTTATCCCACAGATAGCACTCATTCCGATAGGTCTCCCTTTTAAGAGATTGCAATTTCCTTGCGTTCTCGATCACAATCAACCAGTCACGGTGGCAGTCTACACATTATAGAGTAAAGTCTTTTACAAATTCGCTGTAATATTAATTTAACTCAAAACTTGATTATATGCAACATTTTTAGTTTCACCTCCAGGAGGAAGAATAAATAATTTCTTGGGTGAACCTTCCCTTGAGCAAGCAACATAAGGTTGTTCGTGGGAGAAACATGGCAATCTCAAATCCACCCCACATTATTAATAATTAATAAATTCCTGAGCACTGTTGGGTAATCAGCTAGTCATAAATAAGTTTAAAATTCTTTCAACCTGCTTTGAGAAGACTTAGAGAATATGACAGCTGCTGATGGAAGCAGCACCTGAATGTTCTGATTAAGTGTCATGGTAGAAAGACAGGTATTCAGTCTTAATAGAAATACTAAAACTGCATGGGAAGAATAAGGGTGATTGTTGACATATTTCAGCATAGTAATGAACATGCCTGTTGAGTGCTTGAGCTTTCCATGTCTCTGCTTTTGTAGTACATCTGTGTATGCTGCTTCTTTCTATTTCTTGATGTCTTGTAGTACTGTTACAGTGTTATCTTCAACTTTTCCCTCTAGGATGCTTTTCTATATATTGTTATGTCTCTTAATATGGCCTAAATAATTAAATTAATTGCCTAATTGTAAATTTAAAAAAAAATTTAATTATTTTAAAGAAAAAGCAAAATTTGTTTATGTCTTTTTTGTGTAGATTCCTGTGACAGTCAGACGACGTGGGAGTTTACACGGACCATCTGAGTCTGCATTTACTCGCCAGGTTGTCAACACAGGTTCAAGTAGTGCTGTTGCCCGAAAGAAACTCTCACCATCCAACTCGGTAAGTCCAGTCTAGATCAGTTACTGGAAATCTTACAAATATATGTAGTTAATAGTGTAGAAAAAAATATTTTCTGTGGAGAAAAGCTATAGAAAAGGTGCCCCAAAAGTTAGTTGTTCATTTCATGAGGGAAAACAAAATGTTATCAGAAGATCAAAAAAAAAAAAAAAAGCACAGAATATTACAATATAGAAATTTAAAGTCAAATTAATAAAAGCAAAACCCTTTAAAAAAACATTTTTTTTTTTTTTTGGCTTTGCTTAGATTTATATAAAATAGGTTTGAATGAGCTTTTTTTTTTTTTCTTCCAGAAGGGAATTTGATTTTACTACATTTATTTTAAGTTTTCTGTGGCACTTAGCTCTACCAGAGCATGAAATTAGCACTTTACCCCATGCATAATGTGCTGTAGATAATCTTGATGCTGTAATTATGTTTGAAATTATATAGGAGAAAATGATGGCTGATGATTTTTTTGTGGCAGAAAATCCAAATTATAATCATGTTTTCATTTGTAATTAGTCTGCAGTAAATTGTTGGTATAAATGTGCAGCTGAAGGACTGGACAGAGACAAGAGAATCAGAAGCTCAGATCACATTAAAATGTAGACTGAGTCACATGGTATATTCTTGCCATTAGGTCTTTATAATGTCGAATGAGAAAATTTAATTTCTGGTCACTGAAGGTTGTCGGAGTTGTTAATTACCTTCAGCTACAAAAGAGCAGTTTGATCTGTCTTGATGGCATCATGAAACAGTTTAGCTTTATCCTAGTTCCAATTTGTGGACATAATTTATTTCATAGTGTTTCAGTATGTTTGTAAGAATGATGAAATGTATATAAATAGAGTACTTTTTTATTCATTCATCAGTAGTAAATGAATCCATAAAATTCTTTGCTTGTCATGTTAAAAAAATAACAGCACAGATGGGTGATCAAGTAGGTCATACCAGAGTAAAAATATTCCAGCCGTGATTAATTGCAAATAGACTTAGTAAAAGATTATTGAAATATTGTAAACTACATAAAGATATAAAGAATTGTATGATAGAACAAAGCTCACAGTTATTCTCACTTTTCTTAATCACTGAAGTTTATAGAAGAATAGCGTATATTAGAGTAGCAGCTAAACATATGGTGGATGTACTGTGTACAGTTGTGAAAGTTTTAGCTTGCTATGTTCTGGTAGTTTATAAAGACCAAATCTACAGATGCAAAAGAGGAAGTGTAGTTTTGACATTTTTACCTTTTGTAATAAAATAACCACTGGGTATAAAAGAAATTGAATTCCTTCCAGACTAAATGTTTACGTAGGATTAGACAAATATTTTGGCATAATACCATAGAATAGCACCTTACTGGCAGAATAATTAGTGTATAAGTATACAACTATACACAAAGCATTGCAGTAAATCTGTGATATCAAAATGTATAAACTAGGAAAAAAAGCAGGAACAGCTTTATTACTTAACGACTACAACGTCACAACTTTGTAGTCATTAAGTAATAAAGTATGATTTGTATGATTAAGGCTCACGTCGAAACTTCACAACTTTGTAGTCATTAAGTAATAAAGCTTTGTATGATTAAGGCTCATGTCGAAATGTCACAACTTTGTAGTCATTAAGTAATAAAGCTTTGTATGATTAAGGCTCACGTCGAAACGTCACAACTTTGTAGTCTTTAAGTAATAAAGCTGTTCCTACTTTTGTCCTAGTTTATACTTACTTGCAGAAATATAGATGAAGCCATTGACTTGAGTTATTGAGGAAAGACATTGGCAATGGTTGGGGCATGCTATCAGGGGTGACTGGTAACTTGTTACCAAAAATGGCTCTGAAATGGTAAAGTAAAAGTAAGGGTAGACTAAAAGAGACACAAAGAAGAACAACAGAGAGGATGTTGAGTAAAAAAGGGCCATGGCAAGAGCGGGGGAGGGGAATTGTGAAGGACAGGCATTTGTGGAAAATCTTTGTGGAAGTCCCATGTACCTTGGGTACCTGAAGGCCCTGAGAGATTACAGAAATTAATATCATATTGTAAATCTGAGATTACGAAATGATGTTGATGTAAGGTCTGTTATTCTCCAAAAGAAAATAACAAAAATATGTCATATTGTAATATCTTTGGGGGGGGGGGAATCTATCATTTGCTATTTTTTTTATATTCTTTGGCATACTGTATGTTCACAGCTGGTGTGTGAACCAGAAAAGTAAGGTAAATTAATGAATTGCAAATACTGATAATTTCAGTTTCGACAAGCTGTCTCGAATTCAAGTGTCTACCCCGGTCGGAGAAATGCTGCACAGCTAAATGCTCTCACAGATGTTTCGACAAACACTGATCTTACCAAAAAACGCATTGAGAGAGTACAAAGAGCAAGATTATACTTACTGCAGCAGACAGGGCCAAATTCTTTCCTCATTGGTGGAGACTCTCCAGATCACAAGTATAGGGTTATCATTGGGCCACAGGTAAGTTTCTCTTAGATCACAAAAACAGAACTACTATTGGACCACAAGTTTCTCTTCAGATCACAAAAACAGGGCTATCATTGGACTGAATTTCTCTTAAGATCACAAAAACAAAACTACTATTGGACAACAGGTAATGTTCCCTTCTGATCACAAAAGCAGAACTATCATTGGACCACAGATGAGTTTTTCTTCAAAACACAATTGTAGAGTTGTCATTGGACCACAGGTTGAGTTGCTTCCTAGATCACAAATGCAGGGTTGTCATTGGACCACAGAACTTCCTATATCACAAATTTAGGGTTATTGTTGGACAACAGTGGAGTTATCATAATGTTGCTTCAAAAGACATCAAATACAGTCATGTGCTGACTTTTGGCCGCTTTTAGGACTAGCCATTTGGCTGTAAGTCGATTTGGCTGTATGTCGGTTGTTTGGAGGGGGGGGGTCATACGCCACATGTACTTGTCATATTTGTCACTGAACGACAGATTTTTGTGTTGCATCTGCTATATTATCTATTTCAGTGTATGTCAGCGATGTAGAAGTTCCAGAATCAGCTTTAAATTTTGTACACATATATAACATTTCTGTTACATGATGTCTTAGATAGTTGGGCAGAATTGCTTTCCTTGGTTTTTATGGTGCTCCTTTTTTAAAATTTTGTTTGGAAATGATTTGCGATTCTCTTATACATTTCAGACATGCAGCTGTGGTCGTGGGCCTCACTGTGTCCATGTTTTGTTTGTGATGCTGAGGGTCTTCCAGGTTGGGGAGAACGACCCCTGTCTGTGGAGCAGAACCTTGAAAAACTATGAAGTAGGTCATTGAAATAGTGAGCTTCATCTTCCACCAGTCTAGCCAGAGTGCTACATTTTTTTTGGACATAAACTTCGCTTGTTTTTTGGCCACCGTTTTCAACATCTCAAAACATTTTATTTCTTATTAAGTTTCCTTAACTCTGGTTAAGACAACCTGTTTTTAATGATAGAAATCAAAATGCCTTTCCTTATTTCCCAGAGGTTTGAGGTGTTGAGCTTCTCTGCATGCTGCACTGCCCTGGAAACTATATTCATTCTATTTCACCAGACTATTGAGATAAATCTTTGATTCAGGGGAAAACTTCATGGAAGTCAGGTAGTGTATTGGAAGGCTATGACTGGTCAGCCTTGGCCTTATACTGAACAACTCAACTCGTACTTGGCAGTTTGACTTGTGACCTAAGGACATTTTTAAACATTGAACCAACCTGTTCGTTGAGGTACATTCACAATCATTATATAACTGTGAGCATAATTTTGTCAGCTGTCAACTGTTTAGCACATGTTAACTGCTGACCCTAATTTGTGTGAATTGTATGTATTTCAGGTAGAGAACTTGTTTCGTATCTACCATGATAAACGCAGTTCTCGCATTGCCAAACGCCATCCATCTGATCGCAGAAAGGAAGAGTTCATTCAAGAAGAGGACAGAGGAGGGGAGGAGGCGAGGATGGCTAATACTCAGGACAAAAATCGGCTCCCATCTGAAAGTGATGCTGGGTAATTTCTGTGAATTATAAACTATTTTTGTTTGTTTGTTTGAAGGTTATCAGTGCCCTGTGTGTGTGAAAGATGTTTAATACAAACAGCTAAACCTATCATATTGTATGATGAAATTGTCTTTTAGAAGGCCTTTTGTGTGATTGAAAATGCAAATGTTAACCATGTATTTATGATTATTCAGCTCTCAGCAGTCTGAGAGTTGCTCTTCTTCATCTGTGACCAGACAGAACACAGCATGTTGTGTTGACCAACAAAACATTTGAAATGAGCAACAACTAACAGAAAAGATGTCAACATAACCCAGACTGTACCTAGTGTTTATAGCATGCATAATATGAGTCACAATGGAAGGACTTGTATGTTATGAGAGTATCATATATGGCTAGGAATGTATATATATCTTATTGGTAGATGAAATGTCAATCTACGTTATGACTTGTGTTTGAAATATCAGTGATGTATACCATGGGTGACATAAAACTGTTGTCATATTACTGTGCTAGAACATAGTAATATATTTGATAGAGAACTGACTTCTCAAAAGAACATACAACAAGTATCCCTATTCTTCCATGGTGGAATCTGGGGGAATATGGTGTTAAGTGCCCAATGTTTCTTTGACCTGTCAGCACAGTAGAGGGTGATGTGGTCAGCGTCACGCTTGGCCACCTTTCTTTCCCCAGTTCTAGAAGAAGTCGGGCACACACTTCTCTAGCTGGATGACTGGGATATCTCCAGCTGGATTTGAACTCATGGCCTTTGCTAAGAGAGGTTATGGCACCAGCCATTCTGGAGAGTTAAAAGTGGTGAGCAAAAACATGGACATAATTTGCTGTCACTTAGACTGGAAGTTGTCGGTGATTATTCTGTCGTTATTCTTGATAGTAATTAATTTTCTGTGCTCGTAACAGCAGTGTTCGTGAAGAAGAAGATATCTGCCCAATTTGTTTGCTGGAGATGCTAGAGGGGGAGAGTTTGATCAAGTGTGAGAGTGGCTGTCACAACAGGCTTCATCACCACTGTATAGCAATCTGTAAGTTTACGTTCCTTGGGTGGTTAGTGTATAATGTTGCTTGTAGGTTTTATGCAGTGGCATGTGCATGATATTGTTATAAGTTTTGTCAGGTAGAATATGCATGTCACACCATTTGTAAGTTTTGTCAGGTAGGATGTGCGTATCACACTGTTTGTAACTTTTGTCAGGTGGAATGGTATCACACCATTTGTAAGTTTTGTCAGGTAGGATGTATATTGCACTGTTTGTAAGTTTTGTCAGGTAGGATGTATATTGCACTGTTTGTAGGTTTTGTCAGGTAGGATGTGTATATCACACTATTTGTAAGTTTGTGTAGGCAAGATAAAATGAGTTCCCATAATGAATATCATTAACCTGTTAGAAATGAAGCTTGTGTTTTATTTAGAATTAACTGATGATATTTTGATGATTCTTATTTACCTAGCATAAGTAAATAATATTTGGATGATTCTTGTTTACCAAACATAAACATGATATTTGGATGATTCTTATTTACCTAGCATAAATTAATGATATTTGGATGATTCTTATTTACCCACCATAAATTAATGATATTTGGATGATTCTTATTTACCTAGCATAAATTAATGATATTTGGATGATTCTTATTTACCTAGCATAAATTAATGATATTTGGATAATTCTTATTTACCTAGCATAAATTAATGATATTTGGATAATTCTTATTTACCAAACATAAACATGATATTTGGATGATTCTTATTTACCTAGCATAAATTAATGATATTTGGATGATTCTTATTTACCCACCATAAATTAATGATATTTGGATGATTCTTATTTACCTAGCATAAATTAATGATATTTGGATGATTCTTATTTACCTAGCATAAATTAATGATATTTGGATAATTCTTATTTACCTAGCATAAATTAATGATATTTGGATGATTCTTATTTACCTAGCATAAATTAATGATATTTGGATGATTCTGTATTACTTAACATAAAGTGATGATATTCGGATGGTTGTCCATGCAGGGTTTGAAGAATGCAGGAGACAGAATGATCCACTAAACTGCCCTCTCTGTCGAGCACAGTGGAAGTCAACCACAGTCGAAATCAAAAGGTGCTAACACATTACTTGTGTGTGTGTCAGTTATGGTGCTTCATTTACTCAGATTTTGTGGCTGTTGATAGCACCTCTCATTTTATTCCTCAGTTGTTGCCAGTTGGTTTCTTGCCTTATTTCTGGCAACTTTTATTCTTAAATTGAGTTTTTATCCAGAAAACATTTGTCCTTCTTCATTATTCTCAGTCATTCATAACTCAGTTTTTTTGTTTTTTTTTTTTGTTTTTTTCATCTCTAAATATGTTATCATTGTATAGTTGCACATGTTTTATGTGCTGTGTGCAGTCAGTAGTGGTCAAGTTATGTTTGAATAGCAGCCATGTGTGATCTGGTGAAGGTATTACATTTTCTGTATTAATTGTATAGCATGAAAATGCTTATGTTCTGGATGCAAACACACAGTATGTCAGTGTGATATTATCCTGCTGAAATCACTTGATCATATTTAAATGCAGACCATACAGATTTATGTAATTTTAAACATAGTGAATTTGATTTATCAAAAGCTTATCTTATATGCGAACCAGAGGGTGATGTTCCCATGAAACACAGTACCAGAGGGTGATGTGACCTTGAAACACAGTCAACCTTTCACATCCATTTTGTTGAGCATTTTTTTTTTTTTACCTTTATTTTCTCTGCCCGAGGTAGGAGTGCCCATTATGTATTACAAGTTGATAACTTATGTTGTAGTCACACTCGGGATGGTTGGCAGAAGAGATCTTCCAAAATGGTTGTTTAAAAAAGTGCTTTCATGTCTCATTTGTACAAGTCATTAAACCACAGATGTGAGCATGAATCAGAAATAAATAAGCATGAGTGAAGAGCACATTAGCTGCCGTGAACATTGAAAGGTTCTCTCTCTTAAGTCTTAGCTGCAGTAGATGAGGTGGCTGATCTTTTCCTAGTGGCTGATCTATTCCTAGTTGTCTGTCTTCTCTTATTTAGGAATCAGCAACCTGTTTGCATCTAGTTGATGGGATTGTACCAAGAATTGAGCTAGAACCAAGTATCTTTGCTCTGAAAGCAGTCTCTAGTTACAGTATTACGCAAAATCATAGGTTTAACTTATAAAAACCTGTGTTTAAATGTTTTTGTTTTTTTAAAAATCACATGAAGTACCCAGAGTGGAAGCAACACAGAAGGCCCAAATGTGTCCTCAAATTCAAGAGCTCCTTCACCTCAGCAATCAGTTCCAGGAGAAGACAGTTCCAGGTTGCCGCATGCAGAGCCAATACCACCGGACCTGGAGGAGATTGCTGCACCCTGGGTTGAGGCGAGTAGCGCATTCACTTACATGAACTAGTGCACATATGAGTGATGTCTGTGTGATGTATTGTCGTAGGTTGTAACTTGAAAACAGTTGTGCAACAAAGTCACAGATGAAACCCTGTTACCAGAATAAAGTTCTTGGTTTTTTGTTCTGGCTCTAGGCTATTCATTTTTTGTTCCAGATCCTTGGGCCTGGTTTTATATCTTTAGTTCTCGGAAGTTGGGTCACTCGGTGTATAGAATCCGTCGGAATTCCATTCACACAGCAATTTTTAAAATATTTTTTATGTGATTTCAAGTTTCTCTGTTTGGTGGTTAAATAGGTCATCATTTTCAGTGCTCTTTTTAGCTTACTCTTAGATATTAAGTGGTAAACACGTATTTGATATTTAAATACATTTTATTTCATACTGTTTTTTTTCCGACCAGCATATCAAGTCTGCTTTGTGTGAAAAATTAACACTATTTTAAAATATATATTTAGGTGTACATAGAATATTATCTTTTTGAATTTTTTGTTTCAGTATTTTTAAAAGGTGTTTTTAATGTGGTTTATTTAGATTAGAGGTTCTCAGCGTCCCAGGTCTTAGTCCTTCCTTTTCACCCCAGGTTGTTGCCCCTGAATTCTCCTCGTCATCATCCAGAGAGGGTTTTCACTAATATATACTCTTTTACAGTGGGAAAATTCCTCACTTGAGACTTGAAGTTCCTCTTGGATAGCCATTTGCATATTCATTGAGTTTTGCCGATTTTGATATTTTTAAAAAATGTTTTTCATATGAAATATATTTTTCTGTATACTTAACCCACAGGCACTGGGGTCTGACCTAGTTTCATGTCTTCTCTCACGGAACTGGTCAATTCGGGAGGTCGGGCTGAAACATTTGAGCAAGGAGGTCATGGCAACACTTCTTAAGGGTGCAGGGGAGGGGAGATCAGGGGTCATTGTGTCGCCGGTCAGACGAGCAGCAACGCACAGCATGTTACAGACTGCGTGTAATATCCTGGCGTACATGTGTGCAGATCCTGTGTACAGAGTTTTTGTGGCTTCACTGGTAAGCACTTGTTATCATTATTCCCTCTAAGCTGCTTTGACGTGCACCAGCAGAAAGATTCTTGGGCACAAATTTTTGTGACTTATGCGATAATATAACAATGCAGTTTGCACAAAACTTTAATTCTTTAGTTCTTTTTGCTCATAGCTCCCTTCTTTAGAGGACATGCTGCTCATTATTTATTTTTTTTTTTTTTTTAATTTTGTGTTAAATGGTATATTCTGGAAGTTTTTTTAATTAAATATGTTGATTGAAGGCAGCAAAATTAGTTCCACGCTTACAATCTTATTTAGTTTGATTTTAGTGAATATTAAAAAAGAAACAAAAAACAATATTTATCATAAGTTACATTGCTTTCCACTCTTCCATTTCATCTGCTTGGTGTGAACTGACAGAAATGGGACTTTTTAACTGAAGCAGCCATTTTCACATTGTTGCCAGTTTTTCCACGTATATCCTGCAGTTTTTTTCAGTCCCCAGGCCTCTGTGGATCTTTTATTCTTTATAAAAGGTTTCAAGTTTTGAATTATATGGTACCCTTTTTTTTAATCTCTTTTGCATCTTTCATGTTCCGTTTTTTTTTTTTAACATTCTCCTAATTTTATCAGTTGTTTAGTTATGTAAACTTTCTAGTCATGCCATACAAAGCCTGTCACAGATGTCATGTTTTATATTTGTCTTCATCGTTTTAGAGTACACATGAGATTCATCAATGTTGTACTTCTTTTGCCTGATGTAGCTACTCTTCTCCGAGGACCAATGGTACCAGTTATGACTATTCTAGATTATTTGTTGCCCGGTCAAGTAATTTTTACTGAGCAAAGACTGAGATAGATTTCTTGTTGATAAACTTCATGGTTGCAGTCTGTTTGAGCAGTTTGGTGTTTTTTGTTTTTTTTTTGATGGTTTTTGCAGTCCATGACCAGTTAAAAGTAAAATTGACTTTGTCATCACTTTAAAAAAAAAAATTTCACACTGGTTTTCCAACTTTCTGAACTAAATTAATATCTGATGAAATCGTAAGACAAAAATTGTACCTTTAGATGTTCTCAGCATCCGAGACATTGAGGTAATGCTTGCAGTGCTCTTACTCTGCTAACTGCAGCAGCCAAGACATTGGGATAATGCTTGAAATTTTCTACTCTGCTAACTGCAGCCGCCAAGATATTGAGATAATGCTTGGAATTTTCCTGCTCTGCTAACTGCAGCAGCCAAGACATTGAGATAATACTTGCAGTGCTCTGATAACTGCAGCAGTCAAGACATTGAGATAATGCTTGCAGTGCTCTGCTAACTGCAGCGGCCAAGACATTAAGATAATGTTTGCAGTGCTTTGCTAACTGCAGCAGTCAAGAGCTGGTAAGATCATCTTTGTCTCTGAGATCTTCATCTTGCTGGCTGCTTCCAAGAACTACTAGAATCTTTCTGTGATCTTCCTGCCATCTGCTGCATGCACTTGTAGATACAGGAAGTTTCTGTGACAGCACTGTTTTTTAGATGTCTTTGTCTATGTTGTCTGCCATGGCTTTTTTGTTTGTAGATTTCTAAATATCACGCCATCATAATAACATATCTTTGGGCAAGTTTTCAGAAGTCTTCTAATATTTTGCAGAGATCTCTACGAACAATGCTCTCCTACACTCCATGTAGGGATGCAGAACAGAGGAGCAGACTGCAGGCAATACTGAAGCCAATAGTTGAGGCAGTAATACTGAAGTGTACAGATGGGAATAGGTTCGATTTAAAAAAATGTTATTATCTGTATCATTTTATTGTCTTTGTTTAAGAAACATCATTATCCATTCCCTTTCTTTTGTTCTGAAGAAACATCATTATCCATTCCCTATCTTTGTTTAAAGAAACATCAATATCCATTCCATGTCTTTTGTTTGAAGGAACATCATTATCTGTTCTGTCTTTTGATTGAGGAAACATCATTATCCATTCCCTGTCTTTTGTTTGAAGAAACGTTGCCATCTTGTCATCCTACATTCTGTTCATTAAATGAAATATATTTCAGCAGTTTTAGAGTCGAAGTGTCGTAAAATGTAAATAGAATTCCCCTGAATTGTTCAAAATAAATATTCATTAACAAACTAGAAGCCATCTCTTCAAGACATGTTGACCTTTTAACCTTTTCAACCCCATTTTATATTTAAAAACAAGACTTGCTGTAGTAGGAGCCTTTTTTTTTTTTTTAAACAATAGCACTTTGGGTTTATTTCTCTTCCCCCCCCCCCCCCCCCCCCCCCCCATGTATTCTGATCAATACATGCAATGTAAATTAAAAATTGAACTGATAATTGATTTTATTTTTCTTGTATATAATTAATAATAAAATGTATTTTTGAAATATCTAAGAAAATGGGAGAGGACTGACCTGATTTTTTTCTTTGTGTAACGTTCATTGGAGGATGGGATGTTTGCACGTGTTGCTAAATTCTGGGCTGAGGTTTGATTTATGTGTTTTTGGAGAAAGAAAAAAGATAAAACAGCAGATTTTATTTTCTTAGACGGACTAGTCAGCTTTCGCTGTCAACACTTGTGGAACTGGTGAAAGGTCAAGATGGGGAGCTTGCTGTAGGCAGGGAAATCATCAACCCAGGTAGGCTTCCTCTCTGAAGAGCATGTTATTTCAGAGATTCATTTTTGCTTCAGTGGATACATGTTGTAAGAAAATAATCAATCCAGCTAAGCTGACTTGTTGATTTCTTTCAAAGATTCTTCTTATATCTTATATACTTCCTGTGCCGTTAAATGTCACATAGGGCTCGCAAGGTAGTTCTCCAATTTTTCCTGTTTTCGGCGACCGTTTCAACTTCATCAAGGGATTTTATGCCAGTTAATTTGGCCTCTCTTAACAGTGACCTCTTCAGAGTTTCACACGGTCTGCCTTTTTTTCTTTGGCCTATTGTGTTCCACTTGATAGCTTGTTTTATGATTCTCTGATCGTTTCTTCTCATCACGTGACCAACATATGTCCATCTCCTTTTCCTGATCACCTATGAAACTGGATGATTCCTATATGGAACCCAGCTGGGTTGACTCTCACAGCCATTGAATAGCTGCCAGCCCAGAACTGTTAAAAACTAATTTTGTCAGTAAATTGTTGATTACTGATAAAGATGCTATGCATGATATGAGCACACTTTTATGTTACAAAGAAAGATCAGCTATGTGCAGGAACAAAAATATTAGAGAATTTTGTTTAAAAGTTTGATGCATTGTTTTAGTTTTAGACTTAGCTGTGAATTTTATTATTGGACCATCTAAACATTATCATATATAAATCAAACACCATATTATTTGGCTTATTTGATTATTTCAGTTTGCTGTCATAATCATCTACTTTGTAGATTTTTGTACCAGATTGATTATGATTATCAGAATACTAGCTGTAAAATGAGTTCTGTACTTATTTCCTTTGTCTGTTCACGTCCTGTGTCAGGAAATGAAGGCATAGATGGCCTCAACTATGTCCTGAAATGTGTGACAGAGAATTACAACATTGAGGTAGTTCCCTGGCAGTGGCTTCTGGGAAGACTCTATGTAATTGACAGATTGCTTGAAGAGTTCCCCACAGACTTTCTGCCTCGACCAGAGGAGAGCTCAGATGCTGCTGGTGCTGCTGATGCAGGTAAGCTGAAAAGTGAAGCATTGGAGCTGTCAGAACCAGTAAGTCTTTCCATAGAGCATACACATATCTTACATCTTCCTGTGTGCCGTTAAACGTCACATAGGGCTTGCATGGTAGTTCACAAAGTTTTCCTGTTTTCAGCGAGCTTTTCAACCTCATAAGGGATTTTATGCCTACTAAATTGGCACATAAACCAGAGCAGTTCTCCATTACTTGTTGACAGGTGTTTCCCATCATGCATTGTCCAGGGCATCTCATGTAAAAATTGTTCTCAGGTACAGGCTTAATGTTTACTTGATTATTTTATGCAGGAAGTAATTTTTGCTTGCTTTTCCATTTCAGTTACCACAGACTTTGTTATTCATTATAAATGTTCATGTTCCTTTATCCTGTTACGGTTGATGTTGCCTGGTTTAGAATAAAATCTAGAGATCTTTCTTTTTTTCATTATGCCTTCTTTTTGTGCATTGTCATCTTTATAAATTGTGGAGAGAATTTGGCTTCAAGTTTCCCATTTTCTCAGGCTGTTCCATGTGTCTCAGTCTGTAACATGATTCCCATACTACCAAGCTGTTCCATGTGTCTCAGTCTGTAACGTGATTCCCATACTACCAAGCTGTTCCATGTGTCTCAGTCTGTAACGTGATTCCCATACTACCAAGCTGTTCCATGTGTCTCAGTCTGTAACGTGATTCCCATACTACCAAGCTGTTCCATGTGTCTCAGTCTGTAACGTGATTCCCATACTACCAAGCTGTTCCATGTGTCTCAGTCTGTAACGTGATTCCCATACTACCAAGCTGTTCCATGTGTCTCAGTCTGTAACGTGATTCCCATACTACCAAGCTGTTCCATGTGTCTCAGTCTGTAACGTGATTCCCATACTACCAAGCTGTTCCATGTGTCTCAGTCTGTAACGTGATTCCCATACTACCAAGCTGTTCCATGTGTCTCAGTCTGTAACGTGATTCCCATACTACCAAGCTGTTCCATGTGTCTCAGTCTGTAACGTGATTCCCATACTACCAAGCTGTTCCATGTGTCTCAGTCTGTAACGTGATTCCCATACTACCAAGCTGTTCCATGTGTCTCAGTCTGTAACGTGATTCCGATACTACCAAGCTGTTCCATGTGTCTCAGTCTGTAACGTGATTCCCATACTACCAAGCTGTTCCATGTGTCTCAGTCTGTAACGTGATTCCCATACTACCAAGCTGTTCCATGTGTCTCAGTCTGTAACGTGATTCCCATACTACCAAGCTGTTCCATGTGTCTCAGTCTGTAACGTGATTCCCATACTACCAAGCTGTTCCATGTGTCTCAGTCTGTAACGTGATTCCCATACTACCAAGCTGTTCCATGTGTCTCAGTCTGTAACGTGATTCCCATACTACCAAGCTGTTCCATGTGTCTCAGTCTGTAACGTGATTCCCATACTACCAAGCTGTTCCATGTGTCTCAGTCTGTAACGTGATTCCCATACTACCAAGCTGTTCCATGTGTCTCAGTCTGTAACGTGATTCCCATACTACCAAGCTGTTCCATGTGTCTCAGTCTGTAACGTGATTCCCATACTACCAAGCTGTTCCATGTGTCTCAGTCTGTAACATGATTCCCATACTACCAAGCTGTTCCATGTGTCTCAGTCTGTAACATGATCTTCCCTAAAAGATTTTCCCTATGTTATACAGTGCCACATTTTCTACCAGTTTTAGTCCATTTCACTACACATAAAACTCAGAATGTTTACTTTGCACTTTTCAGTTCTAATTGTAACTGTTTTTCTGGTCTCAAATTGTGTGTCCAGTCTTAAAATAGTGTTAAAGGACTGTTGAGCAGCTATTTAAGACTTCAGCTTCCCCTTGAGAAGGTTGGTTCAGTCCCTTAATTCAGGCATTTGTGGAATGATCTTAGGCCACCCTGTGCAGGTTAATCAGGTTTTTGGCTCGTTTTATGTATCTTTGTTTTTAGTGACATTTAGTTTCTTAACTTTTCTGTTTATGTTTTCTGCTACATGATTTTATTATCAGACAAGCTAGCGACTTTTGTGCAAACCTGCCTATTGCCCATGATTCACTTCCATATAACAAGATAGGTTCATTATAGCACTTTAGGACTCGTTTTCTAACATTCATTGATAAGGATGTATTTGATAATATGTTTCTCATTCTCTGAAATGCAGTCTTTGCTTGGCCTATTCTGTTCCTAATTTCTGTTCTGCATTTCCCATCTGAAGTTATTACTGCTCCAAGGTATTTGAATTTCTGCACCTACTTTAGAATATTCCATTTAATTTTATACTGCATGTTGGTGGATTCTGTTTCTTAGATATAACCATAGTCTCTGTCTTTTTGATGTTCAAAGTAAGGCCTTTCTGCTCACTTTCTTTGGTGACTTTATCCAAGAGATTTTGCAGGTCTTCTTGTTTCTCAGCTATCAGTACTCTGTCGTCAGGATACAGAAATTTGTTAATATTGTATCCTCCTACTTTTATACCTGGTTCTCCAATGATCATTCTTAGAATATTCTCGTTGTACAGAGAAAAAAGGTCTGGAGATAGCACACACCTCTGTCGCACTCCCTGCTATATTGGTTGATATTTTCCAGTTTTATTTTCAACTCAAATCGCTGCTTCCTGCTGCCAGTATAGATGTTTTACAATCCTCAGGTCTTTGGTGTCTATGTTTATGTCTTCAAGCATTTTTATAATCTCATCATGTTTCACCGTGTTGAATACCTTGGTGTAATCAATGAAGCATAAGTAGAGATCTTTCTGTACTTCTAAAGCTCTTTCTTTTAGTGTTCATAAAGCATAAATGACATTGTGTGTTCCTTTTCCTTCAACAGACCCGAACTATTCATCTGCTATTTCCATTTTTATCTTTTTCCTTGTTCTTCTCATAATAATTCTCAGAAGTAGCTTTGTTATGTGACATGAGAGGCTGATAGTCCGGTGGTCATCACATTCCTTTGCACCTGGTTTCTTTGGTAGTGCTATAAACGTGGATTTAAGCAAGTCACTGGGTATTTACTGTTGTAAATGTCATTCAGTAACTTGGTTATTATTTTTATTCCCATCTCCTCTAGCACCTCTGTGTCTTCTATTGTTATATTATCAGGACCAGTTGCTGTTCCTTTCTTCATGTGTTTGATGGCATCTGTGATTTCATCTTCAAGTATTGGTGGTCCATCACAGTTTTCAATATCTGGTGTTAATTCTGGTCTTCCTCCACCATTTAGCTCACCGATGTACTCTGTCCACCTGTCCACAATGTCTTCTTTTCCCATTAACATTTTACCTTATTTTGATTTCAGGTATCCTGTGGTATATTTTGTCTTCCTGCCTGTGAGTTCACTAATTTGTTTGTGCATGTTTTTGCTGTCTTATTATGGGAGTCCTCTATTTGTCTCCATCATTCATTTAACCACACTTCTTTTGCTTCTCTGCATTTGTGCCTTATTTCTTTATTTATCTTGCCATATTTTTCTTGGTTATTTTTACTCCTTCTCTTGTCCATCAGTCCAAAGATGTCATCTGTCATCCATTTATTCTTGGGGGCTTGTGTTTTCAGTGGTATTATTTCCTAAACAGTTTTGTGGATAGAATCTTAACATTGCCCATTGTTTATCTATAATCTTTGCTATTGCATTTTATCTATTTGTTATAATAACTCTGTAGTGTTCTCGCAGTTCTTGGTCATTTTTAAGTTCAGCTTTCAGTTTGATGTCTCTTACTTTTCAGCATGCTTTATTTAGCTTTATTCTAATTTTTCCACACAGTGGATTGTGGTCACTGTTGCAGTCAGCTCCTGGCATGGTTTTTGTTGTCAGTAAATGCCTTCCAGAATCGTTTGTTGATTAATACATAGTCTGCCTGGTTAAAAGTCTTCTTGTCTGGGCTGCACCACGTTGCCTCTGTGTCATTATAAAATAGCTGTACATCTTCTTCAGAACTTTCAGATGTTGGAGCGTACACTTGTATGATATTTATGTTTATTGGTTGTCCTTTCAGTTGGGCTAGCAGGACTCGGTTCAAGATGTTCAAATATCCCACAACTGTCCTTGCTGTTTGTTCATCAAAGATTAAACCTACTCCTCGTTCATGTTTCTCACCTTCTGAATATATTATTGTATATTTATCAGAGTTTATCTTCCCTGCACCTGTCAGTTTAACTTCACTCATTCCTAGTATGTTGATCTTCATGCTTTCTGTTTCCCTTTTTACATTTTCTAATTTTCCAGCCTGGAATAGAGTTCTAACATTCCATGTTGCTATTTTGAACTTGTTAGTTTTGCCACTAGTAGCTTGATGACGATCTGGCCTCACCTGTGGCTCGTGAGGTGCTCTGCTGGACTAGGCTGTTCCAGAGGAACATCCATCAACATCGTTCATGATGAATCTATTACTCTGTTCAGGCATAACTATTCTTGGAAACTACAGCAGTGGTTTCTCGTTGCCTTCTATCGGTTTGTGTACAGACTCTCCGCTAGCCTTTGGACTCCCTGTCCTACCTGCAAGGCAGCGGGAGCGAGAGGTTTTAAGGCACCTCTTACCCGCATGGTATTCCCTTCACTGAGCACATGAGGCACTTTATAGGAGTAGTAGAGTCACCTATCACCCCACCTTGCTCTCTGAGACTACTGCCAGTTGGTCTGCGCCTGGTTATTTGGGTAAACCTTTATTCCCAGGGATCCTCCATATCTGGAAGACGTTCACCACCTGCCACCTGTGATGCACTGGGTTGGGGATGGTCACCCCAGCTTTACCGTAGATATTTGCATACTAAAAATACGAGGGTCATACCGAAAGTCATGAGCAGAATTTTTTAAAAATCAGAATTTATAGATTGAGAAAATATAAATGTGTCAACTTAAACTGCATCCTTTGCAAATGTCACCATCATGTGTCATGTGACCACGCTGAGCATAAATAAAATGGCAGGTGCTGAAATTTCTTTTCATCAGTTATTGAGTTCCTCATTAAAGAGGAAATCCCTGCTGCTGAAAATCACCAAAGACTTCAACCTGCTTATGAAGATGTGCATATGGGTGGTAGCAGTGTTAGGAGTTGGGTGAAACATTTCAAAGATGGAAACTCGAGCATCCAAGATATGCTTTGCAATGGTCGCCCTCGAACTGCCTCCGCTGAACGCAGTGTGCAAAAAGGTTGATGACATCATTAAACAAGAGTGTCACAGTATCTGAAATCACTGTGAATCTTGAAATAGGACACAAAGGAGTACATGAAGTGATTGAAACCCTACGCTATAGAAAAGTTTGTGCCCGCTGGGGCCTACGTTTGTTGACTGAAGATCACAAAGCTGTGAAAACCATCACTCAACTGAGGAAATTTAGAAAATAGGTTGGGAAATTCTTCCACACCCTGCCTATAGCCCTGACCTGGCACCCAGTGATAATCATCTTTTCGATTTTGTGAAAGAACAAATGCGAGGCCATCACTACGACACAGGTGAGAATGTCCAGAAAGCAGTGCATCTGTGCCTTTGGTCAGCTGGAACAGGATTTTACTCGGAGAGTATTTTCAAACTTGCAGAGTGATGGGAAAAATGTGTGCAGAGAAGTGGAGATTATGTCGAAAAGTGAAGATAAAGATGCAGTTAAGGTGATACATTTATATTTTCTTTATCTATAAATTCTGATTTTTTTAAACAAAAATTTGCTCACTACTTTCGGCATGACCCTCGTAGATCTTTGTCATAAATGCTTAGATCAGCAGTCCACAGACATGGGAAATTATGTATGTGACGTTTGTAAAGTTGTCAGAGTTTGATTATGTCATTGTATTTTTTTTTTTAGATGGTGATGCAGAGATGAGTGGGGCAGCAGCTGGTCCCAGGATGACCAGAGGGCAAGAAGAATCTCAGGAAGTAGGTGCCTCCAACTATGACAGGCTGATGTCTGTAGCTCATTTTTCAGTTAAGGCAGTTTGCAGCACTCACATGAGGATAGCTCGGATGTCTCGCAGGGTTTTTCTCTTATCAGCTAAACTGGGAGCGCATGTCCAGACCGTCATTTCACAGTTGAATGAGCTTCTGGCCCAAATTGATTCCACCTCAGTTGCATCTCTTCAAAGAAAACTTCACCGTATTGTTGAAGATTTTCAACTCTCGGAGCGGATAGTGCATGAACTTATGCATGGATCTGGAAGGAGAGGCAAGTTTGATTCTCCATGTCATACACCCGTGGACTCCCCTTACTCAACTCCCCGCTGCAACTCCCCAGTAACAGCTGTCACTGCTGATATACACAGTGAAGCCGGACCATACTTAACACCAGAGAAATTGACCCCTCTCTCCTCCGTGCCCCAAAACAACAAGAGAAAGTTGAAAAGAGCTATACCACGTAGGAGTTACCGGGAAACCAGCCACCCGTCATCTCCGTCATCTGGAACTCCCACAGAGAAGGTTCACCAGGATCAGTTCACATATCATGAAGCAAGTTACAAAGCAGCTGGAGATGCCGTTAACACTGTTTGTCTGCGGCTAGGAAGCTCTAGCCCTCCTAACAGAAGGAAATCAAATTTACCCTTAAGGAGGAAGACTATTGAGGGAGACACCGTTGCTAAAAGAGGGGGGTCCTCCAGTCCTACCATACGGAGGAGGACACACGATGGTTGCGTGATTTCTTCATCCCAGTCAACACCGGCATCAAGGACCCCAGTCCACTCCCCAGCTACCTCTACCCCAGTACAAGCTTTAGCTCCTGTTGTGCCTCTTATTTCGGTGACAGACACTTCAGATCCTGGAACAGGGCCTTTTAACCCTGTCCTTCTATCAGATCTAGATGAAAATTATAAGGAAGCAAATGAAGAAGCCAGTGGTGATAATGACCTGTCCTTATTTGAATCGTTGAAAGCCACATCCTCGCCTCATCCGAATGATCATGTTTCTTTTTGTGTGAATGAGAAACCACAGACTCAGTCTCCGTCACCATCATCATGTGCCAGCAAATCTGTGAAACAGTCATCTTGCTGTTGTCAGTGTCAGTGCCACAACTCTGGCATCACTGAAGAGACAGTTTCGTCGCCAGCGTCATGTACAACAGGTGATCCCAACACGCCTGAAAGTGCAGGTAACAATCACTATCACACTGCTGAACAAGAGTCTATGAGCAGTGATGATTTCCTCGACTTCTCGCAGGAGGCTGCAACATCAACCAATGAGAAACCGGTGTCTTTCAAGTCGGAGGTTGCAGAGTCCCCCAAGTCCTCACCTAGTCATTCAGTACACAGTGGTGAGTGCTAGGACTAGATCAACTATTTCTCTTGTAATGATTTTGAAAATTAAATGTAAAAAGTTAACTCCAAAACACTTTTTGGATGAAATTACAGGATCATTGTGTGATTGTTTAAAATATAATCAGAGAATATGGTTTGTTGGAGGGGGGGGGGGAGAGAATGCCTGAAATTGATCTTTTTTTTTCCTTGATGGTATAAAGCATATGAAAGAATTACACTATCCTCGCTGTGAAATTCTGATCAATGTTAATGCAGAAAAGGCAGTTAATTATATTGAATTTAGTAGTTGTGGTAATAGCCTCAGTCATGTCTAACTGTGGGATGGTGTGCTAATGAATTGAGGCTATCCATTCTTGCATGGTTTGTTGGCATACCTCATTGATCGTATCTTCCTCATACAAGCTACATTTTTTGAGTTGATGGCTTATAGCCCATTTCCATTAACTTGGTCAGCAATGTAGTTCTTTCAAGATGTTAGATCTCAGTGCCACCTTCATATCTCATTTACACATTAAAAAAAAAAAAATCGGTGTTATTATTGGGTTTATTTACAGTTTAATGGAGTGATTTTGAAATTACCATGCTGAAGTTGTAAACTTTTTTTTCTTTCAAGAGAGGCTTACAGAAGTTAGACATATTGGTTAAATCCATTTTGTACTGACAAAAACAGAATAACTTGGTAACTGAGTGAGTTTTGTGAAATTCTTATAGAACAACACAGATAAAGCATGCTGATTTTTCTTGTTGAAAATAAATAAAAGCATGCTGATTTTCTTGTTGATCAACTCTACTAAGAATAGTCCCTTTTTCTTGAACTACTTTTATGAGGATAGTATGATTTTTCTTGCTGAATTATTCTAAGGTTTTAAAAAAAAAAAAAAAAAGATAAAATTCCTGATTTCATGCCATTAAGGCATATTGGGGAATACGGTTTTAGGCCTGTATTTTCCATGACCTTCGGCACATGAAAGTGTGGTGTGGTCAGTATCATGCCTGGCCGCTTTACCTTCCCAGATTTATGTGGTACCCATTTTTTAGAGGCTGGGTCAACCCCAGGGCCTTTTTGGTGTGTACCAAAAAAAAAAAATCCCACTGCTGGGACAGAACCCAGTACCACCGGATTAGTAAACCGAGTGTCTAACCACTCGGCTAACCAGACTGCTTATTCTAATAAGAGCACTCATAAGTCACAGAAGGTGTTATAATGTGTGGAGGTAGTGTTAAGCTTATGTTGTGGCTCTTATTAGAGCACTGTTATATGCTTGATTCTTGTGTGTACCAGGTGCCAGTTCTAAAAGTGAGGAGTGTGGTACCTGTAAAGAGGAGGTGGAGCGGGAGGAGGCCGAGGCGCTGGCCAAAGCTCTGGCAGTTTCTGATAGGCAGGACCCGATCCCGGTTGTGCCTGGCCTCACCCCGACAACCAGGGAGGAGGTTATAACCATAAGGATACAACCAGATAATGTGAGTTTTCTCAATGAGTGTGTCATTTTTCCTGTGTGTTTCCAGTGCAGATTTTTACTTTTTCTCCTCACACACCGCATATAAATGAATGTCTATAATGTATTTATTACTATGTTCACAGTGTTTTTGTAAGTTCTTAAGCAAACATAGGATTATAAATGGATCTACAAATTAGGAAGAACCATCATCCGTGCACTCAGACACCTCTCTCCAGTCTTTTCACTATCTCCTTCAGCGTACAGTAACTAATGGTATCCATTCTTTGTTGGTTGACCATCTGTCTGGTGCGCTTGATGAATCGTTCATTTTTCACCATCTCAAGTTTCACACCTCCATTCTTGACAGCAACACTGATTCACAGTTGTCAGCGAAGTCCAACCAGCTTCTCATACAGCACTGATGTCTGTTCAGTCCATTACCTGCCCTTTCTTCCATGACAGCCAAGTCAGGCAACTTGCCTGCTCTTTCATTCCCCTTGACACCTGCATGGCTCGATAACAAAAATGAGTGTCAGTTGATGGATATGCGTTATCAAGTGCTACCGTCATAGGTGCATGTCTTTGAATGCTTAGGTAAATACCACCTCATGCTCATGTAATTAAAGTTGCATATATTCAAGAGGATGAGTAAATTAAAGTAGTTGAGAATTATTTCTTCATTTTTTTTTTTTTTTGTCAGGATTTTTTGGAGAATGAGAATAACTACAATAGTTCCAAACAGCCGGTGATGTACATGGAGAAGATTCATTGGGTGAAGGGTCCACTGCTTGGCACAGGGGCTTATAGTTCTTGCTACCAAGCTAGGGATGTCAGAACTGGTGTCATTATGGCTGTGAAACAGGTGTGTCATTACTATATCCTGAAGCACGTGAGAAGTTTTTGATGTGTCATTTGATGACAGGTACATACAAGAAATCATGTAGTAGCAAAGAGTGCACTCTTTCAACATTTAACTACATTCCAAGTTCCGGCTTCCATTTTAGCCACTCTCCAGTTCAGTAGTCCTTATCTCTTTTTTTTTTTTTTTTAGCCATGGACCCCCTTTCTGGTCTGAGAAAGCTGTGGACCTCTCATTAAAAGTAAAGCAACAAATAGAATTCAGATTATGCTAACATTTTTTTAATCATTTGCTGATCTGTAGACCCCTAAACATCTTTTCATGGGCTCCCTTGGGGTTTAGTATATTTCCCTTGTGATGTGGGCTGCCTTGGGTTATAGTATAGTTCCCTTGTGATGTGTAATTCCCATGTGATCCACCCCAGAATTCGTTTGTTTTGCTGATTGACACTTTTCTCCACACTTTGGCACTAGCAAAATGCGGGCATTATTTTGTAGTACAAACTCTATTCACTTTAGCAGCAGGAGTTTGTTCTGTAGGCATATTAAACATTACAATACTACCTCCGCACAGAGCATCTTCTGTGATTTAAGTAATATATATGTATTTTTTGTTCACACTGACCTTGAGTATAGTTCCTGTGTATGAGAGTGATTTTTATGTTAATATGTTTTGTCCCATTATGTTTATGGAATGTAAGGAAGTTCGGCTGGGTTTAAAGGAACACAGTATTGTATGGTTAGAACTCGAAAAAGGTCATAAATGAAGCACTTTTAGATATGAGTGATACATGAATTACCTGGCACTTGAACCATGAAATCAAGTAGGTAGGACAGGCAACCGTCTAGCCACAAGAGAACAGATCTCACATCCCTTTACCATACTCTACCATGTGAAAGTCTTGTTGTTTCCTGTTTGTAGGAATAGGTTAGCTTCATTTGCAACACATCTCTCTCTCTCTCTCTCTCTCTGAACCTTAAGTGCTCAGGGCACATGGGGCTTCCGCAAGGGTTTTCCACAAATCCCTGTCCTTCGCCTTTTTTTCTGCTCTTGCCCAGGTGAGCCCTCTGTTGCTCAACATCCTTTCTGTTGTTCTTCTCCATGTCTCTTTTGGTCTACCCTTACTTCTGTTCCCCTGTGGTGTCCATCTTAGTGCTGTTTTTGGTAGTGAGTTCCTGGGTGGGCTACCGCCTCTCACCCAGCGGGGATGCACTGATATCCTAAACACGTCGAGGTCTTCCGGTGAGAAAGTCCAACCCTAGACTAAACTGGTGCAATTAAAACCACAGTGTCACGCAATCCCGCTTCCGAGACCCACCAAGAATACAGGCTAAAGCCCTGTGATACTCTGAACCCCTTGTGGTCCTCTCTTGGATCTCGTGTGGTCTTTTCGGGGACCACACAGGGGACCACGGGACCTAACGAAGACCACAGGTGTGAATTCAGTAGGATCACAGTGCGGTTTTTGGTGGTAAAAGCGAACGAAGAAGAAGAAGAAGGTAGTGAGTTGTCAGTCATTCGGAGCAAATGCAACATATACTATATACATAATATATCTGTTACAGTGGGCATAATTTTTTATGAATAGATATGTAGCAGTAACTTCACTGTTCTACTTTCTTTTTTTTTTTTAAGTATATATCTGGCAACAGCTACATTGTTGTGTTCTGCATGTTTTGTAAATAGATATCTAGCAGGAACTATACAGTTCTGCCTTCAACTTCTTTGGACATTTTATTGCTTGAGAAATGCTCTGTCTCCCAGATTTCGTTTTGCCGCAATTCAGCTCAGGAGCAGGAGAAGGTGGTTGAGGCCATCAGCGAGGAAATTCACATGATGGCCAGATTAAGCCATCCAAATATTGTTCGAATCCTTGGAGCCACCAAACAAGGTTGTCATTTTAACATGTTTGTTGAGTGGATGCCAGGTTAGTAGTGTGTTTTTTAATTGATTTTATTCATAGATAGCTGGCACATTTGTAGTTTCATATGGTAACTGAACTTCAGAAAGTAAATTAACGGTCTAAATTTGTGAGAATTGCCACAAGTATTGTGAAGAAGTGTATGATGTTCATTTAAGGCATCTCAGTATTGAGTCTATGAAGTCAGGTGCCTAGACTCATTTTGGAATTATCAGCAAGTTGTTTCATTTAACTTACAAGAAAAATGATCATTTATCTGTAGTTAATATACAAAAAATGTGGCATTTTATCGGGTTCAAAGGGTTATGTTGTCTCAAGTATTGCAGGAATAGTTCGCTGTCCAGAATTTTGGGGATTTAGGCTTTAGCTGATCTATGACTTTAGTGCTCATAGAGTTAAAAGTTTATGATCTGTACCATTTTGAAAAGTATGTTTTGTAGATTATTATGTGTAAATTCTTATTATTGTTGTAACTAAATTCATAGAATGTCACATGAACATGTAATTTTCATGTTAATTTAACTATTTCTTATTCTTTGACAGAGAAAATCAGAAGCTTTTCAGAAATGTTTTTAGCTTATTATGTGCATGAGAAAAACCAGTCATTCTGCTTATCAAGTCACATGTTAACCTAATTTCATAGGGTAATAAAAACTGGAGAAAATGAAAAGCAGCATCAAGAATCAAGAGTGATAGAAAGTAAACAAGTGTTATTTTAAAAAAAAGAACCGTCTGATTCTGAAACGGATTTTAATTTTTTTTTTGGGGGGGGGGGGAACATATAGGAAAAGATTAAGTTCACAGGTGAGAGCTTTATTTTTGTTTGTTGCCTCTTTTTGACTAGTTTAAAAGCAGCTTTTAGCATTTATATTTAAAATGGACAAATTATTTGTAGCTCGTACATTCAGTTCTGTGTTAAAGTAGTAAAAAGCATTGCCATTTTTCAATTTGTAGGTGGTTCTGTGGCATATCTTCTTGGAGAGTATGGTGCTTTTACAGAGAATGTAATTGTTATCTACACGAGACAGGTTCTTCGTGGTTTAGCATACCTCCATGATAATCACATTCTGCATCGAGATTTAAAAGGTTGGTTGAACAGGATTGTTATATCTGTACACTTTAATGGTTGTGTTATTCACATATCACTCTGCTGTGGGGAGGAAATAGTTACATAACTCTTCAGATCATCAGAAGCACTCACTCTCTTACTAGTCTTTTTGGCCCTTTAGACTCCTGACAAGGTGGACCCTTCTGGGTCATGACTTCCAGAGGTCAGTGAGTTGTTGGACTCTCCCACCACCATTTGTAGACTTGAGCCACTGTCTTCCACAAGTCACCAAATCTTGAAGCTTGAGAAATGTTTGGAAATTTATGACAGAATGACAGAAACAGCTGAACTTAGTAAATACAGCATACATGATCATTTCTCTGTTTTATTGTTGCAGTGCTGTGGAACTGAGTACTCCTTGTTCTGGCAGGTGATAGTGAAGGTAGTAAGTGATGGGAGCTGATTTGACTTTCACTATGTCTCATGCTGTTTAAGCTAGCAGGAATGCCATATTTCACATTGAATTTACACGTAATGTATCATTTATCTGTGTCAGTAGTGGAACACAAGAAACTCCCAGGGGACTTGCCCTGGGTCTCTTCTTTTAGATGATCCCACATGTGTTCACTTGTCATCATTAGGTGCTCTGTTGGCAGGCGTTGGTGATAATACTTCTGTAAAGATATCAGTCCTTGATATTTTCTGTCAGCCGAGTTGGTGCATGCCATTAGTTTAGATGGTTATCTCTCTGTCTTTCTCTCTGTGTCTCTGTCTCTCCATCCCTCCCTCTCCATTTTCTTTCTTATTTTTATGATTTTTTTCCAGACCTCTGCTTCTCATTTTATATTAGATAAAAATTGATTGTGATTTTTTTTTTCATTCAACGGATTTATATTTCGTTAATGTGTCTAGTTTGTCTCAGTTACTGCTCATTGGCCTGTAAAAAAAAATTATTATATCTGACAATTTTTTTTGTTTTTTAAATTAAACTTCAGCATTTGTATTTTCAAGTAAATTCCCTTCATCTCTGTCCTCTATAGACCATCTATGTGAGTTACAGACCTGTTTAGATGGCGAAGGATTTGTTTGCTTAATGAATGTTAACATTTAATTTCTGTTGGTGGAAACTAAAGGTGAGGACTAACCTCAGCTAACAAAAGTTATTATACAGACCGTGAATTTTGAGACTGGGTACAAGGAGCAGTTGAACTTTGGGTTCAGGGTCTCATCCAGCATCACTGTGGGTCTTCCGACACAGTGATATCTACAGAAGGCTCAGTGACTTGGAACAGCAAAAGTGGTTGGGGTTTTGTTGCCTACCAAAATGGAAGAGTCGTGGCACAGTGTTCAGGAACCTTTAGAGTCACCACTTCAAGCATACGAATGGAAATTGAGGCTGTGTTGGTGGCAGTGGAATGGTTAGTTGCTCATGATGTGGTTAATGGTGTCACTGGAGCAGATTCACAGAGTATGCTTTGCAGGATTTAGAGGAATTTACTTCAAAAGAATGGGTTCATCTGTTAAGCCAGTCAACTGTGACAAGCCTAACGTGGCTTTTTCTGTCCAGGGCATGTGGGAGTACATGGCAGTGATGTGGCAGATAGACTTGCTGGACAGGCTAAAATAAATGACAGGATGACAATGGACAAGGGAGATATTGCTAAGGCTGTACTGGACAGACTACAGGAAAATGAAGAGTGGGAATGGAAGAACAACGTAGCTGTGAGGAGACTGCTGGAGCTAGGACAAATTAAAGGTGCTGGCAGGAAATCCGAACTGTGTGGCAGAAAGCACATTGCAAACAACCAACATTTGACAGGAACTATTAGCAAACACACTCTTGGATGGGTGCTGCGGCATGCAGCAGAGCATATATGGGGTTGTCCTGAATGCGGTGAAGCCGGAGTCTGAATTCTGAACTTTGGTGGAAGCTGTCCTTCAGCAGGATCAGGTGGAGATGAAGATGCGTTCTGTTCAGTATTTATTCCTTCCTGTTGTATTTATGCTTCATGAAGAGCTGTCCTTGTAGTTTGAAGAGTGACCATGTTCAAGCCACTTTAAGTGACCATAAGTAAATGAGAATACTTCACTTCAGTGAATGTTGGCCATGAGAATACTTCACTTCAGTGAATGTTGGCCATGAGAATACTTCACTTCAGTGAATGTTGGCCATGAGAATACTTCAGTGAATGTCGCCCGTGAGAATACTTCACTTCGGTGAATGTTGCCCATGAGAATACTTCACTTCAGTGAATGTTGCCCGTGAGAATACTTCACTTCAGTGAATGTTGCCCGTGAGAATACTTCACTTCAGTGAATGTTGCCCGTGAGAATACTTCACTTCAGTGAATGTTGCCCGTGAGAATACTTCACTTCAGTGAATGTTGCCCGTGAGAATACTTCACTTCAGTGAATGTCAGTCTCCCATGCACAGGGTCAGTTGTTTCATGCAGGAGCTTATTAATCAGATTTCTAGTTTTGAAATGTTTGTAAATCTATGTTTTACATCTAATGTTGAGAATGCGTGAATTTTTGAAGTTACCATGTTGTTACAGGAGCCAACCTTCTAGTTGACAGTACTGGTCAGATACTTCGTATAGGAGATTTTGGAGCCTCAGCCCGCCTTGCATCTCAGGCTACAGGTGCTGGAGAATTTCAGGGTCAGCTGCTAGGAACTATCGCCTTTATGGCACCAGAGGTAGGAAGCTACCAGTGGGCAGGTACATATACCTGTCAGTGAGAAAAAAAGTTCATTTTTGCAGACTGACACATGGAAGGAGGGGACAGCTATTTATAGAAGAGACAGCTGCTTGTTGTGACATCTGACAAGTTAAGATATGAGCTTGACTGGCATATGTGTTGTATTTTATTCTCAGCAGTTTAAAATCTGAGAAAGACTGCAGGAAAAGTAATTTTAAAAAAAACTTTTTTTTTTAAAAATCAGAAATTTAGATTTCTTCTGAAAGGTTTTGCGCAATCAATGAGTTTTTTGTTTTTTTTCGTATTAATAATCTATAGCTCTTTCCCTGTAGCAAGCAAAAATGCTGACATTCCACTTCTACAAGAGTAAGGGCATGGGTCTTGATATGTATTGAGGGTATAGTTCAAAAAGTGAATGTAAGAAAGTATTACAATGTTAAAAGTATACTTATTATGCATCAAAATAACCGTGAAGATTCCATAAATGCAGAGTTTTTAGGAAAAAAGAAGTGATGTGAAAATATGAGAACACTTTTAGCGCCAACAGTAAAAAAACAACACGATTATGTCCTACTTACCATCAGTGCAGTATAGATCTACTTGTACCACACAAGACACAATTGTCTTGTGGTGATATGTGTCATGCTCACAAAAATAATGCCTGAAATAACCTTCTAGCTACTTCTCCAGTCCGTCTAATAGGTCTAGATCTACTTGGGGTACATTCAAGAGTAGTTGTCTGGTCATAGGGCATATCCATATGCCTACCAAAGTCACAAAAAAAGTTTAAAATACTCAACATAAACTTTAAAAAAACACAATGGTTGTTGCCCACACTTCAAAATAACGAAGAAGGGTCACTGGAAATACACACTAAACGTTTACAATCAAAAGTTGCACCGGTTTTTTAATTAAACAGCATGGGTCTCTAAAGTGACTTGCCGCAGGGAGCGGGTATTGCGGAACCATTGCTGTAGAGACCTCCTGCAAGGAAAGGGGTAACAATTCTGAATATCTTCTTATCTTAAACAGTAAATAACAGAGACTTACCTGCCCTCAGAAAGCAAGAAGGCATTCACGTAATTCTAGGGGAAAAAAAATGAAAGATCTGTAAATGGTGTGAATAAGTGATCAGGAAGGAATCCAGCAACTTCTCTAAAATGGTCATGCAGGAAGAGGAGAGGCCAACTAAAGATGGCCTGGCAGAGAAAGTTATTGAAGCAAAGATTTATACCATGCAACACAGCTGGGCCCATCATACAAAGACTGACTGCACTTTGTAAGAAGTGGAGAGACTTCGTTTATAAAAAAGTAAATTTTTAACTATGCAGTGTATTGGGTGACATGTAGTTGATCGTGGTGCAAGATTTATGTATAGATCTTATGGTCTGGCCAGTGCTTGATTAGCATAGCTATTACTATGCCCTCATGAGTCATGGATATTATGTTATCTTGTGGTAAAGATGATTGGTTAATTATTCAGGTTCTGAGAGGGGAAAGCTATGGGCGCGCTTGTGATGTTTGGAGTGTGGGATGTGTGATGATAGAGATGTGTACAACCAAACCACCTTGGAATGCTACAGACATCTCTAATCACCTGGCACTCATTTTTAAGGTAAATCATGATTATTCTGTTTGTTCACCGAAGTGGTACAGGACATAGCACATATTCTCAGTGACTGTCTTTGTCATGGGGGGTTTTTTGTTTTCTTGTAATATCTGTTAATCTCAGTTGTTTCTGACTGTATGGATGATGTGCCCTTGAAATAAGATAAATGTTCCTAACTGAACGCAAGTTTGTCCAAGATTATTTGTAGAACAAACTGTTGTCAGCACAGCATTCTTCCCCAGCTCCACAGGCGTGATAGAATCAAAAGAACAGCACATTTGCTGCACTGTGACGTTTGCAGTGTTGCAGGAGTTGCCAGAATGGTTTTGAAGTTGGTACTAAGCATTTCTGGTTACAGCCCAATCCCAACATGCATATCATGTTCAGCCCACAGTTTGTGGAAAAACACTTTACTCCTGCCACATGACATTATGCCCAGAGACCAGAACCACTTTTGCAGTAATGTTTAACTATTTTTGTAAAGTTTATTGCTAAATATGCACACATCTTGATGGATGGCCACCAGTAGCAGAATAAAATGAAACTGAGCTGCCATAGCTGTCATGGGTGCATGGACTCTGTAGTTGGAGATGGCACTACATTCAGTAGTGAACTGCTTTCTCATGCAAAGTTTGTGAGTTGAACGCCCACCGCCAGTGCCATCTGGCCTTTGGGGAAGTGCCCCCGAAAACTGAGAATATCCACATACAGGGTGAGGCACACAGGATAAGTCAGTGCATGGAGGGAAATAGGATATCAGGTTAAATTCTCAGTCACATAGATTTGGGTCAAAGTTTGACTTTATAACAGGTCTGATACAGACAAAAATATTTATGCATATAATTAACTGTCACACTTTTCTATCAGAGTCATACATGTTGTAAATATATTTTTCTGTAGTTTCGGCGTAAATAGTACCAGTTGTTAAGGTTCTCATTATGTGTAAGGGCTTGAGTAAGTGAATATTTTGTTTTAGAGTCTGCATTAAAAACTTTTCTTAAAAAATCTTTGCCAGATTGCCTCATCAGTTGATTCACCACCAATCCCAGAGAACCTTCAACCACCTGTCAGGGATCTGATGTTGCGATGTCTGGAGCAGAACTCTGAAGATCGACCCTCTGCCAAAGAATTGTTGCTTCACCCTCTCTTTACCCGGTGCTATGCAGATAACTCTCACAGTACTGAGGTGTAGAGAGTTTAAGGTCAGATTTCAAGATAGGAAGATTGAATACAGTAGAGTCAAAGGTCAGATGGCAGAAATGTGAAGAGTGCTGCAGGGTAGGGAGTTTAAAATATAGTATAGAGATGTGAATGTTACTGTTTAGTGGAATGGTCCTTTCTGTTCTGGCACCAGATTACAAGACAAAATGATTATAAAATCAGAAGCCAGCATGCAAGATTTGAATAATCTGACATCCAGTAGCAGTTGCTTTGTGCCATAAAATGTTAGGAGCTGTATTGTGATGACTTTCCTAGCATATGGTACTTGGTCTTTGAAGTGATGATTTGCTCCTAGTGGAGGACAACTTGCACAGATGTGTAGCAAGTTTCAGGACAGATAGGGAACACTTCTATACTTTCAGCTCAGGCACATACCATGATGGATGTGTCTCAAACAGGGAATAAAAACAGAACTTTGAAAGTGTACAAACCTCTTCCATTGTGTCATTATTTGTGCTTGCTTAGTGGTCACTAGATTTTGAAAGTGATAAAATTATTCAAGAAAATGAGACGTTTTTGAAGGCATTTTGTATGTAGAAAGATGCCAGGCAAGAGAAATGGATGGAAATTTTAGGCAGTTGAAACTTAATAATTTTCCACTTGCAGGCAGTGAACATGGCAGCTACTGTTTACGGACCCTGAGACCAGACTTGTTTGCTGGTGCTGAACATTGGTTGATCAGCGACGCAAGATGCAAGGAGCTAGAGGCAGCGCCTTCAACACATACCATTCTTGTTAATGAGAACATTATTTACCAGTGTTACTTTCGTCTTGAGAAAAGTCATTTTGAATAGAAGCATAGCTCTTTTTATTTTAATAGGGACTCTATTTCAGAGACTAGCATATTTTGTTTTGGTAGATCATAAAGTAAATGTCTTATGTCTGGCAAACGTAGATCCTCATGTTCATAAAGCAGCATCTGCATAAATTTAGCTGCAAAAACTCATTAAAACAGATTTTGTGTATTTTTTCTTTGAAATGTCAAAATGTAAAACTTAATTTTATTGTCAGATTTGCCATGGCAAAAAATTTGGAAGATTTATAATTCATTGGTAGATGGGATAAAGTGCACAGGACTACTTCTCACTAGCTGATGTTTTTTCCATACCTGATTTAAAAGATAGGTATCAACAATTTAATGGCAGAAGGAAAAAAAAAAAAAAGGCAGCTTTTGTTGTAGAAATTCATTTTCTGTTAAGATATCAGATATTGTTCAGTTTGTACATTTGTTCAGCGTTAACTGTTTCAGCAGATATATACTTTTCATGTTAAAAAGTTTGTATTTTATTAGGGAATAATAATGCAGCACATTTTTAGTAAGATGAAGAAAGTTCTTTTTTAATTCTCGTCTTCTGGGGAAAAAAAAAGTATGACATTTGCCAGTTGCTATGTTGTCATGTTTAAAAAACAGAGGCATCTCTCTGCTGACATAGTGTGCCTTCATTTCATGATGGTATAGTGCATCATAATTCATGACATTGTCTTCCATGAGACATCACTTTGATAACATTTTATATCAGGAGTTTCATACCAGCTTTGCTGATTTTTTTGATGTTGCAAACTGAAGTTGATGCATTGTGCCTTGAGTCATTCAGAGGGAGCTGGTGCTTCCACGGTACGACCTACCCATGGTACGACCTACCCATCCATCAGCAAGATTTTCACTAACCTGTGACATGTGGATGCATAAGACCTTAGACTTGCAGCCAGCACTAAATTCTAACTTTATGTCGCATTTAGAAACGTCTTTGCCCAGCAGCTAGAACAGGATTTCTAAAGTTGTTTTTATTTGTCTCGAGGACCCCTTTCTGGGAAAACATGTTTCATACAACTGAACATTGACCAGCATTCTTTTTCTTAGAGTATAAATATTATAGATGGCGAGATTAAATGTCCAGGGGCCACAAATTATATTATCACCTACATACATTATGTAATGAGAAGTTAAATTTCACATGGAGATTAGTTGCAGTAGAATAATTATTAAGGGGGTTCATGAGTCTTGTAGCGTTCCTGGAGCTTCGTCTTACATAGTCCAAGAAAGAAAAGGGGAGTTTGTGTGAAAGTGGAAAAATTAACTGGAGCATTTGATTTAATTTTGTAAGTAAAATTCTGGAGTTGTCTCTCCTATTTTGGGTCGGTGTCCACATTCCATGATCAGCTCTCTCAAGTTATGCCCGATATAACCTATGATGTCTGTTACTGACGTCCTTCAATGACCCCCCCTTTTATCAGTATATACATTTGGGTCTGTGATATTGTGAGCATGTTTTCTACTATATGTTTGTCTGTAGTGGAGGGCCACGTATATGGCTTCTGGGAGCGATTACTTGGATATGCTCACCAGAAGTCTGGGACCACGTGAGTGAATGTTACTACATTTATTACTTTATACTTGACCATATAAAATGGAGACTCTGCGAGTCTCTTTTCACAAACCATCACTGATTTGTGTTAGCCAAATTCAGCAAAAGAAATGTCAGACATTGAACCTTTTTTTTTTTCTTGGTCAATGTTTCTATTAAAGCTCGTCGAGTAACAGAATTACTGAAACTGTTGGTTAATCTTTAACAGTTTAATTTTGTTGATAAAATCAGCCTTCAGAAACTGAGCAAAATAATGCTTGGCATCTTCCATATATATATATATATATATATATATATCTGAAATCTACCTGCCTTGATGCTGTCTATAAAGACATCTTTATTAAAAACATCTGGGGAAAGATTTCTCTTGGCAGAATTATAGTTGAAAATTGTCCATCTTTTAAAAAACATGATTCAGGTGAAAATTGCTTTGGGCCCACAATGAATCTTTCTGCATGAAAAATTGCTTTGGGCCACGATGAATCTTTATGCATGAAAAGTGCACTAGGACATGATACATTTTTTCTGTTTTAAATTTTCTATTCAGCGTCAGAAGAGTCATGTTCTGAAGTTGCAGATGAATGCTAACAGACTTTGCAGGTGCACAGATCAGTGATGAGTTGAAAATGACCTTTCTACAGATTTACAAACTTATTTATTGAAGAATTCAGAAAGTAGGTAATGGTTGTGAACATATTTGATCTTCAGGTACTTGTAAAAGTTTACTGTGTTCAGTCATGTATATATTTATATTTTGTCATATATAGTCTTATATTTGTTGGAGAACCAGTATTGGAACCACAGTTAAAACTCTCATGAGCCAGCAGTTAGTATTGAAGAGCCAATCTCTAATATGGGATTGTAGTCTGCGTTGAAGAGCCAATCTCTAATATGGGATTATAGTCTGTATTGGAGCCCCAGTCTCTTTAATATGGGATTTTAGTCTGTATTGATGAACCAATGTCTAATATAGGATTCTTTATTTGATAGGATAGTAGTAGTACTACAAAACTTATATCTTATTGGATTACTGTCATGAAATAGTAATCAGATTTTTTTTTTGATTATTAAATTCCATAATTAAATGTTAAGTCTTTTGACATTATATCAGAAACATCATCTTTGAGATTTTCTGTCATTTTGATCTTTAGATGCAAGGAATGTGTCCACGCTGTTCTCTGTAGAAACATGCTAGTAGGAATGCTACATTGTTGAAGTACTGCTGTATGTTGCAAACAAAATTCTTGCACTAGACAACATTGAGCAGTTCTTGGTTGGCAGTGAACATTTTTACTGAATTTTTATAGGACATTGAAGCACAATATATAGTTATCAGATGTTGATGGATTTGGTGAAAAGTATATTTTATCCTTTTTTTTAGAATTTGTCTAAAAATTTATTGTACAAATTATACACCTTTCTTTTTATATCTCAGTCAAACTGTAGCTTCCGTCCATCACGACTATGCAGTCACTGTAGTATGTGCCATCTCAATTTTGTGGTCATGATTCTGTGGTTTGATAATGCTGACAAAGGAGAAGAAAATTTATTTTTCCAAACATAACTCGGTGAAAATACAAGGCCCATAAGAACCGTGATCCAGGTGGCATGCTTCTCCTTTCAGGGCTGAAGTTAAAAGAGTTAGAACATTTGCCCATGTGAGCAAAGAAAGATTGCCCGTGTGAGCAAAGATTCGTGTGCTGGGTTTACTGTTTCTGATGATACGAGTGTGTTGGCAGGAGTCTGTGCAAGATCATCTCTGCGAGATATGAGATTACTCCTTGCTCACAGAAACTTGTGGTTAAACAAGAAACATTTTTGTTGTGTTCAAGTTTAACAAAACATACCTGAGAGAGGAATGTTACATTCAACAAGTCTTTATGCAACCATGTAGAACTATCCAAATATTGCGCAAGATGGATTAGAATTTTCTTTTATGCCCTATAAGATGTTTATTGCTTACAAGATTAGAGAAAAAAGTTAGATGATGTTAAAGGGTGGGTCTGGCATTATATATTTCTATAGCTTTCATTTCACATCATTGGCAGCATGTATAATTCATGCTAGCTACCTCACTGTAAGTTTCCTTGTCCGTGTTTTCACCTGTCGAGTCTTCCTAGTCAGTCTTTCTATGCACAACAGAAGAGTGTACATATTTGTCACACATTCCAGGGGTTACAGTCTGTGTTTTTGCTGTGTGAAGTTGGCCAGGCCCTCGAGTGTTGGAGTGAATGGAGTTGCAGGTGACATTGACACAACACATATATGTGGGTCCTGTGCTTTGAGAATATAGAGTGCCTTACAGTTAGCTCGGCAAGGATCCCAATATGTGACCTTGATTTTTACCTTACCTGAGAACCATATATCTCTGTACTTCCCAGAAAATTTTTTTTTTCCGAACAGTTTTGGCAGGGTAATGTGAAATTTATATCCAGAGTTTTAACGGAAGAAATAAAAAAAAATTTTTTTTTGTGTGTGTTAAATTTAGCCGGGAATAACCTTCAAGGAGTCTTTGAAGTAACCAATTTCATAAAATCATGAAAGATGTGGAGACCTAATCATATTTGTGTGTTAATATGGAATGTGAGAGTCCGTATCTTCACACTCTACAACTTGTGAAAATATGGAATGTGAGAGTTCGTATCTTCACATCCTACAACTTGTGAAAATATAGAATGTGAGAGTTCGTATCTTCACACTCTACAACTTATGATCTTTTCATGCTTGTTGTAGGGGAGACAAGTATTTGACACAAAAAAAAATTTCCATTTGATCAGAAACGGTGGAACTGTTTATAGAATTCCATATCAGCGAGTGATCCAGAGGTTTGTGTGACCAGAACTGGATTGCTCAGAACAAAAGAGTCTGGGGGGAATGGGTTTATGTCCCCCGCCACCACCACCCTTTGATTGTGACCTCAGGCAGGTCATGTTGTTTTCAAACTAGAATCTCTCCAGTTACCACCAGACTGGCTTCTGGTCAGAGGTGAATGGAGCACTTTCTTTTTTTTACCTGATTTTTAAGAAATGTAAATTATGTATGCTAGTTGTTTGGATTTGTAGTAATCCCTTCATCCCTGCTTCAGGATTGTGTTCTAGTAGCCACCAGCTTGTTTGATCATGTCCTTGGTTTGATTTCATGACAGCTTTCTTATTTCAGGGCAACTTTTTTTCCCTCCTTTCCTAAGAGAGGCACTTACAGTTCCTCTTTATTTTTAAAAAAATATATATATTTTTGCATTGCCATCACAAGTTTGTCACTACATACATATCAGACATAAATTATCATT